>VYXH01011375.1:59507-142014 GCA_013397275.1 Burhinus bistriatus | reverse complement strand
GTGGGGTGGGTGGGTGTCCTCTTTTATCTAGCTCTCAAAACCAGGATAAGCAAGATGTGTCCTTTACTGTTACAAACACAACTTCCATGAGAAGCACATCCGAGAGTCCCATGGAGATATGGTGAAGGTGGTTCCAGTGACCATATCTCAGAACAGAGCCATTGCACTTGGACATCAGGACTCTGATGGGTCCCCAGCATTGCTTTAGCAGAAAACACCATTATTCATGCTTCAAACTCCCCTTTGTATTCATGTAAAGCAGCCTTACCATAAATGAGAATCAACCCTAGATGTCTTTACAGGCAATACTACATGGGAAAAATGCACAGCCGTACAAATATAGAAACGTTTCCTCTCTCCATCCATTTTCAAACCTGAAATTTTCCTTAGACATAGAAAGACACATATAATTAAGGACATTGAGCTGGCTGTAGGGATGCAAATATGCAGCCCTGCTCTAAGTTAGGCCATTGAATCAGAAGTGGTGAGACAGACCACTAATCAAGGAGAAAACCATTTATAGAAGGAAGAAGGGGGCATGACACGTCTGCCACAGATCAAGCCATGGCCTTGCACCTGCAATGGACCCCATTACAGAATTGACACATTCTTCCCCTCCCAGCGTCCCCGCAGTCATTGCCCAGAGCCTGCCTTCTCCCAAGTGCCCTTGGCAAGGGTCAGAGGACAGGAAGAAACAGCTTTTGCATTTGGGTAGGATGATCAGGGGCTCGTGTGTTGCTGAAGTGTCATATCCACAACTTCCCAGAGTCTTGCAGGCAGCAGGGAGATCACAGAGAGGGTTTAGGCTCAAGTGCGAGACTTACCGAGTTCATACGGTAGTTTGAGGGTGAAAAAAAAAAAAGGGGGGGGGGGGGGGGGATCACTAGCATATATATTTTCACTGCAATACAAACTAGTTCAAATTCCTTGTTCAAATTGTGTTTCATTGCAGGACAGGATTTTGCAGAGCGACAGTTCCCCTGGGTTTGCTGATGAGCAGCAACCAGCTCCTCGGTGTGCAGCTGTGGGGGCAGTGGCGGGGGTGCGACCTGCAGCATGGTCCCACCCAGCACCCGCTCTTCTGCCAGGCTCCAAACACATCAGTATATCAATACTTTTAAGTGAAATTCCATTGCAAAGTAGTCACTATATACAGCTACAAAGAAACCATGTGTGCAGCCCTTCTCCTGACACAGACCTGGCAAGTCTCACTTGGTGAGAAGGCAGAAATTGTAGATATTTGCCATTTTCCTCCTTTACACGGGTGTCAATATAGGCTGACAGGGCCAGTGGAAAGCATCAAAGCTGAGGGAGCTTTCAGCAACTTCTTTTACATAAAAACCTGTATTATGCAGCTGTCCAGAAGTTTGCAATGTTTGAAGAAAATTGGTTGGGATGAAAGAGGAGCTCTGCGCAAGTTAACTGTTTGCTGTGAATCCTGGTTTTGCTCCTGTTCCAGTGTTCAACTACAGGTGTTTGATTTAATCCTAGGTGACACACCAGGCAGCTCCAGTTTGCCATGGGATACTGGTTTCAGTACACTGGAGCTTCTGGAAGAGTCAGTTTGCTCCCAACAATGGCACAGGGGACATTTGTCTCCCAAAGAATTTTTAAACTGGTTGGATGTGAAAGAGCAGGCAATACCCCTGGGTAAATAGGGATGGAGCCACACTACTGAACTGCACACTTAAAACCTTTTGCTCTCTTCTGTATGCACTTTGCCTCTTCCTGAAGGCCTTGCTTTTTCAAAATGTTCCTTTAATTTGAGGGCAGTCCTGATTAAATCAAAAGCAAATAAAAGTTGGGTTTCTCCCCTGCCTGAAGCCTGCCAGGGAGCAGAAGACAACCCCATGGCAGTCCATGCCTGCTCCTGCACTGCGAGAGCATGGCAGCAGTGGGGGACACCTCCTGTCCCCCCGTAGCCTCCCCGCTCCCGGGGCTGCCCCAGCACATGCCCACAGCTCTGCACCTCTCCCTGCGCTCACCCGAGCCTCTGCTGTCCACAGCCACGACTGCACCCTCACCCAGACACCACCAGTGCCACGCATTGCAGGTGGCACAAATCAGGGCAGAAAACTCACCATTTAGCTCATTTCTTCCTATGCTTGGGACAGGTAACACCGGGTCAGTCCTACACGATCTCCCGCATGGCAGGGGAGAATTAAATAGTGTGCTTGGATGCCTTCACAGGAAATAAATAGAAGGCATGCATTACTTACTAAGAAAGGCCATCTTAAGTAAGCTTTTTATGATGCAAGTTGTCATTTGGGACAAAGCCTCCTTTCACCAAAACACAACATTTAAGATTGCTCCCCTTCCCTTAGCGTTCCTCTTTCTCCAAAGATCACACTCCTCCTTTCCTATGTTACCAAAATGATACTCCCAGAACAAGCAAGTAATATATCAGCCATGCCAAAACAGTGGGAATGCTTTCCTATAATACAATTTCTTGCTGAGTGATGAATTTAAAGGAGAAAGAGGTAAATTCACCCTTGTTTTCTTCCCTGCAGTGCGGAAAAAGAAAATAATGTTACTACTCCAGATTCAGCAGATTAGTTGTTTTCCCATTCTTCATTGACTGTTTCCCTTGCCTTTTCAAGACCATGGGAGATATTTTTGTTACCACCTCAGTGAATGGAAATACTGCTAGTGGTGAGCAGGGATGAAAGCTAACAGTATTTAGCAAGCAGTCCCAAGATTACCTTAATGCACCTCCATGCCAGTGTTTCAACTCATCTGCTACAGATCAGGAGGGCGAGTCCGATTACCCTGCTGTTCAGTGCTGCGTATTCTGTTGCAACAATAGGAAAGAAAGCTAAAGATGTGCCTCTCAAGGCCATGGTGTTGATCTGTCTGCCCCTCTGCAGTGGACATGGCATGAGATGAGATAGGAATACTCTGCAACACACCACACTCTCACTAGCTGCCCTCAGAGAAGTGTCTGGTCTAAAATCTAGACACAACCCTTAGAGTTTTCTGTTGAAAGCTTTAAAAGCTCATTAATGTTTCTTATCTATTTGCAGGATAGAGTTTGTGACCTTACTTGTGAGTAAAATTGCACTAAATAAGTTACCCCTGTGTCTGTCTTAGCAGGCAATTTGGCCTCACATGCCTATCAGCTGTCTGAAACAAACCAAGAACAACTTGCCTTTAAAGGAAAAAAAAATGTGTTTTTTCTAATACTGTATTCACTTGAATATATTCCATGTTTTCAACATGGCAAAGAAAGTCCTTGGTATATCAGAATGCTCTCAGCTCCCAACAAGCTGAGCTGTTCAGCACCCAAAAACGTAGCTGAGATAGTGAGACATATTTGGAGAAAGCTTTAAACCATTTAAGCTAATTCTCACAATAATGCAGGTTGAGGCAAAGGCACTTTGAATGTGAAAAATTAGGACTTATTTCAGCAGGCAGAAGTCCAAATGCTTTGCCTGTTTGCAGAAAGCTAAATCACTCAGATACAGGAGGATTTGCAGGAATCGCCTTGACCCCACGCATCCCCCTCAGAGCACAGAGTCTGTGCTGGAGACACAGACGCACCTTTATTTCACCCATCTGAGATGAGTTTCAAGACAGATTGCTGGGATTTAGTTATAATGCAGAACTTCAACTCTGTGTGGTGTAGCACAACTGATTTCAGTGGTGGAAACCCAGGGTGCAAAGCTGCCCTCCACCAGAATGGGCAGAAAAAGTTCTTCCCTTTTGTCTAACAGTCATTTGTTATGTGCCAAGGTAGTTAGTGGGAAGGATTTGAAAATAACACTGTGCGCAGTGTGTTTTACCTATTGGACCATTTTTCTTGCTTTTCATTAGCTACAGAAGCCAAAGTTTATATTTTTATTTCCTTTCACAAATATCCTACAATTGACAGGGGAGAATAAACAGCACATCACATGAGTGGTGAGACAGCACACACAGTATAAGCGTACCACCCTTTCAGATGTTTTCTAGAGCTTTCCAACAAAGTAATAACTCTGGTTTTCATCCCTTATTCTACTCCAAGACTACAATAGAGAAAGGGCAGTAAAAAACCCAAGCACACATCTGCAGTCACAAGTCTCTGTACAAACATTTTGCAACATTCACACATATGTCTACAGCTATAGTCACATACAGCATCAAAGCACTGAAATAGCAAACCAACCCATTTAACCACATAGAACGGGTTTCTAGACATTCATATGTGAGTATCATAGCAGAGAAAGGAAATAGTAGAGAGGAACCAAATGATTCAAAGCCCCCATCCACCTGCAAGATGTCCATTATCAGTTGCATTCAACCAACCATCAGAAACTACAAGCTGAAGCACATCTATTTCTCCCCAAAAAGACAAAAATATCCCCAACATCATTCTACAAAGAATCAACTTTCTTAAAACATATTGACCCTACTAAGTATGGCACTCCAGCCACAACACATAATGACAGCCTTACTTACACATCGCTTCTTAGAGAGACACCCAAAATAGCTGCCCAGGGCCAGCATTCACCCAGCTGAAGAGCAGCAGCTCTGCAGAGGAACATCTCAGCAGCCTCCCCCCAGCAGCAAGTGGGGGCTGCTTCAGGCCAGGGGGCTATATAGGGAAACCAGCTGGTTCTTTGGGACTGATCGTTGTAATTAGAGACAATACATCTCAGCTGGAGCTTTACCCAGGGCTTCTGCTGAGGCTCTTTCTCATATAAAGGGCTATAATGTATTTAATCATCAGTCTATATTTTGTGTCTTATTCGTATCTGTGTTATTTATTTTTCTGGCTTATTGAGCAGCAGCCCACATACAAAGAGGTGAGGGAAAGACAGCTCTATCTCAGCGAAACCATAGCACCTTCAAAAACTGCTAGCATGGGGTTAAAACTTTTACCCAAGCAGTCAACTTCCTTTGCCCCAGCTTTTTGGGGGGAATACACATATTTACATTTCTTTTGAACTTCTAAACCAAGCTGGAAGGGGTTCAAGTGCCCAAGAGCAATTTATTGTAGCTGCTGGGAGATAGGAAATTTGCGTACACATTCCTGTTAATATGAGTAAGCAAGAAAAGAACGCACAAACTCCACTTCTGCATAAAGCACAGCCATCTTTATGCTGAAGTGATTTATGAGGTAAAACCATCTGCCTTTAAGCACCTTTTAAAGTAGAATCAACAATTGCTAATAAAGCAGATGTTTAGAGATGGATAAATACATCGGTGTAAGCAGGTGCAGCTCTGTTTCAGTCCACAGCACAAATACACACTATACCAATGCTGAATGTGGCTCATTGTAAATGGCATGTTCCAAAGTAGGTTCAGAATTACATCCAATGTTGGGCATCGTCGCAGTATCTTCCAATATGATATATGTTGTGGCACTGGTGGTTTTCTGGGACCCGCAGAAACCAGAAAGGTTTCTCCTGAACAAAGTACACTGTGCTGCACTGAATGACAGCAAAAAAACGTCCTGCTGCATGTCCTCCCATCCTGGGTTTGCTTAGCTAAACTGAGTCTGAGGCTAAAATAGGACAATTGGTTGATAACCCGTTTTTTTCTCACTAAAGGTGACATTACTCAAAACATAATTTACTGAGGAGATTCCTCTACTGACAGGCCACTGCGCAGTGTGCAGTAAAACCCGAAACACATGCTGTACCCGAGCTTTTTTATCCTGCACCATTTTGCACCTGTGCATTGAAAAAGCCTGAGAATATTTCATGCTTCTCCGCAGACACGTTGCATATCTGTGCGAGTCCTCCTCCTCACGTCGCCCACCCTCGGGCTCTGGTGGTGCTGAGCACGCACCGGCATCTGGTGGGCTCTGCTGGCTGCTCTCAGAGGATGCCTTTCCACGCCAGGTGCCTCCAGTGCGGGGAGATTTACACAGTGTGTATATGACTGCCAGCTACAGACCTGATAATATCTAAACACCCACTTTTCACATCTTTAGGTGAAATGGGTTAAGTCCATATGTTTAGCTTTTACTTTTCCACATTCTAGAGCACATAAATACACACCAGATGTGCGCGAGAGGGGATGAACTCCTGTCAGCCTATGAAAAGCTACGTCAGAGCCTGCCTTTACATTTCCAGCTGCTTCTGAGGATGCTTTTGCAGTGGCTGGTACCGGCGCAGTGGCCTCCGCTCACGGGGCCATGGGGAAGCACCTTTGTGTCTGGACCTGGTCAAGGGTGGACCTCTCTCCTCACCTTTCACCATCAAGGACTTGAGAGCATCTGTCCTAAGTGTGATACCCCAAAGATGTAGTTCACTGCAAGCTGTGCCCTTTGGGACTCAGTCTCCCAGAACTGAAGCACAAGTAAATGCAAAAAGTCCAATACAGAAGATAGAAGCAATATGAACATTTTAACCAAAGTGAAGAAGAGATCACAGTCTTGCCTTGGCAAGACGTTCATGCTAATTGCATCCATCACTCTGCTGTCAGTAATTATTAATGATAGTATGAAGTATGTGGAATTTTCACTTGTTTTCTCATAGTCTTACATTTCTTTTTAGTTAGTTACTATTTGCCTAGTGAAATTAACTTTGTAGTCCGTATCAGAGGACTCAGCACGTTTACAGTTATTGATGTCTGTTTAGAGGACTGTGTTTTTAAGTAGCTGAAGATTTTAGCTTATTTTTTTAAACATTTTTTTAAAAAATGTTTTTTCCACCTCAGAAATAAAATGTTTTTCTCTTTTTATCTTTACAGGCTGCAAAGCTCTTAAGGGATTCCTTCTGCCTGTAAAGTTTTTTGTCAAGGGAACATGTCTTTTATTTTCAGAACATTGTATAGAGGTATTGTGCCATCCATGAGATTTTTATTCACCATAAATAATAGTTAATAAAGAAAAAAGTGCTCTAAATATAAAATTAAATCATTCAAGTCAGTAAGAGCATCAACAGAAGTTGGTTTGTGCTGTTTATTAGAGAGACTTTACTAATGCTAAACAATCTTGCAAAGATTCCACAGAAAAATTTTCCCCGAGCTTGGTAAATTTTAATGATTATTTTGCTGAAAATCGAGTGTATTCAGATGTAATGCACAGTGCAGGTAATGATCCTGCTTACCATAGGATAGTTAGCTAATCAAAAGTACTCCAGAAACACTATCGGAATGCCTTTATTTGACTGAGTCCAGCTGGGTCCTCCACATATGTTAGGAATAAGATTTGCAGTTAATTGGCAACAGCTTAAAAGATTTGAGAAAGGTTCCTCTGCACAGGAGGACATAATCCAAGTCTACAGAACGTCATATTTGACTCACAGCTGCAGCTCCATCTTGAAGACAAGCTCCTGCTGACTATTTCCAGCAGAGCTGGAGCTGAGGCATCCTCTATTGTCACACAATCACTCATTTGCTTGAAGCTTTTCAGGACAGAGACTAGGGTGGCCATTCCTCCTACACGTGGAGATGTGCAAGTAGTGCCACTGCTGAGAAGCCTCTCACAGCAACCGAGTCACTTTTCTTGCATAAAACATCTAAACCAAATAAACTCTCCTAGTAAAATAACATTTACTGGAGCCATCAGCTGATGCCAGAGGCAGCAGAAGGTTGCTAAGAAGGTCTAACCCAAGAGGATGTTTACAGTTTAAGATTTGTTTAGCGCTTATAGAATAATTTGTGCCATATGTTCTCTTATTTACAGTTTTCCCTGCAAACCATTTTCTATTAGATGCAGAGCACAACGAACTTTCTAGCTCTGCGCCTCCCCCCATAACATACCCCTTCATTACAGCTGGGATCCTCCTTCCGTGGCAATTCCTAACTGAGTATGATATCCCTTGAATTTTTGGTCTCTGGCAGTAGACAAAAGTTCCAGCTGATGAGCCTGATTTACTGAAACCTAATCTGACAGAACGGAGCACACATGGAATAAGGCACATTAACGTGGTTTTCTGATGATCTTCTGTATTCAACTTGGGAGAAAACCTCCTTTGGAGGCTGTTTCCAGCTGATAGCCTGGGACACCCTGGAGCGAGTCTTTTAGTAAAAAGAAGCATGCTTTGTGTTATTAATGATACTGAGATTGCAGCAGCAGTAGTGAATTAGTGAGCGTAAATTGTCATAAATAGTCTGAAGTGAAGGGCTGAAACTGTCAACCACCACAGAAGGGTTTTTACATTTCTCCTGTCCTCCTTGAAGGACTGAGTGTCGATGTTTTGGCATACAGTGGAAAATCAGGGACTAAGCCACAAAGGCACAGGGGAGAGAAGATCTGAAATGGCTGAAACGTCAGATTGACTAAGGAACTGCTTTTCTCGCATTTCTGAATGAGATCTCACTCCTGCGATACAGCAAATACTTAAAAATCCTTCTTGTGCCTGAGAAGGAGAGGCTTTCCCTTTACTGACAGAGGCAAAGGCCTTCTACCGGCCCTTTCTATTGTTAATGTATTATCGAGTGGTACTCGCGCAGCATTAACAGCTGTAAGAACTGAATGACTCCTGGTTTTTATATCAGTCGAATTTTTAATAATAATCCAGTAGGATTTTTTTAACATCATATGTGAATAAGAGGGAAGCTGAGCCTTTGGTTCCCTGGAGGGAATAACAGGGCCAGCAATTAGTGAGTAAATTAGACAAACAATTCAGAACACATAAACATGGAAATTTTCTGAAGTGGTTCTTCAGGCTACCTCCACAGTGAGTGTTGATCCGATGCTTAATGGCAAGTGTTTCTACACAGCTTCTATTGCCTTCCCACTGTACCTGACCATGGTCTTTCATCCAGAGGGCAGAGAAGTGGCACTTGTAATGGCCAGACTCACAACGTTCCCTTTGATTTTTTTGCTTACACTTCTGCTGGACTTACCGTTGCTGTTTATACATCATGTCTTTGTGCAGAGCCTGCTTCCTCCATACTGTTCTCGCTCAGAAAGAAATGGGAGACTGTTTGGACTGACATAGTCCAGAGTTTTCACTTTTCCAGGCAGAGCAGGGGTTTGTCTTATTGTAAAATAAATCATTTTTTTTCCTCCTGGTGTTCTTGAGAGCAATGTTTGTCAGCTAATCAAAAATGAAAAATGTATTGGTGGGTTTAAGTCAACACAAAAATGCAAACCAAAAGATAAAAACAAGAAAAAGTGTATCTCAAAGTCCTTTGCATGGTCCCTTTTCTTTCTCCTGTGCAAAAGAATATGTATAGTGGAAACTACCTCTGGGTGTGAAGTTTATGTTTATTTCTCTCACATTTTAGCTTTGCTAAAAGGATAAACATGGGATGGAAAAAGAGAAACGTGCCACCTGAGCGTAACTGTGGTTATACTGGCACAGCGCAGGTCTGTCCTCACTCCAGTACCCGGCCCACTGGGAGCACTGGTTTCTCCTCGGTGCCCGGCAGTGCATAGTCTTACCCTGGGGCTCTGCCTTCCCCTTCCCTCTCCCTGCCCTGGCTCCTGGGCCACGGCCCTGCTCCTCCCCCTCGCCTGCTTCACCGCCAGGCATCATCTTGGTCAGCACTGTGCGACACTGGCACCATCATCTGCTGCTAAAAATCCCGTGCAAATGATCCACAGGGTCTCTGCTGCCCTGCTGGCACCGCGGATGGGAGCCCAGGCGGCGCCAGCATCATCTGCACCCGGAGAGGCAAATATTTATTTATCAACCAAAGTCTTTTTATTACACAGATCAGTGGAATATATGATAATATTAATGTAATACTTTTATTTCCAGGGTCACGGAATGTAATTGGTAGGCAGGAAAGAGCACCTTCACTCCAGTAAAATGGAATCAGCGATGCTCAGCTTAAAGCGCAGCGCGGCAGTACACTTTACTAAATGTCATTCTCTTTAATTTTATCACAGCCTGTTCTTAACTCCCTCTTGCAAATATACATATATTTTTTAAGGATCCTCACTTAAAAATAGATCAAGGGTGCTGACTTAGCTGTAAACATAATCCATCCAGCATCTTTGAAGTAAGTTCTTTAATGATTTCACTGAAATCAACACAGCTTACTAACTGTTAATTAAGCATCTTCATCTGGTGGACCACAGCCTATGGAATTAAAACTGTGAATAATAAGATGAAGGATACATAAAAGCGTTTCTTTTGATCTGGAGTTTTTTCCCACCAGAATGAGATCACAAATACTTCATTATGTTTTATAGACTGACGGAAGTTCAAAGCTAACACTAGACAGAAATTGGTTGTCATCACTGGATTAAATATCTACGATTCAATCAGACACGGTTATTGGTTATGGTAATTCCTGCAAGAGTGCATCCATGAATAAAACCAGCAAGTATGGTAAGCATATATAGTCACAAAAATATTTAGGCTTCCCTAGGACTATCATTACTACCTGTGGGAATAAGAATCAGCATTTTACTATGGAATGCTAGAAGCAAAATAAGAAGCAAGACATTGGGGACCTTTAAAAAGATGCAAGTTTCATCTAATATGCAGCACTCCCCAGCTGATTGCCAAAGCGCCAAGGATGTGCCCCTACACTGACGGGGTGCAGCAGCAAAAGCCCATTCTTGCCTGTATTTCCAGTGCAAAAGCTGCCTGCAGAGAGGAGCTGGGGATTCGCGAACAAACCAAAGCACCAGCGGAGAACCAGATGTGAGGGAGCTACTCGCTGTGAACGCAGAAACCCTCCATGGCTGAGGTCCTGCTGTCACGCCGCTCAGACTCTTGAGATCTGAGAGAAATGAGTACATAATAAGGAATTGGTCAGGACTGTATTTAATTTCCAATCGGTTCGGTGTAAAAATATATTCTTCACTGCTCCCCTATATCTTCAAAAATTGGGTGCTGCTGAAAATACCTGCAAGTTTTGTAGCAGGAAATGTGTAAAAGCTCTTAAAAATACAACACGTATGTGAGCATTTGCTTTGAATACTAATCATAAATGGAGAGCCTACACCTTCTTTGGGAACAGCTTAGTATAGTTGTATTCTCTGGACTTCTTGGGAGGGTTTTTTTCACATCAATGCATTCTTTGTTTTATGTTGGGAAACATGTGAATGAGCTCTGAATATATATATATATAAGAAAATATATATAATTGCATATGATGGTTAAAGGCAGTCTACAGGATATTAAGCAAACAATTTTTTTAAGTTAACATATGGTATAAATGAATATAACATAAATCACATCTAGCCTGAATCAGCTTTAACTTACTATAGAAAAGGTATTGATACATCGTTTAATGCAGAAAGGAGGATAATCAAGCTTTCTTCCATTTGCCGCCAGACGTTTCCATAGATGTTACAGCTGCCAAACTTTTCACAGCTAAGAGTTGTTGTGGCTGTTTTTTGTACCACTGTTATCACAAATTATTAATAATATGGGACTATAATTAATTTCATTGGATACTGTGATACAGCAGCCTAGAGAGTTTAATCATGATATCCATAGGAAAGCAACTGTGTTATAAAAATTTCAACAGAATTAACCTGATTTGAGAGTTTATGCAGATAAAAGACAGAAATAATACTGTGCTTCATTTCATTTCCTCCCTCAATTTCCAGTGCTAGTACTAAAACAATACTACCAAGACTATTCCTGCATAAGCCACCAAGGTATCACAACCATATAAGCCCTTATATTGTGCAGAAAAATGAGAAGTATGCAGACCAGAGACGTAATAAATGCTTTCCTGAAACTGAATCAAAAACTTCCCTTTGGAACTATTTTGCTGTTGTACCTCTATGGCAAAATTATTTGCTTTCATTATTCCTGCTGTGAATACATGTTATTAACACCTCCAAAATGATTCTGCCCCTGCGAATATTTCTGTGAAGACTTCAGCAACAACTAGGGGAGAGGCAGACTGTAGAGCTGTCTAGAAAGTGATAGTAGCTTTAATGAGCAAATCCACTACAAACAAGACGTTTAGGCATGAGAGTAACAAACAAGCAGGCACAGGGATTCCTAGTCTGCTGTATTTCCGTTTTTGGATGACTGGAGGTACATTTTAGAGGGAGCTACTCACACTAGCACGCAGCTGAAGAGATCATAGAAACCATTCCCAAGGTTGTATTGAATTACAAATTGTTTTTTAAAAGAAAGTTATACCAACATTTTCCAAGGTATAAACTGGATCCCGTGTGTGCGCACTTGCACACCCACGCAGCTCCTATCATATATCTGTGTTTGGAGAACGGGAGAATGTAAAAATTCCTCAAAATCTGGGGTTGTTTGGGGATGGAAAGGAAGAAACCAAGGTTCCAGGTTCAGCCAGGTGCTTGGTATTTACTCTTGAGGACTGATTCCTGGCCTTACTGACTGCAATGCACTCCTTGACACTGAAAAAACAGCAGAGATAAACCTCCACTTTGATTTTCTCCAGTTCACAAGCTCTCCAGCTCTGAAGGTCTATTTGAAATTGTGAGGAAGGCAAAGAAGCCTTTCAGATTCAAGCAAATTGTCCTTCCCTGGGGGAAACTTCTTCCCAGCACGATGAAACAAGGGACAGAATATCCCATGCCAAGTAAGAGCAAAGGGTCGCTCAGATGGTTCCAGCTCTTCTCGATCCTCAAACCAGGAAGAAAACAGTTGGCTTTTTTTGCTTACCGTGGCTGGCTGTACCTGGGGCTCAGAGGTTGTCTTTGGTGGGGCAGGACAGTTTTCAAGAGTTAAGGAAAGATCACCATGAAAATGAACATTCATGCCTCTCACCAGCATTCTTACTGGACCTACTCCAGTAGTCTGACAAGTGGGCATTTGGTCAGGATTTTCTTTTCTTCATTTTGCAGTACTATAGTCCCATTTTTTCCAGTTATTCTAGTCTACTGTGCTGCCCTGCTAGGAAAAACACAGGAGATGGCCTGTGCCTGAGCTGCTAACCTTGAAAGATGCACTAGATGCAATTTTGCTCAAATTAGGACCTGTTCACTCACAAGCACAGCTTTACAACAGTTTCTTTGTCCAACATATGAAGCAGAGATCATCTGAAAGCAAATGGAGGCAAATGAGCAAAACCTGATATGCAGTGACTATTCAGGAAGAATAAAGTAGAATAACAAAAAGGTAATTTCTTCCAGGGTGTTGGCCGTGAGTCTGGGATTTCCTGGGTGCCGTACGTAAAGTTTTACTGTTCGATGTGTAAGTACAATTTTCATCTAATTTTACCAATGTCAATCATTACCTCCTTTCTTTTATAAGATCACTATACTTATTAAGAGGAAGGGTTTCAGCTAATGAGGTCAATATAATCAAAATCCTTTTTCTTAAGCGAATGCTCCAGAGAGTCAACCCCAACTTATCATTTAGTTTCACACAGTTTAAGGTTATGTTAAGAACTACAACCCCCTGATTATTTATTTAAAGGACTCTAAATATAGCTTCTTTTAATGTTTTAGTACCTAGCGAATAAAACAGCTGTCAGCAATATGTTCTTCTGAGAGGCGTTTATATGAACACTTAAGTCTGTTGCTCCTAATTTCAAAAATATGGCCATAGTCAACAGTCACCCGCAGACAGGTGTGCAGTCCAAATATAAATTTTGTATTTGCCAGCACATATGCACATTAAATATGAATATGGTAATACTAAGTTTTACGCAGTGGAACCCGTAAGAGCTCTAAAATTAATATCAAATGCCTTGACACTGTCAGATGGTTACCAGGTGCCTTACCCTATGAACTTTACATCATTAGGGACATATTTAAGAAACAGGATTTCTGGTGCAATATGTCACCGAAACTGCCAAATTCAAATGTTGAATTATGTTGGGTAAAATAATTTCTCACATTTGACGGATTTAAGTGGCTTAACGCGCGGAAGTTATTTTCGTCCTATGGGCTCTGTGAGCACTTAATACAGATCTTTTCAAGTGGGCAAGGTAAGGATCTGGAACAGGGTCACTGACTACAGAGGTGCTGCACTTGTTTATGGCCAGGTTGAATCAGTCCACAATTCTCTATAGTTCTGAATAAAAGAAAAATCCCAACTTCGGAAACCAGCTACAGACTTTTACTTCGCTTACAGTGAGTAGAAAAGTATATGACAAAGTCCTGGCCATGTTGAAGTCACTGGCAAAACTCCTATGAAGTTCTAATAAAACCCTGGCCATTCACTCTAACAGGTACTATTAGAATATCAAAAAATGAATTAGATAGAGACTGAGCATAGGAGTAGGAGTTGTTTCATTTAATGTAACGCATTGTGTGAATTAAAACTTACTTTTTGTCTTTGTTTCTTCTCAACTAAGAACGATAGCATGCCTAAGGATGTGTGGGAAAAGTTGCATACAACCTCTGAGTAAAGGTACTGAAGTTCACAAATTTGTGAGTTTCTTTTCCACAAACTTGTGTGCAAACATTATTTTTAAAGAAGGAAGGGAGGGGAAATAGAGGAATGAAACCAAGCGTTCTAAGATTTTTCTGTATGAGAGTACTATTTCATTTAGCTAGGAATAGCTGGTATGCCAGACAAAAGGAGCATGCTTTGAAATGAGGGCACAATAGCTGCAACCACAAACATTCACACTCTCACTTTGCTCACAAACCCCTTTTTTTTAGTCTTTGCATGCATGCCTGAAATGTGTTACATGTCCACACATTTCTCATACAAGTGTAGGACTGTGAATCACCACCACATGTACCTTCATCTCTGAGCACTGGAAACATGCTTTCTGCTAGCAGTGGTCAGGAGCACCTTCCATCAGCAAACAGGACACCCTCAAAAGCCATTGCAGAAGCAGAATAAGCAGAGCAGTTTACTGACAGCAGTTTACTGCTTTGAAGGCCATATCTGAGACCGGTACTGACCCAGAAAGCCTTTATTAATGGCCTATGGAGTTTTAGTTAATAAAATTTTGATAAGTCTAAGTTGAGTAATGTATTGGTATGGAAATGATCTAGTTCAAAGGATGATTAATCCGTTCCAGTGTGATAAACGTTAAGCAAGGATAATTAATTCCAGATTTTTAGATTCAAGAACTTAAGCTTCTGAATGGCTAATCAAATACATACAACGGTAAGATAATTCAGGAAGTCTGATTGCATCTCACATGCCCCACCAGAGGCCCCATCTATCATAAAAGAAATAATCTCATTCTCAGAGCAACTTGACAGTGCAGTAAGACATTGTACCTAAAACTATCCATCCAAAACAAACTGCTTGGGCATTCACCTCAGAAAGATTTCTGTAATCCACATGGTCTTTCACACAACTTTGAAAGTTCATATGATTCTTCATTATGATCTCCTGTTGGAAGTACTCAATTTATATCATCCCAGGCCAAAGTAGATCTTAAATCACTAAAACCTGGAATCAAATCTGGCAACGTTGGACATGCCTTTAAATAATTCATCCATGTGTACAGTTCTTAGATGCATCTCTTCATACTTTGGGAAGTGAAGTCTGACATGCAAAATGAAATATGAGTTTCACTACTATAAGCCAATATTTATCCAGGAGGTAATAGTTACAGTAAAACACACTTTTCCCCTATTTAAGTAAATGATACTGAGACTAACTATAAGATTTTAAAACATAAGTTGTAGCCAAAAAAGGAAAACCCAGCAAATTTAGGATGGTCCTGAATAAGCAAGGAGATTTGTAGAGAATATATAGGGGAGGGCAGTTGCTGTTACAGTCTTCCTCTAAGATTTGGGATACTTGTGCTGGAAGCAAACAGACAAAATTAGCACCAGAGAATAATTACTAAGTTCACACTGAAGTCTTTCTGGCATGGTCGTCTTGTTTCCAGTCCTTGATTGGCCAAATTACAGCTGTCACTGAAATGCGCTATTTGTGAGAAAAATGAAATAGGTATTTAAAACAAAGTCCTCACTGTAGAGTCGTATAATCCCTGGGAAGTACCTCATCCGGAGTTTCTGAAACTTTCGCAGCTAATGTAAATAGCAAGATGTAAAGCAAAGACAAAATGGAAATGAGCAACAAGTCTTGGGGCTAAATTACATCTTCACTTGGACTGTTGCAGCTGCAGTGAATAGAAAACTCAGACATTAGACTCTAATGCGTGCAAAGGTATTTCTAATGTAACTCTGATCTGACTTCCAAAATAGGTTTTAGAAAATTATTAAAAAAAAAAGTGTTTGTTCCAGCCTGGGAAAAAGTTTGAAGGAAGGAAGCCGTTTCAAGACTTTCAATATTGTTCAAAGAAAGGACAACCAAATCATCCAGGTGGTCCTTTAGAAACTGTGGAGAGTGGTTAGTTAAGTATTCTGAGTTTGCCAAGAAGCACAATGAGACAGGATGCTTAGAGGGCTTGTGAAAAACTGGGTTCTTGGGCACTTGAAGTTTTCATACTTTCTTTGACTGCTCAAATAAAGTACAAATTCACAAAAGACACCTTCATGGAAAGAGCCACTATTTTTCCATTACGTGATACTGAAAAGTGCTCCAAAGGGCGCAGAATTGGATGGATGGAGCAAAGTTCCTATTTTAACACAGAATTTTAGTTCATTAAATATAGCGAGAAGGCAGAAGGGAAAGGAAATTCTTGATATTGACTATTCAAAGCCAGATATGATGCCAAGAACTGAGAAATTACTAGGCTGCTAGAAAGAAACAAGACTTATTGTACAAAAATCATAAAGTGGTCCTGTTTCCAGACATTACCTCGGTAACCGAAGCCAGAAGAGCTGAATCCTAGCAAGCAGTATTTTATAAAAAAAAGGAACTGCAGTTGATATGACTGTTCCCAGTAGCCCCAGCAGATGTGAGTATTGCTTAAGCACACTAAGTTCTGGAGTGGAACCATGCCAAGAATGCTATCAACAAGCAGTACCTAGCAGGATTCAGAGGATGTCTTCTGCAAAACAACAGCATGGAGGTTTTGCTTCTGTTGTTGGGATTTATTTCATTGTGGGGAGCTTGGTTTTTTTTCAGATCTTGGGATGATGGGTCTACTAGAAACATGTCATTACAAGACAACTGCATTTCCCCTGCATTATGATATGAGCACACTGAAAGAGAAATCAGCAAGACTACCACCTCTGAATGCTTCTGTCTGGGGAAATCTCCCATGAAATACAAGCATGAAAAGAAGTATTTAAATGTCTATTTCTGCGTCACACATGCTTCATAAAATATGTTGGTGTCTGAGTATAACTGCATCGAATTACTAATGGTTGGAATGTCATCAGTAAATGTCAGAACAATGTTTGAACTCTCCATTTATAGAACTTGAACTCCATTTTTCTCTATAGAAACACTATAGGATTATATCTCTCCAGAAATATCCATGTGAACTTTCTCCTAAACCATAATCTTAGTAAACAAGACTTAATAAAAGTACGAAAATTATTTGACATGGAAAGAAACTGGATTTTTTAAAATATATTTAGAGTTAAAATTCTTACAAGGTAAACCAAATCATTCAGCCTACACTTAATTCCAGAGAAATACAAGCATCTGATTTTATATTATTTAAAGGCACTCTCTTGATTGCTCATATCAACAGCAGGCTGCCATCTACAGAGATGCTCTCTTCCGCTAATTCCAGGATCTTCTGATCCTGCTGAACCTCTTCCAGAGCCACCACCCTTGCTTTCCAAAACCATACTCAAGCTCTCAGGTTTCAGAAAAAGATGGAGGCCAGAAACTACTGAAGGAAAGAAAATTTATCAATCCCAGCCCACTTTGTCTGCCTGTAACAAATCTCAACCAGGTCTCTAAGCAAGACTTCCCAGTAGTTTAATGATTTTCAAGAGTATCACAGGCAAAGGTCTGATCCTTTACCATAGCTTGGCTGGTTATGAAATTTTATTATGACACTATTTGTCTGTCATTTTACTGTTTTGCAAAATTAAAGTAGTCTACATTGTGGGCAGACAATGAGCACCAAAGGTAGAAGAGAAACAGGTTATATAAAACCTTATGTGGCATGCTTCTGGTACTTGCTGGTTTTAAACAATTACACAGCCTTATCACTTCAAAAAAAATAAGCCAGCACTACGTATGACTCAGTATCCTTCTCGGCTTTGATAAGCTACTGCAGACATGAGGTGGATTTTATGTTTTACATAGTATAATTGTATTGATTATCAAATATGGCAACTCGTGACGTATATTGTTTGTCTCTACAAAGTAATCTGTAAGAAAAAAAGTTGGCTTCTGAATCACTGGCTGTCTCAAAGGGATTACACATGTGCTTCCAGCTACGGACACATAAGTGACTACCAGACTGTAGGTGAAATTTGCTACAGCAAATACCACTTAAGTTCAAATGTCATCTCTGTTACAACCCAATTTCAAAAAAACCCCACAATGGCATGTAAAGATTGATGTCATTACCATGTTTTATGCGGCTTATAAAGCACAGGACCTAATATTCTACTGCATGGTAAGAAATTCAGAAACAAATTGGAAATAAAGCCTAGGACATAATCAGGAAAGTTTGCCTGCACTCTGGCAGAGGATTTGCACAAAGATTTGAAAGCTCCTACGCTGGGCTCTTTCTTCAGCTTTCTTAAGATTTTTCCCTCTAGAAAAATAATGAAATGTTGGTACAAAACAGTTTGTGTTCTGCAGCGTATTAATGTACTGATTTTCTTAAGCAGAGAGAGGAGGAGGAAACCTTACTGTGGAGGAGCAACCAATGTCCTGAGAATAACCTGAAATGCCAACTTAGCGTTTTTGCACTTCAAAAAATATCTTTGACTTTTATAAACAGGCATGATGGTAAAATTGAGGCTGTTAAAAATACATGGTTTACTTTGGTAGTTTATAATTCACAGTGGCATTTAGTGGGTGGAGTTGTAAATTAGTAAGTGAACGGCTGCCACAGCAGAGTAAGCTGCTGCTCTGCAAAGGAGAATCTCTGCTAAGAATAGGAATGTGGTCATGGTGATAATGAACAGGGGCTCGGCGTGCCTGACACGTTGATGGGAGATCTGGAGATGGTTGTTGGATGTGTAACAGCTGCTCTAGAAATTAGATGTTATCAGAGATTTTTTTTTTTTTGAAAGATTGAATTGGATGAAAAGCATGCAAAGCTTAACCAATAAGACCTGGTTTCAATTTTTACTAGTATCACTGAAAGGAAGAGTGGCATACGAAATATTTATGTTGTCAATAAATTGGAAGGTACAGTTTTACAGCTGACAGAACGCTCTGTTTATTGTGCTGTAAGAGGGAGGCAAGATTGCAGCAGAGTCTCTACAATAAAAGCACCCTTTTCCCTATCGCATTTAAATGAAGTATATTAATCTGCCATAAAAGTCTTACGATATGTTAATCAGGTATTTGATCTGGTCTGTCAGACACTCAAACAAAAAAGGTCTGTTTATAAGTCAGTTACTTCCTGGAAACAATATTATTGTTCTCAATAAAAGCAGCATTTTAAAGACGCTAGATTTGTCTGAGTGGGAATGATTTACTTCTCACTGGCTGCTAGAGGATTACTGTGCAGCCGTAAGTAGACAAGAGAGTATTCTGAACCCAAATGTGTAACAGGGTGACCTGCATGACTGCAATAAATTCATGGTTTTGACTGCTTGAATTCCCCATCAGTGGACATCAAGACACTGGCCTTAAGGAACATGCTTGAGCTATGTCAGCCTTAAAACAATCCCCAGGAAGCTTTCGTTGAAGAAGCAAAAAGAAACCACATGAAATCATTGCGTCTACTTCACACCCCGCACAACCCTTTCCTATCGGGCCCTGCTTTGATCCCTGTTTGTGCTGGCCAGCTCTGGGCCTCCCAGCGCAGGACGGGCTGGACACAGATGTTACGCTGCTAAACAGCTTGTCAGCGGAGGCAGCCAAGTCACTTTTCCTGTAGGAACATCCCCGACAAAGTGATTTTGTCACAAGAAGTCTCATCTGGCTCTTTTCCGAGGCAGGATGCTGGACACGATTCGAGCAGAAGACATTTGGAGCTGCATGGTAACAGTCCCTCCTTAACCTTTTTCACAAAAATCCAAGTGTTGATTTCACGCACCGTTAAATAGATAAAAGGGCCAGTCAAAAGAAACGCCGTGCTAGTAACTTACCACACTCGACTGAGGAGTCATCCAGATGGAGCTCAGCGATCACTATGTGTCTTCTATAAAGATATCCCTTAAGGAGGCAGATGTCCAGAAAGAAATTATTGATTTTCTGTGCTCTTACTGGAAAGACTCCATCTTACAATAGGATTTAGAGCAGTTTTTGTGCCATGGATAGAAAACAGATAAAGTTCTTCGATCAAACTTAAGCTACTAATAATAAGCTATTTGGCAGGCAGGATTAAAGAGGGTAGGGCCCCAAGTAGCCCTGAGACTTATGCTTCTGCTTTAAATTCTGTGTTCCCATACATCAACAAATCTAAAGCATATGATAAGATAATGATCTTCTACTTCAAATCTTTCTTTCCCAAAACCAGCAAGAAATGAGGCACTGATGTGTTACTGTCCATTTTATCACAGATAAATTACAGGAGCAGGGAGGTCAGGTCCACTCCTTAAGGTCTGCCAGTTTCAGGACTCTACATGCTTACAATTTAACCAAATTAAAGCTCTGAAATTATGAATGAATATGGAAATGCACTGGCTAGAAAGTGAATCTGCCAACCTCAACGGACTTCATTTTTCATAACTCTGAAATCCTGTCCCATTAAGAAACGCATGCAGCAGGATACACCCCACTGACAAGGAGCACCATACAGATTTAAATGCAGTGTGATCTCTAAATGGCATTTTAAAATGCAGCTTTGAAAAGCCACCAATGGACAAACCTGGTGGAAGAGGGGAAACAAGCGACAGTGGGATCTGTTCCCTGGAGCCCGACTTTTCCCGCCTGACTGCTGCCTGCCTGGCCAGCCAAGGTGCCTCATGTAGCACACAGCTCAGGAAGGGTGGAGAGCACGTGAGTCCTTAGCCTAATAGCTCATTAAATCCTGGCTGTCTTCTGTGTGTGCTAGCCGATAAACAGCTGCTGCACCCTTTTAAATGGTGCATACCCTGCTGGCAGAGTCTCTCTGCACCCGGCTATAAATGGCAGAACAAACCGACCCAAAAGCAGGGCCACAGCAATCACACTTAAGCCATTCCTGGAAAACTCTGCAGAAAAAGATCTAATTAATTATTTAACATGGGTAGCAAATAAAGCAATATAGAGATATTGGGGGAAAACAGTAACATTATAGGTGGCTTTGATTTGATTTACAGAAAGAACACTAATATGAGTTCAGGCATGGGCTCTCTAATGTACCTTGCATCATACCGAGTCAGCTTTTGTGAAAAATTACCACAAAATCTTATCAAAAAATCCTACAACACATACAATGCATAATATTCGACCATGTACCTTAGTAAGTCTCTGGTAAAAATTTCTTCCTACTGGGAAATCTTCTAAATACAGTGGGATAGAGACTACTAGTGTTTTAAACTTTTTTTTTTTTTCCCTCTATCCTGCTCTTACCCATCTAAGATCTCTTTAAGACATTCTACTGGGTGAGCTCATCTTTGAAAGCATGCTGAAACTTTTACACAGAATCTCCGATTTCTGCTGCTTTTCTGGCCAAGGACTTCCCAAGTAGCAGAAGAGAAACCTTCCTGCTTGCTAAGAGTCCTGTGAATGAATGCTACCACACTGAAAACAGCATCACATAAGCAAGTACAGATCAGTAACTGTTGTTTTGATAGTTTTTTTGTATATGTTTGTAGCAGTAAGATGTTTCATCTGACTGTCTGTATTTGAAAAGTGCAACAGCGTATGAAGCATTTTTGGGGAAATGCTAAATCAAAATCTCATTTGAAAAAAGGCTGAGAGGTGAGATGCTGGTAACACCATCATTATCAAGGGCTTCTAAAATCGTCTGGAGATGAGAACTCCCAGAAAAGCAAGCATAATGACTCTGCTTCTTCCTAGAAAATTGAGTGTCACTTTGCTATGCGACGCAGACAGTAAAAATAAATTGCTTTAAAGAAAAATATTAGAATCCCAAAATACAGTCAAGTCAGTATAGCCGTGTCCAATAATTCTGCAGCATGACACGTGGCTTTCTGTGTTGTAAAATGAACAAGGCAAGATCCACTTCAGCTATATTTTACACAGTTACTAAAAATACAAGCAGCAATCTAGAGTAAATGCCAGATCCTTAGTTAGTTAGAAAATTAATTTAATTATTTTCTTTATTAAAAAAATCCAAGCAAATTCTGTCTCTAAATGCACTAAAAAAATTTAAAATGCAAATAACATGATCAGCTAACACCAGCTCAAAAAGGAACTGTGAAAAAATAAATTATCTTTGAGACTAATAGCCCTATTTCTACTATACAAAAACCCAAAAGTAATGGAGAGCCATAAAAACATCACCATCATTTGGAAAATGCTGTCTTCATTTTTAAGATATTTCTAAGCCTCCAAAGATCAAGAATGTATGTTCCAGTGATTGAATATGAAGAAAAGAAACTTCTAATTTTATAAGTTAACTCAAGTCACATATACTTTGACATATCTTACATTTATTCTGTTTGTAGACATTTAGAGGTAAAGAGGTACCTGAAGCTGTCAGCAACATCAATAATTCCAGGTCTATTTCTTGCAAATGACACAGGAAGGGAGGGGGAAAAAAAAAAAAAAAAAGAAAAAAAATCTAATTTCCCTGAGAGCAAAAGATAGGTTGAAATCCAGTTACTGTACATCTTTGTATTGCTTATCATTGAAAAGCATAAAATTTTCCATAATGATCTTTTAAAAACCAGTCATGGACTGGATTCAACTCTTTATTTCTGAAATCTTTCCTTCATAGATGATGACTTCCAAAGATGTTTTGATACTTTGTAAGCAGCACAAGCAGAACTAAATTAATTCCAATATGGTTGTAAGTGTGTGTGTAACGCAAACCCCCCTGAAATTTAACAGAAATATGTGCTACTAGCATGTCATATATAATGAATGATAATTTTATTTTTAAAAAGTGCACACAAGCAGATCATTAGCACATACCAGTATTTGTTAAGATGAATAAGCATTTGCAAAAAAAGAAAAAAAAATCGACATTCTACACATTATAAATAACAATGAAATACTCTGTTTAACAAGCAGGTATTGTCTGTGCATGAACTAACATGTTTTCAGTCAAAAAATATATATTATTTAAATACACATTCTAAATTACATATATTTATCTGAATGTACTAATCTTCAAAAAACATATCACAGCATGTATCTATAAAAACAATTACTTTTTCAATCAGGATAATTTTTTGTATTAGCCCTCTATCAGCTGAATATTTACATGTGTTTAACCTGAGGCGTAAGTCAGTCTTACTTCAGCGAACAGCAGCTCTTGTACTCAAACACAGACAAATACTTAAATACCTCACTGGAGCTGTGTCACCATGAAAGGGTACATCAATACATTCAGAGCTTAAACACGTAGCACACTCCTGATCATAATGGGACGTAGGGAAAAAAGGCTGGATGGGACAGCCTTGTGGTGGCAACTATTTCATGCAGCGCAGTAGTGCGTGCTATGTTGGTGCTAAGCTACAGGGAAAGGAAGGGAACCTAATGCGCTCTAAATTTTTGCCTGCCTTAATAGGATAGATATCATTATCTTGGGCAACTAGATTTCTGCAGTAACAGAAGTGTGTATATATATATAATTACTAATAATTAAAATATGCAAATGCCTATGCAACCAGTCCATGGGTGTTCTCTTCTCCCAAGCAAACTGAAAGGTAATCTGTGATTGTCTGCATTTACCATGGACTAAAAGGATGCACATAAGATTTTACAGCACAGGACCTAACATATGGTAAATTCATAGTCCAATTTACAACTTTGTATGCGTAGCCCACGCTTAGACACCTGTCACTACTGTCATGCAGTCTGCCTTTTCACTTCTGTTCCATGAATAATACAATTCTTTATATTGGTAATACCAGGTAAATTTTCCATATGTGACCAGCCAGTAGGATATACAGTAATGATTGACCTGCTTTTCCCTGCCCACAACAGTTTTCCTAGGGAAGATCTAACATTATAGTACTCAATCCTGCAAAATACTATAAGGCCTCTAACAAGAGTTAGAGCCAAATCTTGAAAAGTTTCTTTATTATTAAATAAATTAAATTAAAGAATTCAGCCAAACATTGTGATGTATGAAGCTTTCAAAAACTGCACATAATTCTGGATGCTCTGGTTCTTGTTCTCCAACTTCTGCAGGCTGTTCTCCAGCTCTTTCAAACGTACTTCATGGTGCTCTTCATTCTGAAGAAAAAAGAGCAATGCAATGCAACTTAGAAATAAAATACAAATCAGTCAAAATAATAATGTAAGATAACTAGTCCCTAATTTTTATAAGCCCGTAAAAGTTTTCAGAGGCTCCACAAAACTGAAGATACCCTAAAAGGCCTCAAAATGTTGAAGCTTTATTTATGTTCAGTCAGGACCAAACTGAACATGTTTGAATAGGCTTATGATCCAAAAAAGCCCTGGGAACATAAAAACTAACCTTCTAAATTTTTACCATGACAGATTCCTAGCATCTTAAATCTATTACTGACTTAACACTCTCTCTCACATTGATTTTTCAAGGAAACATCTGTTATTGATCTCTGATGCAACATGATTTTTGATGCCTATAGTTCCTTATATAAAAAATATTATTGATAGCAATATTACCTGCTCATTAGTTCCATACCTGATGCACACTATCTATCATTTGTTATATAAATACTACAGATATTCAGGTATTTCCTTTTATGTCTATTACAGATTTCAGATGCTAGTTGGTTAAAATAAATTCAATTTTTTAAAAATGGAATTATAGGAGTCCCATTTAAATCCAGCCTTAGAAAAAAATAACCAGGTTAGAATGAATAACTGAATAAAGTTACCTTCACAGTCTTATTTTCTTTCCAGTTTCACTACAATGACAGGAATAAGATCATTCTATTATTTTCCATAATGCACTCTCAGTTATATGTAAATGGAATCGGAATAAAAAGCAATTAATTAACTTAGAACAGTTGTTCTCTCAGACATATATATCTTTCACATTCATATTTTAATTGTAAGCTTCAAATGGAAACCATTTGAAAACGTATCTGTGAGTATTTCTGGGATAAAAGAAAATAAAACTTTATTTTCGATTTTACTTTAACACAGTAAGAAATTCCTATGAAAAAATATTTGAAGTAGAATAAAACACTAGCCAATGTCTCATTTTGTTTTAAGAACACTTTTGTCTTAGGGCATATGCAGACATTAAGTTACACTTGATATAGATAAAAATTAATTAAAGCATACTGAATTCAGAACCATATCTCTGATGTCTTATTTAAATCTTGAATAGAGTTTGCATTTAGGTTGGCTTGATTTTAATCTTCAATGCTTCAAGTCAGAATACTGAATATTGGTTTTGAAAGTCTAGGAGAGTGATAGTAAACCGTTTTGGTGTCTTCTGTATTTATTTTAAATAGCTTTGTAGTTTATTATCATTGATCACAGGACAAAGCTCTAACTATATCAAAACTTTGATTAAAGCAAATGACTTGCCATCACAAGTTTAGGGAATTCAGCTATGTCTGACATTTTATTAATAGAAAATGTGCTGAAATTTTTTGGATTAGATAAAACAATAGATCGGACTTCTTTTGTCTGTTTGTTTTCAGAAAATATTACTCATCCACAATACCTTCTTAGACTGTGGCTTTGCTGAATAGGTAAGTATCAGCATATCAAAACCTGGACATTTAAAGGCTTGACACTTTGAAAAGTCAGAATATCTCTTTTGTTACTAACTGCATTTATGTGCAACATTAGTATATAAACTGAAAGCTCTTCACAAATTGCAGTAAGATCAGATTCTTGTAATCAACTCCGGGAAAAAAAAAAAAAAAAAGATGCCACTACATCATTATGGAACTGTTATGCACTTATTCAAATCTAGGTATGTTTACTGAACATGATTAATCTGAAAGGGAAATTACAACTTCATACATATTTTTTTTTTATTTTTGCCTTGCTGGGAAAACTGGATTGCATAAGAGATGTAAACTCAATATTATTCCAGTGATTTAGTTAGACTGGGCATCTGTTAAGTCTATTAGAAATGTCAATATAGAAAGAATATTGTCAAGTTTAATTAATTCGCTGTTCCCAAAAGTGTGTGTCAATTGTATGAATAGTGTGTTTTCCAGTAAAAGGAACTTTTACTGTAAACAGTGATGTGGTAATTTCTTAAGGCAAAACCAGTATTATTTACTCACATGGTGAAACATGCAGAGGAGTTTTTTTTTCTCTTCTTGCCCCCGTCTCACTTCAGTTTCAAGAACTAGCATTTTTGTCTGAAGGGCTTGTTCTTTGTATGACATTTTTTCCAGTTCTTCAGCTACCTATAATAGTAATAAGAAAGAAATGATGTATATTTACTTTCACTTAAAGCCCAAACCAAATTATATTCTTATATCTTAGTATTAATAGCTCTCTTTCCTAGTCTGTCATCTAATTCTTCAGTTATTTCCCATGCACAGAAATTAAACAAACCTGGAAAATATTCTGGCTAAATTTGAAAGAATTTTCAATTTGGAAAAAAAGGTAATATTATTGGGAGGGAGACACTTTTGCCACTCATTTGTAAATTAAGCCAAACGTGTTATTTTTTCAAAACCAAATCAATATCCTCAGATAGTACTGAGAAAACCGAGATAGTTTATTTCAACGTGATTAATCTGAGACAGAAATTACAACTTCATACGTATTTTCTGATTAAACTAATATAATCACTGCAATCTAAATTCCTACATTTCCTCTTCCATTTGATTTACTGTTTGCATCCTTTCTACAAATGACAAATCTCTGCTTAATATTGAAAGTGTGCAAAACCACCTTCTAAAATGAGGACTTCAACACCAAAGTTCTTGTGGGCTGCCTATTCCAAACAAAATTTTAAAAAGGCAAGATTAAGCTTTTGTTCAGAAAACTTTTGCCGTATGTGTGGGATTTAATATTAGGTGGTTAAAGCATTTTGATTTGTCACCAAAAAAATCATAGTGAAATGTTGGTCCACTGAACTTTGTCATTAATTTCAATAGGACCAAATTCCACAATGAAGTTGAATTGTGCAATCATTGTGTTAAACATTCAGAAAGTCCCAGTAACTTTTTAGTATTGTTCCCTACATGCAAAATAATCTTGTCCTATTTTTTCTTCTCAAGCATATTTGTTTTTAATGCTATTTTTAAATAGAAAATGGCAAACAAGATTAATGGATGTATTAAATCATCAATACCATTTTTCTCCCTTCTTCCAAAGCAGATTCCAGTTGTCTGGTTAATCCATTATATTCTGCAATTTTCTCTTCAAGCTGCAATTTACTGCACTGAAGACTCTCATCTTCTTTTTTGAGCTGACAAGCAAGCTCTTCATTTTGAAATTCCATCTTTTCTAATTGCCTTTATGCAAAACAAATTAATGCATTATAATTCACTATAGCAGAAAAGGGTAGGAAATAAGTGCAGTCAGATTTTTAAAAAGCTACCTTTTAAGATCTTCGTATTTCTTCTGAATGTTACGGTTTTCTTCTTCTAAGGAATGACTGCCCATGGAAGTTACGCTGTCTTCCTCCTGTGAAAACAACAATTAATTTCTAGTTGAAGAGGCCTATATACAGGATATTACAGAGTAAAGTAAGCTTGCCTATTAAAATCCAATTTCAGGTAAACACTATATTATATTCAAGTAAACGTTATCTGGTATTTAAAACAAATAAAATACATCCAAAATAGCAGACTAAAAATTTGTGCGAACACTTTAAGACTGAAAACCTGCTATGTAACAAAGTGAAGTCCTAACAAAACCCATATGCTGCTCATGCAGCCTTGTGTATTAGGAGCTGGCTGGGTTTACCTCCTTGTGAACTTTGACTCTTAAGCTTTAGATTCCAGCAAAAATAAGTTCCCTCACACTGCAGTCACAGGAAGCATAGAAATAATACCACATATACATAGTTATCACAGAACAGTGTAGCACTGGCAAAGAATTTCAGAAAGTAGGGAATATCAAAAAAGACAATCAAGTTCATAAAACGAGGTATATGAGTAGCAGATGCTGAAGAAAGCAAGAAGCCAAACTGTCTTCCCCTGCCCAGCATCCAGACTGACAAATTTTATATGTTTTCTTTTAAATCTCGTAACAGTAGTGATGAGATTATTGCTCTTGCTACCATCCATCAACACTAGATTAGCAGTAAATAGCCACATCACCAGCCTGCTGGCATCATTACTTAAGGGGCAACCTCCATCATTCACTGGACTACCTCAACCAGTTCCATCCAGTAATTTGAGCTAATCTGTCTGATTTTGTTTATGTGAATTACAGGCTGTTCAGCTAGCAGACTAGTAGTAGCAGAAGCCTCCAGCAGAGGGGTAGTAATCCGATGTCCTGGTCCAGCTGAACCCAGAAGAGGGTTTCTGCACATGTTAGAGCTACTTCAAAAGGAATTTTTCTAAATTCTGGTCAGAGGATCAAGTGTCAGAATCTCTAAAGGACATCACCAAGATTTAATGCTGAAATTTAACTGCTGTTCCACCAGACTAGTGATTATATTCCCAAATACTTCACTATACTTAAGAGAGTTTTTGCATTTATTCAGGAAAACATGTAGTTAGATTAAAATTACATATATCATTTTATTTATGCACCTCAAAATACATTGTTGTTTAAGTACTTTGCTAAGCAAAGATGGATTTATGAGCATTCCTATAAGGAGTAGTTAAAATGACACAAACAAGAACAAAATTTGATGCATAAAGATCATCTTGACAAGAAATTTAAAACAAAATCAAGAGCTGTTTTTTTAAAAAGCTTGTAAAGGCCATAGGGACACAGAGACTCACTGTGTTTCAGCTGAACTTTCTCCCCTGACACAGGAAGATTAAACTCCTTTCCCACCCAACTGTTTGAAACACCTTTGTCATTCGTGCTAGCAGAGTATTCTCTTCTAACTCAGAAGCACATTACAAAAAAAAAGAGAGAAAAGAGAACAACAAAACCCCCCAAACTTAGCCCTGCCATTGAAGTTGATGTCACAGAAAAAAAACCTGAGGAATATTCATATTCAGGCTTCAGAGAAAATACAAGCAGTAGTGCTAAAATACTGCTAAAAATAGAAATGATCCTATTAAAGCATATTTAAAAAAATATTTTATCAATCAACACAATGTAATAATTAAAGTGTTAAAGTTCTACATCATCAACAATATAATTCATGACTATTTATCTGAGCAAATACTGTCTGGTTTATAAATTAGTCATTAAAAACAAAACTAATGTAGAATTAAATTATTCCACTAGAAAAAGAACAATAACTAGATTTGCACATTTATTTCCAGGGAAGAATTCTGCAACACATCTCAGGACATACGTATTCAAAAGGATCAAGAATATACTCACCCAAAAGATACAGAATCTAAAAGTAACTAGTTTTGTCACATACTGAATTCACGTAAATACAGTTGGCAATAGTTTTATTTGCATTATGCTATTTCTACAGAAGAAGCTTTTGATTTATGAAGCAAATAACACAGGAAACCACACAACTGTCACACGCTAATAGGAAAAAAATGTTCCAGAGATTTTATTCTGCATAATTTTCTGACTTATCTTTAAAAATCAGCATGTTCTAACCACCTGAACCTGCAGCTCCTTAAGGTTTTTGCATTTCTGTGAATGGATCCTTTCCCAGGACATGAGCTTTTCCCGATATCCTTGCTGCTTTTCCTCAGCTGCTTTCAGCAAGTCACAAACATGTTCTAACTCCTTTAACTTAGCCTCTGTTTTGTCCCTCACCTGCATAGTAGCATCACAGGAGAAAAATGTAAGTGTAAAACCATAAATTAATACTTAATGGCTTTCCATGTAAGTAATAAATCTGAAATTCTACACAAGTTGCATAATATCACCTATTTTATAAAATACTGACAAAGTTACAAGTTCACCACTGGAGAAATTTCCATCTCTGACTACATTTCATTAAAGACTCAGTAACATTCACAATAATAATTTACAAAATTATGCAAGTGTTAGCAGTTCATCACACAGTACCCAAATTTTGATTTTATTTTTATTGGAACATATTTTAGGAGATGGCATACAAACACGCTAAGCAGCTTATAGGAAAAATTCTGAAAAACTTAAAACTCATCTCTGTATGGATTCTCTGTTTTAACTGTTAGTTAAAACAAAGGAGTCTTATAGTAGGTTTGCTTCCCTATGCAACTTTCATAGCTGTTCTGTTGAGACATCTAGTTTTAAAATCATCAACAACATCACATTTAAAAGTGATAAAAGAAATCTTGAATTCTAAAATAGCAGACCAACTCCTTACTCATTACTCTAGAAACTATTTCTCAACTGCTTGCAATTGTGTAGTATCCGAAAAACCTCATAAGCAAGAGTTAGTAAAACATTCAGTGAATTTAAAAACAATTTTATACATGAAAAAGAAAAAACAGCCAGTACCTTGTGACTTCTAATAAGTAGATTAGAATAATGTAGGAAAGATCAATGTCCTACAGAATTGTTTGGAAACATGCTTTATTACTGCAAAACTTACCTTATCTACTGCTAAGCATTTGTTTTCTGTCATTCTTTTGTTTTCATTTAAGACTGTTCCACATCTGGATTTCAATTCTTCTACCGCTATTTGTAATTTTTGTACCTAGGACAACATGTATTTTTCACATATATTTGCAAGGTGTTTCTTTTAAATATAGAAAAGATAGACTTATTAGTACAAAGCATAAAAGAAAACCTTTGATTTCTAAATAGAATCTCAATATTTTTCTTTATATGAAGTTATTTACTTTCATTATCCTACTCACTACAGCAAATATAAAAGGATAACCTGGTAAAAACACTCTGATATACCAATATTTTGTTGTCAACAATGGAGAATGAGCTACAGTTGTGCTACAGAAACAGCCAGGATGAGTCACCTCTCTCTCACCACATAACAAGTATCACCAGTTCCCACCTGGAGTGACCACAGATATGAGCTAGGGAATTTCATCCCACTCACTGCTTAAGGCTGGCTGTTCTCCGGAACTACATGTCCCATCTTAAAGCTGGCAACAATTTTAATTGTGGTGATGTATTCCACAGACAAGGCACGGAGGTTTTACTTAGATTTTTTTATCATGTCTTTTCTCTAGTCAATGATTTAAAAAGAGATAAGTGAAGATTGTCAGTGAAATGGTGTCTATGCTATAGCAGAAATATATACAACTCTAAATCAATGTTCTAAAATGTCGTCTTTGTGAATAAAGCCAAATACAAAAAAGGAATTGATAAAAAGCCCGTTTTTAAGTCTGATTTATACATTTTGCTGGTAGTTTCAATGTGGAGCTACCTATGTAAATAAAAAGACTCTTACAACAGTACTTGAATGCTGGTTTACTGTTCTTAGAAATGTGGAAAGAAAGATATGACCAAGGAGAGGTAAAATATCACTGGCTATGTCCACTAAAGACATCAGACTCAAAGTTTACTTTTAAAATATAGTTTGCTGGGTTGCCAACTTGCTTTTTAGGAAGCAAATCTTTTCTAAGCAAGTATGTAATTAGCTCTGTTGGCTTCAGTGAGCTTCAATTGGGCTTCACACAATTCAGTAATGATTATGTGTACTAGCAATAGTGTGGAGACTATCCTTGGATATAGTTTGTAATGGCACTCTCTTCTATCATCCTCAATGTTACAACAGTATTACAATCACTGTGACAACAGATCTGTTTTATTACAAACAAAACCTTTATAATTTCCTCAAAACTGCTTACAAATTTAAAAACCATACTTAAATATTTCGAATGTGCTAGTCACCTGATTTTTGTACTGTTCAACAAAGTTTTCCTGCAGCTTTGCCTTTTCTTGCAGATTTAGCAGCTCTTTTTCAACACAAACAGTACTGTTTTCCAATGTAGCAAGGTAAGCCTTGATTAAAACATGGAAAATATAAAAATTGTAAAAGTGTTATTAAAATAACCCAATCTACAATATATTACTAGCAAGTGATCTGCAGGCATTAAAAAGAGTGACGCAATTATTTATCCTGTCAAACAAAAATGATAGCCCACAGTTCATTTGTTAACTCATGAGAACTTTTGCTTAGGAGGATAAATACAACACAAAAACTGTAAACCCTTTAAAACTTTAAATTAATAATTAAGCTAAACTCAGTTCTTTAATCTGAAATAAAGTTTTATAAACATAAAAGAACCATTTCTAGTTAAGCAATTTTGTAGCTACTGACAGTAACATAAATGGCATCCTGGCTAATCAGACAGTTAGACAATACTGTTCCTAGCTTTGCCATAGATTTCCACTGATAAATTTTTAATGTCTCATTTTCACTTACTGTAAAAAATGGATAGCAAAATTTATTCTACAGGTTTGGGATCTCTACACAGAAGGCCCAAAGGGAATTAATGTGGTTACTTCATTAACGTATCAGAAATGCAGAGCCATTCAACAATGACTTATAATGATCTCACCTTTAATTTTTCATTTTCAAGGTAAATCTTTTCATTTTCACAGTTAACAGAATTTAGCTTTCCAAGAATTTCCTCATCTGAATTTCTTCTCCATTCCTCCTTTCTTTTCAGGTCTTCCAAAAGGCTTGTGACCTGCCTTGTTAGATAGGCAAGAACTTTGGCATAATAGACAATGCTTTCAAAACTCTCATTATTCAAATTAAATTGTACCTTAACACATACTCTTTCATTCTTCTTATTTTATTAAAAAAAAAAAAAAGGGCAAATGCATTTAAGCATCCCAAGAAAGCAGTATCTATTGAAATAAAAAAACTATCCAGAAGAGTGGTCCACCAAGGAAGTGGTCCTAGTTCATTTATAAATAAATTCATTACCTAGAACACCCAAGCATACTTCTAAGACAACTATGTATATACATACTTTGTAAAGGAAACGTTTTGCCTTAGACCTAGTATAAAGGCACCTACCAGTTTCTTTTGCTTATTTGAATTACAGTCCATATTTCTACCAACAGAAAAGCTAAAAGGATATTTGTCATTGTCTGCCAAAGCAAATGGCGTGTGCTTCATGTAAATTAAGATCTGACTGCGTACTTTGAATAAGATTGGACAATTTTGTGTTGCTTTTCCTCACAAGAATAAACTGTTCTAAAGTGCATCTGAGAGGAACCTCTCTCTACCCTCTAGTGGGGTGAGACATTAGTGGAACTGAAGTAGTTTTGCCATCATTAGTCTGAAGTAGAAACTAGAAGCCCGAGAACCTTATTCTATGCTGCAGCAGACACAAGGGTTAACCCTCAAGCTGTTGAATCAGTTACTAAATAAGTGGTTCTGAGGAAGCAGCATAGTAGCTACTATCAAGTTCAGGCTAATCAGAAGTATGCAGGGGAAAGAATATGTTCCTCACTTGTATGGCAGAAGGAAGTTTTAAAAGAAGTTGTGAAATGCAGCAGAGAAGGCTAAAAATCTTAAATTTGTTTTAGTTTCCAACTTCTAAATTCTGCTTAGAATTTTAAAATATGAATACAAACCTTGTTTACATTGTCAACACTGAGTACTACACTACTAAATACCAACACTGTCTGACTACAGAAACAAAAAAATAGATCAACAGTTTAACTTACTTCTTCAGATCTTCTATTTCAATTTCTAACGTCGTCTTTCCTTCAATCATTCTATCATGCTGGCTTTTCCAGACATCAGAAGCTGACAGTATCTCAGACAGTTTGACTTCCTAGAGAATACAGGAATTACATATTATGTAACAAAAGAATGTCACTGAAGAATGCTATCTAGTTCTACAAATTTTTTTAAACACAAGAGCTATTTAACGTGAGATGGCTTTACTGGATCTCCCTAGTACAAAGCAATGTAAATTTTGTCTTGTCTCAAAAGAAAATAAACAAAACTACCTGCATCTTAAAAAATTAAAGTCTAAGTACAGACTTACTTTCAAGGCAGAGACACAGTAGAACACTGGCACTGTATATCAACAGTAGAATACAACAATATTTCAAAATTTAAAATTAAAATCTTTTCTTACAACAAAAATATTTGTCTCCAATACATCTCTACTACATATAAATTACATAAATTACTATAAAAATAAAATTCTGCCAAAACATTTTAAGAATAAAAAAATAATAGGTAGGTAGGAAATGCAAAGTTAGGTAAAGTCCTTCAAAGAAGTATGGATAATTAATCTACACATGCTATATTGAAAGCACACCAGGTCTTCAATAGGGAAAGAAAACAACAATGTGACTATAAAACATCAGAAGTTCAGGAGTTAGTTGCCATCCCTCTGTGCTGCTAAGTGTACTTAAAGATCCACTACTGTCTTCTCACAAATATCAAAGAAAACAAAAAAACATATTAACCATTTCCTGGTATACTAACTGGAAAAATGTATCTTTAATACTGACATATCCAAAATGATGGCAACACATCTAAAAGTATGAAAACCTACTCTTATCAGAAAATCTAAATAAGGCAATAAAGATCTTGGCACAGTTCTGATCCACCTGGCCTTTTTGAACAATTACACACTGTTGGGATATGCAGGGCATGAATCTAAGGAATACTTTGGATTAAGGAAGTTTTGTACTTGGATTTTTTTAAAGTTTCAGAGCAAGCAGTTTAGAAACAGAAAGCTAAGTATCTACATGAGATGTCATACACCAATAAATAAAGAAAACAGAGACTTCAAATTCCAATCATGGATTCTTAGTTAGTATACTGTGCTTTTTAGTGTATATCCATAAAGGTCTAACAGGAAGATCAAGAGAGGTGTAACTGAAAGCTGATCAGACTCCTCTTACTACAGTTTGAAGTGTACAACCTCATGGCTTAAGACATTCACCAAATTTTAACAAAACAAAGGCAGTGAATGTAGTAACAGTTTGCACGTCACTTATAGCAACCTTTTGCTTAAGCAAGGAGCAAAAAAATAAGAGACACAAACACAGCATGACCAACCAATTTTTCCCATTTTCCACAGGCGAAAGTCTCCCAGTTGTTCAATTTAAAGCAATACAGCACAACATTGCTCACATCATAGTCACTCACACGTTCTCTTATTCTGGAGGTTAAATTTTCCACAGCTGCTTCAAAGCATTCAGCTCTCTGTTTCTGGGACCTGATTGCTTTTTTCAGAGCAGTCTTCTTTTGCTCGCTCGTTTCCCTTAAGGCTAACATCTGGTGCTTGTATTCACCAACTTGAAGTTTCCACTCTGCTATTTTCTTTTCTAGAGTCTGCAGCATAATTAAACATCAACCGTTTTCAAATTCTATACCTTACAGATCATTTTGTGACATAACATAATCAGGAGTACCAATTACATTTATAATCTGTTTCCATAATGTCTTTGTATCTCAAATCTTGTGGTTGATACAAGGAGCTAGCCAAGGTAGGTACAGCAGTAGGTAAGAGAAAATACATGTTGGGAAACTCATTATTAAGATCATCAAGAGGTCGAGGAGGTGCAGAAGCAGGTAGGAGTAGGGGGAAAGAGAGCAATCTAACCATCGCTGTGTGCTCTTGGAAATGAGTGCAGAATTTCAATGTAGAAGGCACGGCCGATTTATGAAGAGGAAAATAAAAGTGGTTTCATCATACCTAGTGACTGATTTCTGTAAAGAATACCACCTTAACGATGCTACTAGTGATATTCACGGATGTAGTAGTAGTCTGTGCTCTGAATCTATAGTAAGCACACAGGTAACTAGGGCTGGAGATCAGTATAAGTGCATACAAAATTTGAATATGAAAGTTAAGATCTTGGATTTGATTTTTTTAAGTCAATAAGCTAGGAAAGGCCAGGTTCTTTTCTTGAATATATGTATTACAATATGGTCTGAAATTAGATGACAATATAGTATTTTCTTGCAAGATCTCTGACTTTTTCGCATGTATATAATGGCCCCACTCTGTTAAGGAAACAGAATTGTTTAGTGAAGAAACTATTTTTTAATGGAAAGTTAAAATTTGCGTTCAGTGGATAGTGAAGCAGTAAATGCAAAAAGAAAAGATTAAGTGCTGCCTTGCCCACAGCAGGTGATTGTTTAAAGATAATTAAAACAGGCTATAATAAAGCTTAAACCACATCTGTAAATCACACATTGTAAGGACAACAAATAACTATAATTTCCTAAGTGCTTGCTTTTGCAGCACTCAGGAAATAAAATACATTTGCATTAAATGTATTTTTATTTAAATATATGTAAAACCACATTTGCATTAAATGTATTTTAATGCATTTAATTGTATTATCAAATGTGTACAATGCAATTGAGATGAGACCTGTGTTCTACAACCGTCATCATATTATCTTTTCTGTTGCTGTTAATATTTCTGACTAACTAGATTTTCACATTACTCTGATGAAGGGAGTGTATTGATCCCATCCAATCCAGGAAGCTGACCTCTCTAACTTCATGACTTTTGTATTTTTCATCTACATATCACTTTTTATTTAAATATGAATAGAAAAAGAGACCAGGCTTTAAAACACTACATGATAACATACAATAAAAGCGATACTGGACTCTGCTTCAAGGAGAATCTCAGATGCGATTATTTTTAAGGTGCTACAGCTTATCAAAAACATGACCAAGCTACCAGTAGACAAGTACTTTCATAAAGACAAGTGCAAGTTCCATTCACATAACTTATTATTGTTGTGTCAAACTACAGCAATGTAAGTAGGCTAGCAGCGTAAAATTTGTCTCAAGTCACTGATAAATATCCTAACTGTAAGAATGATTAATGCATTTGTTTGCTATATTTGAGTCTAGGTCTGACACTTAATTACATTCTACCTGAATAAAGACCAGAATGACATGACAGTTACCTACTGACTACATTAATGTGCCAGCCTTATTCAATATATGCGTTTTCCAAGTAAAAGATGGTCTCAGGTACTGGGACTCACCAAAAAGGAAAAGTACTACTTCAAAAAATGAAATTATAAAAACCCCCAAATATTCAGGAAACAGTTTTCATATATAGATGCTTATAAGGCATTTAATAAACAAAGATGTGAACAGAAAATCTGAGTTTATGTATATACTTCTTTAACTGTTGGTGTAAGTAAACAACTGTTATCCCCTGTTATAACCGCAGGAGGTCACAATCACACTAAGAATAAGTGCTTTGGGCATTATTCAGTTGCTGAGGTAAATTTAAATTGAAAATTAATTTCATAAGGGTAATGCTAAGCTTTCGCAAGCTTTTGTCCAGATATGGACAAAATCATCACCAGGATTTAAGCTAGCAACTGACTTCAGCACTTTTTGAAGAGCAAACAAAATTTTTAAATATCAAGTTACTGTATCTAATGAAAAAGTTGTTGGAATTCTATAATTGTACTAGGTAGAACAAGAAAGGAATTTTTATTCAGAAGAAAACATGAGGTATTTATACAGACATAGACATATGTGACTTTTTTTGAAATTGAGTTGCTATAGGTTCCTTAACAACTTCAAATGATACAATTAATAGGGGATGTATGCTACTAAAAAAGTTCTGAAATTAGAAATACGTTATTTTTTAGCCAATGTTTGGTCATGCATGCCTGTGTTCTTGACAAGTTTCAAATACTGAAATCTGAAGCCACAGACAGCTCCAGCCTCTGACCCAACCTCTTCCTCGCCTTGCTCTACAGCCAGTAACTGATGCAAATGCCCAAATTTACATCTTGCTTTTTTGAACAGAAAATGGAAATAATTTCACCTACCTTAAATAAAATGAAGTTAGACATTAGTCTTAAGTGTTTCCCTTTCAGTCAGTATTAAGAGGTTTATTGATTCCTTCGCAGTCAATAAAAAGAAACAAGTGGTGACTCATCACCCTTATCCTACAACAGAAACTCATCCTGGGGACTTGCCTACCTCTTTCTATTGACTTTATAGAGACTGCGTCAGGATCGCTATCTATCTTCTAGATAGCACAGTTAGGTGAGTCCAAATGCTTCTATGTGTGCTTAACTTCTCTTCAGCAGAACTGTTAGTATGCACAAGTTGAGAAAAGAAAAACAAAACAAAACAACCTTGCAATTAAGATAGTGTGGTCAGGCAGACTGTGCAAAATATAAACGCCAATCGTTTTTACTGGTTGAGATTTTTCTTTTACCAAGAGTTTGATTTCAAGTGATACTTTAAGATTTAACTCTCACATCTGAGTTAAACTCTGACCACAATAAGGCTTTGCTAATTTTTTCAAATAAACTGAAACACAAGTAAAAATATGTTGACCTGTATTTTGCCTTTTAATTCATCATTTTCCACTTCTTTTCTTTGAATCTGACATTGCAGGTGAGCTTGCACTGCCTTTGCAGATCTTGACAGGTGGTCTTCTTTCTGCACATTGACCTAAAAAAGAGAAATAAACACAAATCTATTGGTCTATGGAGACAGGCTGTATGATGCTACCTGTATTCTTTCTACTTTGCCGCAGTCTCTAACTGACATTTGAATGTTCTCAAAAGCTGGAAAACATAAAACATGCTCTACAAGTATATTCACAAGCAGTAACTTGTTACTAATGTTAAACAGAAATCACAAACTTGAAAGAATGTATGTATAATCGATGCCTCATATTTAATCTGACTATTTAAGTGGTATGAATAATGCCTGGAAGCACAAACTCAGAAATCCAGGCTGTGGAAAGGCATCTAACTAGGAGGCTGACCAAAATTAAGCCACGCTGATCAGCGCTGCCCTGACTAATTAGACCTGAACTGATCTTCATTAAATACCAAAGACCACCACCTGCTATTAGAAGTATTGATACATCTAATTCAAACTCTAATTTTGGGGAGATACATAAAGCGTAAGGGAAGAGTCAGCTTATGCCACCAGAACTGACAAATGATTCTATGAAATTTCTTGCAACTTGATTCCTTGGCTTGTTCTAAATAAGAAATAATGAAAACAGGTACAAAGAAGTCATATTATCAGTAGACAAGAATAATGTTGTAATGCACCAGTGCAAGCGTTCATTATAGATACCAGTAAAAAAGGCAGACTCAGACCCAGTCAGGTATTGATGAAAATGCCATTTATTGGAGATAACACAAGAGGGAACAAGGGGATAGCACAGATAATCATTTACCCCTTCAGATGCTGAGCACCCCAAATTGTTCAACATTAGATAGATCTCTAGTCAGGGCATGGCATGCTGTGCAGATTCCATCAATGCTGACATTTGCTGGCATTGTGGTCTTCAGAATTTTTATAGGCTTTTCTGTTCAGCATTTCTGCTCTCAAGCAAAAGGATGTTTCTATGAAAACACGCTGCTTCACTTCAAGATAAAGACAAGGACATGCCAATTGCCAAGTGCCCCACAGGCTCCTCTCTTACAATTAGCTGACTAAGTTTATCCTGCAGCCAAGTGATATCTCCTCTTGGTTAAGCAAAGAAGAATTCTTAAAGAACAATCATGGCTCTCAACAAGCCCCAAGGAGTTACAAAAATCAAAGTACACCATTGTCCCCTTAAAGGCTTAATGGAGCCTACTCTGTCCCTCACTAACACTGAACCATGCGGCATTGCATATGCATAAAGTGCACTTTAGGTATACAAGTACTGTAACACAGATTGATAAACTAGCAGTAAAATAATTTTGAAACTTTTGAAACTTTTATAGTACCTTCTTACACAGAACAGACAATTCTTCTCTTCCTATGGCGATTTCTGCACTGAGCCCCTTCCTTTGGTTCAGAGAACGAATGAGGTCTGGTCAGCCTTTGATATTAGCTCTGCTGTCAGTACTACCTTTCCCCATTCACTGAGGTCAAAGAGCCATGGAAACTAACTGTGAACAGTGTCTGTTTAGTTTACTCTGTATTACTTCATTATAAGTATTTTTTTCCAGAACTATTGCAAATGAGAAGCCATTAGTCTAGATGTATGCCTCTCCCTGAACTGTGTCCTTGAACATGGGACATTAGTGTTAAAGACAACCTGTATCCTTAATAGGTTTGGATACAGTCTTGATGGTTTTAAGATATTTCTGTAGGAAACATCTTTCAGGATTTTCCTTTGTTTCATACATTCTTGAAATAATTGCTTTTCTCAACATTTAATATTTGTAAATTAGAATCTAGTACATTGGGAGAAAACATTCATTCCAACAGAACTGGTCACTCACTTTTTCAAGCTGAAGCCTGGATGAAAGTTCTTTAACGCATTTCTCCCTTTCAAGTATTTTTCTCCTGAGATTCTTCATGGAAAAAAAATAACAAAGAAATTATTTTAATGTGTGTACACAACAATGCAACAGTAATGCACACTGACAAACATTTCAGGTGCAAAACTAAGATTCCATTTTGTGATGATAAACCACAAATACTCCCACTTTGCCACTGTCACTTGAAATTCTATGATCCCATGATGTAGCCATTATCAGATAGCATACAACAAAACGAGACAGAAATTTTAATTTACTTACAGTATTTCGGTTTTCATTTTCACTTAACTTCTGCATCAAAGTGTCAATATTTTTACTGTTTAACTGCAAGACAGAAGCAGGAAATGTTAAAAAATTGCTTCTGATTATAATTGATTTACCATTTTTTCAATGGTTTTGAATTTGGTACATATAATTTGCTACATTTTCAAATTTGGTACATATGAATATAAAATCTTGCAAACTCAAGAGCTACTTAGAGTTGGTGGTTTAAACCCTAAAGATTCAATTTATTTTGTGCACAGAACTTTGTTGCTGAAGAAAACAAACTAGGGATATCCCATACACCAATTTTATTCTTTATTTTAGCTAAAAAGACTCTAAATACCATAAATACTTGAGTGTTATTTAAACACGTAGTCCAATAGTAAAAGCATTTTTACAACTTATAATATTTTAAAGATTAATATTAAGTATTAAAACCTTTCAGGAACTTCAGTTAGACAGGAGAATTTGAAGATTGAACCGCAAAGCATAGGCTGGGAGATCACAAAAATCAGCCTACATTAACTGTTACTACAAATCCAAAATAATTTGTGTGCCTATAATATTGTCAACTAAACTTCTCATTTTAAAATGTCTGAATTTGGGGGTGGAGTAACTTTCCATTTTAAAAAATAGACTTGTAGGACTTTCAGATTGTAAATCCTAAACATTTTAATTTCACTAGTGAGAGGATAAATCCACTGCCTCAAGATGGAAACTTTGACATCAAAAGTTTTACTACAACTCCTTGCAAAGCATTCATCTTATCCTAGCCTACATGTAATTCCTCAGAATGTTCTGCAATCTTGATCCCACGTTTATCTATAAAGTCAGTATGTGGACCCCAGTTCTACATCCAGGTCTCCACCTCTGCATGCACTGCAAACTTATAAACATTGTATTCAGTAGCAGTCCTATCCTTTCCTGATTACTCTGAGTCGGATTTGCTATCAGCAAAAAACTATTATTTAAACAGGAATGGTGTTTTGTGACCCCACAGTAATTTATTAGCAAAACCAGAAGTGCTTAGAAGACTTCCCAGAATTGAGAAGTAACTGGAAACCTAAATTATTCATACGACCTTTCCATTCTCAGGAAATTGTCTTCCCCACAGTTAGTTCTCTATGAACCTTCTCTCTAACTATCAGCAAAAAGCCTCGTGTTGTAAGACAGCTAGCATTATCTATGAAAACCTGAAAATCAAGAATATTATCTTTTAAATTAAAAAAAAAAAGTTCGGAATAAACACCCATCGCTTTTAGCTTGCAAGAACAAAAGGTTAACTTTATGACTTCCGAAAGAAAGCTAAGAAAGTCAGCAATGACATATCCCATTTAATTTTAAAAGAAATCTACATTCTTCACTCCATCAGGTTTCTGTTCTGTATGACAGTATTGTTAAAACAGGAATTCATTGTGATCCACCTCCTGTTTTAACAAACACAGCCTGCCAAATTCCTTCCAACTTTGAAAGAACAGGGCTATGCACAGGACATAACAAAAAAATCTTCCCTATATGTCTATTAAAGAAGATGGTAAGACTAAATGTTAGTTTAAGACTCGTGTAAGAAATCTACATTTGCATTGGTTCCATGTTTATGCCTTACATATACTTGGTGTGCTAGACTGTCAGATTCTTTGCTTAGATCAGTAAAATATTTTCTATCTTGGATGGGTTTTGTAGTTCTATGATAATCCTTTTTATATGGCTGAATCAGTGAACAGAGTTTTCCTGCATATCCAGGTGACACATACATTTTCCCCTGAAAGAGCATTCACAATTATGTAACATTTAGTATCACTCACAGTTAGGACACTGATCTTGCTAATTCAAGGATATCAACATAAAACAAGTTAGCTCTTCAGGAGAATCATAGGTAAGCTTAGGAAGTGTGGGTTAGATGAGGGGACAGTGAAGTGGATTGAGAACTGGCTGAATGGCAGAGCTCAGAGGGTTGTGATCCGTGGCACAGAGTCCAGCTGGAGGCCTGTGACTAGCGGTGTTCCCCAGGGGTCAGTACTGGGTCCAGTCTTGTTCAACATACTCAACAACCTGGGTGAGGGGACAGAGTGTACAAAACTGGGAGGAGTGGCTAACACACTGGAAGGCTGTGCTGCCATACAGTGAGACCTGGACAGGCTGGAGAGCTGGGCAGAGAGAAACCGAATGAAGTTCAACAAGGGCAACTGTAGGGTCCTGCACCTAGGGAGGAATAACCCCATGCACCAGTACAGGTTAGGGGCTGACCTGCTGGAAAGCAGCTCTGCAGAGAGGGACCTGGGAGTCCTGGTGGACACCAAGTTGACCATGAGCCAGCAATGTGCCCTTGTGGCCAAGAAGGCCAATGGCATCCTGGGGTGCATTAAAAAGAGTGTGGCCAGCAGGTCGAGGGAGGTCATCCTGCCCCTTTACTCTGCCCTGTTGAGGCCACATTTGGAGTACTGTGTCTAGTTCTGGCCTCCCCAGTTCAAGAAAGACAAGGTACTGGAGAGAGTCCAGCAGAGGACTACANAATTTGTGAAAATATTTACTTTATAGGTAGCTATGGTGTGTGGGTGTCAGGGTTTCAGTGTTTTCGAGCTAGCCAGGTGCAGGGATGAGGAGGAGCAAGACACAGGCACTTGACCCAAGCTGGCCAATAGGGTTATTTCATACCATGAACGTCACATTCAATATAAATTAGAAAGTTTGCTGAGGAGCGGGCCTCTCCCCTGATGACAGCAATCCAGAGAGCTCCTTGCCCTGGTGCTGGACCCCTGGGGCCTTCCCTTCCTGCTGAAGCTGTAGTGCTCACAGTGTCCAATATTTACTGTCCACTGCTGGGAGTGTACAGCTTCCTACTGATATAGTTGGCTGAGTATAATCCTTGTATATTTTAGATTGGTATCGGGATCACTATTGGTTCTTTAGTGTTATTACTGTTAATTATTTAGTCTTGCTCTATTAAATCTGTTTATATTTCAACCCCTGGGTTTCCTGGTTTTCTTCTCAATTCTCCCTTCCTTGGTGGGGAGGGGTCATCAGGTGATAGAATAATTGTCTAAAGGACAATAAATTGTTGTGAGTTTCTCAAACCATAACATGAGGAAATACTTCTTTACTTTGAAGGTGACAGAGCACTGGAACAGGCTGCCCCAGAGAGGTTGTGCAGCCTCCTTCTCTGGAGATATTCAAAACCCACCTGGATGCATTCCTGTCCAACCTGCTCTAGGTGAACCTGCTTTCGCAGAGGAGCTGGACTAGATGATCTCTGAAGGTCCCTTCCAACCCCTACCATTCTGTGATTCTGTGCTTTAGGATAAATTTTAAGTTATTGAATTTAAATTCTTCCAGTAAAAACAGCATCTTGGAAGATTAAATATCATGTTTCATTTACCCTAGCCCATCAATGTCAGCAGAAAAGAACAAATAAGAATTTTTCCATAGTTCCAGTATACCATTTTTATGTCCAGCACTCTCACCCATTTTTTGAAATATCACCTACTTCCCATCTGTAGCTAGGAAGTATGTTTTGAAATACCTGGTTTGAATCTTGTTAACAAAGTAAATAGAATGAAAAAACTCAGGCTTAACAGGAACAGAATGAACTTGCCTCAGTAGTACGAGGAAGAAGACACTTTTCCTGAAGATCTAAGTCCAATAAAGGAGCAGTACAGTCATGTACAGGTAAAGACGAGGATGACTGTGATGATGATGACATTTTGTTTTACCGCTGTATAACAAGACAGTATATGTTAGCATATAGTGGTGTTCTGTGAATCAGTAACTGAAACATTACTGGCATCCCAGGTCATTCCCACTAGAAAATACAGTGTACCAGACCAAGTAAACCCCGGTCCCATCGGAGATTTAGCACAGCTAATGCAACTGAAATCTTGCACACATATTCATAATTTGTAACCACTTAAGCAGCACTGAATTCACACATTCGGTGCACAGAAACCAAATCCCTCAACAGTAGAAAACTGAATCCACACGAAGGAGGGATTAAAGCTCGCAGCCGCAATTGCCCGTTTCCCCGCTCCCCAGAGCAGGGGGTGAGGAGCAGGGGTGCAGGCCACCCAACAGCGGCCCTCACCCCGGGCCCTGCCTCGGGCCCTCTCCCCTCGTCGGCACCCGCCTGCCTGCGGCTCCTGCCCCTGTGGGCGCCGGCGGGGCAGCGTCCCCTCAGCCCCCCCTGCGGGGAGGCAGCGTCCCCTCAGAACCCCCTCCCGCGGAGCAGCGTCCCCCCAGCATCCCCTCCGGCGGGGCAGCGCACCCTCCCCGGCCTCCCCGCCTGCGCCCGTCGTCCCCTCACCGTCGCCGCCGCTGCCCGCCGGCAGCCGTTGCCGGGGCAACCGGCCGTTGTCGCCGCCTGCTCCTCCCGCGTCGGGCGGGAGGCGGCGGCGGCCTCCCCACAGCGAGCCTNNNNCGCCGCCCGCAGCTGGGGGCCGGTGCAGCCCGCGGAGGCCCGGTGAGAGGGGACGTCGGAGGCAGCTGTGCGGGCCGCTCCGGCCTCTGCGGAGCAGCGTGGGCCTGCGGCCTCCGCGGGCCTGGAGAGGCAGCACCGCCCGCTTCCCCGAAAGGAAGAGGTTCGTGCGGTTGGGAGTCACAGGCGCTTCGAGGTGTGGCTGTGCCCCTTAACAACCCGTAACGGGGGCAGGCGGGGCGGCGTTCATGCACGTCCAGGAGGTTATTCTCAGCGCAAGGTGGCCAAGAAAGCTGGAGAGCTCTGGATCTATTTGGATCCTCTGTTCGTTTGCTGTCTGGGTGTTTCCATTAATACATTTTTTCTGAGGTTAAAAAGTAAGTATTGATGTAACCCGACTGCATGTGAAGCTTTTTTGGCCACACGTTGTCAACTGTTGTAGAAAAGACGGCATATTTTCAAATAAACACGTTCTGATGAAAAATAAACCAATTACTCTTGCATCACATCACATGAGAAAGCACTACTGATGCTTGAAGTGGGACTGTATAGAATATCCGAGATACTGCAATAGATGTGTGCAAAGATCACTTTCAGATAACAAAGTGTGCAAAACAGCATGATCATGTGATATAAATATGATCATATGTATAGATACATACGTACATACATGTAGATATGCACATAGATACATACATGTGTACATAGATACATATGATCATACACAATGATAATCTGCACATTAATTTTGTTTAGAAAAATGCATACTGATAGAAATACTACTTTTTAATATGCTAAGTAAATATCAGTGTTGGCAACTTACATTTTAAAAAAAATCTTGGCATTGGGAGAAATAATAAAAATCAATATAAAACATATCCTTTGGCATAATTTGTAAACATGCCAGTGTGTTTCTATTTTCTTCTCTTGCTGGCAATGGAATTTCAGAAGTCAGAGCCGTTACTCCCTTTATACACTCTTTAGAGAATATTATCTAGCCATGTGTGCACAGTAATAAAAATAAAAATCAAAGGCTAAATTTCACCATTTTTAATTCTAGTAGAGATGAAATTCCTCCATTGTCCATTCTGGAATAAGTGCCTGTTTGTACCTGAATTACAAGGGAGATTTTGTCTTTGCATGTGCAAAAGGCCTAATGTATTGTTCTCTGTAGGACCCATAGCCCTGAGTTGTGAATTAACCATCTCCATCACACATTTGCTTCGGCACCGCAGTTTATGAGCTGTGGCTTTGGTGTCTCATAGTCAGCTCAGACAGACTTCTTAGTTTTATCTTCCCAGAAGTTGCTATATGATCGACTTATTTTTAAAAGAAAGCAATAAATTGTTGGAATTATCTAAAAATGTGGTGATTGCTTATACAATATAGCAACCACTATCCATCGGTGAGGGCTAATTAGCATGATAATTAGCATTGCACTATACCTCATAAAGAATGAATTACAAGTTTCAGTCCTCAAAAACACATTTTAAGGACTGTGGCACAATCCACAGATTAGAAAATAATTAAAGGATATCTGTCACCCAGTTCCACAATGACATAATTACAAGCCTTAATAAAAGACGTGTGCTGGAGAGAGGCAGCTTTGGATACCACAGGAACTCTACTGAGTGTTTGTCATGGCTCTTGATTTTATCTACTCTAAAGGTATAACTGAACCTTTCATTTCTGTGTCAGAAATTCAAGATTTCAATGCCTGCCTTTGTTCATTGTTTAATTTTCTCAATAGCCTGTCACAAAAGTCTCAGAAAAGCAGCAGATTTGCTGCAACCCTGTTTATACACTTTCCCTTCCCCATCCTTTTATGCACCACGTGGTGTAATACTGACCGGAATTTATTTCTCCCAGCAATCCTTAGACACTCACTGCCTTACACAGAAATACATATATCCAGCAGAGATGGAGAGATGACAACATTTCTTCCCACACACTCTTGTAAATAGGTGTGGTGGGTTTTGCTATTTCCTCAACCTGTTTCTCCACATCTCCCACTCCGTGTCACAGCGTGCCAGCTTCTCAAGCAGGTAGACAGGAAGGTTCTTCACTCTACAGTGCACAGGAGCAGCAGGCACCGGGGCGAGCTACCCCATGGAGTTATGATGCTGTAGTGCTATTGAGTTCCCCACAGACAGTCACCCACTCAAGAAGCCTCACCTCTGCCCAGATGACCTAGCAGGAGTGGTAGATGCGAAGAGCAGCAGTGGGTATTTCTGCACCCACTTAAGGCATGGAAGAAATATAAGGCAACTCCAAGGTACAGGGAAGTAGCAGGGAGGGCTTTCTCCTGAACAGAATTTTACATGGCAGCAGGTCTGGGTGTCCTTCATTAGGAGACTCTGGATTCAATGTTGGTCTTCTTAGGCTTTGGCCAAGGACATTTGGGAACATCTTACCCCAGATGCAGGTTATTGCAGCTACAGTCATGCAGAACTTCCCTTATTATGTGTATTGACCTGCCTGGATCAGAGTTCCCAGTGCTAATTGTTCACCATAACTCCAGCTTTACTGGTGCCACTCCTCGTTTCCATGTGAGTCACTTCCAGCTCAGTCAGACATTGCAGCTGTTTGCATAACACTTTTTACTTCTTTGAAGGAGGCAAAAATAGCTCTAATTTGTCTTTTACTAAACAGTCCTCAAATCCACTTGCATTCATTCCTCAATTTAGACTTTCTCCCTGTGCAATGCAACCCAGGGGGTGAGTATGAGCCCTGTTTGTTCCCCTTCCTTAGGATGTGCATATCCTACAACACTGCTTGCTCCAGTTCCCAAATTGCTACAGTCCCTCCCTTACACTGCAAAATGGCCAGAGAGCAGGGTGAGGTCCCAGAACTAGGGCAGGTACCACAGGAGTCTGTTCAAGACTTGTGAATTGGGATAGAGACCTTAAGGGTGGAAGAAAGAGCAAGAGAACACGTTACAGAGTGGGGTTCCAAGTAAAAGGGTGGAAACAACTGACAGCACATTGTATTTTCAAGATTAAGGTAGCTTAATTTGTATAAATACAGGTTAGTTACAGAAATTCCTTTCCAAGAGAAAGGGACACACTCAAACATATAACTTCAATTTTAGACAGACTTTTGGAAGGCCTGGTTCTTTTTCTGGCCAAATTGTCTCTCTTATCAGTGACAGCCCATTAACAAGTAGCCCTGGAAACGCTGACTTGCAGTGGAGTCCACTTGAGTGGAGGCAGAGAGCCTTTTGTTCGTGGGAGGAGCAGGCAGCCCAGCTGCAGTTAGTGGGAGACAAACAATACCTACAGGAAAAGGAGAAGTTCCTTGGAAGTGCTTAACGTGGCCAGCTGGAACTGCGAGCGGAAGCCTGCAGTGTAAGACACCATAACAAACGTGAAGCCGTTCTCCCCGTGTAAAAGCAGGGATCTCATACCCAGCTGCTTGATCATGGTGCTGCTCCGGGAAGATGCTCTTAGATTTACCAAATCTCTGCTCAAACTCCCGTAGCCTATGGGTTCCCCAGTTGCAGGCACTGTCTGTGGGAGCCGCAGTGCCTACGGCTAAAATCTCTCAGCTTTTCCATGGTGGGAGGGCTGACCATGGCGGGAGGGCTGACCTTGTCCATGGTTAGCACAGCCTTGCCATGCCTTTGCAGAGGCCAGCCCCACATGGGGCACTGGTGGGCTCTGGCTCTCAGGATTTTGATAGCACTTGGCCGAAGATGGCTATTCAGGAGAAAGATGGGCCAGAAAGGCCCTGACTCATCCCATGCTAGGAAGCTGGGGGGAAGGTGGGGATCACTCCTTCTTTGCGGGCTGCTCTTGGGGCAGATCTGGCCAGGGAGAAGGAAGCCCGGCAGCTGCCCGCCTCACCCTCCCATGCGTGGGGCTCCAGCCCTCCATGCCCCGTGCCAGCTCTGCTTGGGCATCCTTCACACTCACAAGCAGGATTTGGTTTTGGCATTTCTGGTTACCACCGATGAGAAATCAAAACATGAGTCCTATGAAAAGGTACGGTTCAAAGCCTGTTGCAGGGAATAGAGTGCAAGCTCTTTTACACACATTTATTAGAGCATCAGTACCTGAAATTTTAATATTTTAAATTTTAAAAAGTGATGTGAAAAAGTATTCACATGAGAATGCCCTTAAGAACCAGAAAAATCATGATCTATGAACCACCATTAGTAAATACGTAAGTAACAAGCATCAATAACAGCATCAGTTGGTTATAAATAAACAAGAGTGCTGGACTGTAAGAAGCTCCAGGTTAAATCTATCGTAGTCCATAAATGGGAGTCCTTGCAAGCTATTTAATCATTTTAGAAACTTGGTCTGTGACTGGTCTGAATAGCCTTGGTCTGAGTAGCATGTCTAGTCTGAATATCCTTGTGGATACGCAGTTTCATTTCTCCACTTCATTTCACCTTTATTACACAAGTCAGAAACCTTTGCTTATTAGTTCCAGTGTTTTTCTTCCCGCCCCCCACCCCTTGCTTTCTTAACCCATCACCCTCTAGTAACACCTGGCTGGAGATTGTGCTGAAGGCAGCAGTAATACTTGTCTAGGTGGAGTTTCAGAGTCATTAGGGAAGGCCTGGCAAGAAATCCAAGGAGAATAAAGGCAGCTTGTTGCTACAGAGGCAGAAAAAGAAGCAGGGACTAGTCCATACGAGATGGTTAGTTAGCCTTGCTTGTCTACGTGCAACTTTTCACTTGCAGCTATCAGAAGCTGAGTGAAGGATAACAGAGACATGTTCAAGATTTGCCTTCCATTCTGTCTGAAGCAGAGGTAGATGCTCACTACCAAACTGTCTTATTTGCAAGTGCCAGCTCACTCCCTCCTCTTGCTCCCTCCTTTGGATGACTGCTGTTCTCTACATACGTAGCGGCAGCTCCTTCTTGGAAACACGGTGATGACCTGTACACCCTACAACATGAAGCAGGTGGAAAAATGGCAAAATACATCAAGTTCACACCTAACTTCCTAGTAAACAATTATTCAATAGACACCTAAGACTCACAGAGTAAATTCCCTAAACCATTTTACTTTTCTGTTTGCCCTCAGTTGTCTACAACAAAAGAGTGAAGAATATGGAGCATATGTTGTTTAACCTTTTCTTCTATGCTTCCCATACATCTCAGCAGCATGTACTGCCGTGCAAAACCTGTGTTAAATGCATAAAGGGAGCCGTTGGTTGCTAATCCCATAGTAGTGTGTCTAATGGAAAATGAAGCATTGGTTTGTTGAGGTTAGTTCCACTTACAATGTGGAATATTAAATTACAATTTGATGCATGCTTTACTCTCATGCAAGTGTGTGTTAAAAAGCATCGCTCTTTTATCACACATTTCTAGAGACTGAATTCAAGTTCAAACACGTAACGGTAAAAAAGCCAATTTTAAAAGACATAAAAGCCAAGACCTTCAAACAGTGTTACTTAAAGTTAGTCACACTTAGCCACAAAAGTGAATTACTTAATATTAAAACTGCCTGAGGTCGAGCGTTGCTGGAAAGTTGCTGTTCAGAAAGTCCACCGTATAATTTTGCTGGCTAATTTTGCATGCAGTGATGTAACGGCTGACTACAGTTACCATGTATTTGCCCTTCCATTCTCCCCGCAGGCAGACTGTTTGTTTGTGAGTGGGCCCACCTTTGCTGGGGGTGTTCGATGAGTATGACAGTGACAGACATTTCTGTGCAACTGGGCAGAATCAGGTTAAAGTTACAAGATAATTCAGCATTTTCCTCTTTCTACATGCCCTTTGTGGCAGGCTTTATAAACCTGACTAGTCTTCTATAAACTTTTGAGGTATGCCTTTTTCTTTTAGTCCTTATTTTATCTCTCCTTAAATATCTTTCCTACTTCATGAATAGATCATGTGATTTTCTCTTGTGGTGGGTTGACCCTGGCTGGACGCCAGGTGCCCACCAAAGCTGCTCTATCACTCCCACTCCTCAGCTGGACAGGGGAGAGAAAATGTAACAAAAGGCTCATGGGTCGAGACAGGGAGATCACTCACCAATTACTGTCACGGGCAAAACAGACTCAACTTGGGGAAAATCAATTTAATTTATGACCAATCAAATCAGAATAGGATGCTGAGAAATAAAACCAAATCTTAAAACACCTTCCCCCCACCCTTCCCTTCTTCCTGGACTCAGCTTTGCTCGCGATTTTCTCTAACTCTTCCACCCCAGAGCAGTGCAAGGGGATGGGGAATGCGGGCTGTCATCAGTTCATCATACGTTGTTTCTGCCACTCCTTCCTTCTCAGGGGGAGGACTCCTCACACTCTTCCCCTGCTCCAGCATGAGGTCCCTCTCATGGGAGAGAGTTCTCCATGAACTTCTCCAATGTGAGTCCTTCCCACAGGCTTCAGTTCTTCATGAACTGCTCCAGCATGGGTCCCTTCCACAGGATGCAGTCCTTCAGGAACAGACTGTTCCAGCATGGGTCCCCCACGGGGTCACAAGTCCTGCCAGCAAAACTGCTCCAGCATGGGCTCCTTTTTCCACAGGGCCACAGGTCCTGCCAGGAGCCTGCTCCAGCGTGGGATTCCCACAGGATCACAGCCTCCTTTGGGCATCCACCTGCTCCGGCATGGGGTCCTCCATGAGCTGCAGGTGGATATCTGCTCCACTGTGGACCTCCATGGGCTGCAGGGGGAGAGCCTGACTCACCATGGTCTTCACAGTGGGCTGCACGGGAATCTCTGCTCCAGTGCCTGGAGCACCTCCTCTCCCTCTGTCTTCACTGGCCTTGGCATCTGCAGAGTTGTTTCTCTCACTCCTCTCCCCGGCTGCAGTTGCTGTGTTGCACAGTAACTTTTTTCCCCTTCCTAAATATGTTATCCCAGAGGTGCTACCACCATCGCTGATGGACTCGGCCTTGGCCAGCGGCGGGTCCATCTTGGAGCCAACTGGCATTGGCTCTATCGAACATGGGGGAAGCTTCTAGAAGAATTTGGAAGTGGTAACTACTGAATTAATAAGACTACTTCTGCAATTGTAAACTTTAAATCTGTAACTGTAATATTTTTACTCGGACAATAGACTGAGGTGATGGAGAAGTAAACAAATCGATTATTATACTTTGTATCACTTTGTAATATATATTCATATCTTTTTATAAGGAAAACTGTTTTTTGTGAACAAAGTGCAGACTAAACTCCAAGCACCGTTAATGTCAGCACTATATTCAGATAGGGTTTTTAAGTGGAAATATATTCTGTTTTATCCTTAGGTGTTTCTGTGATCTTACTGGCATGAATATCTGTGACAAAAATTCCTGCACTGAAGGTAATCCTGTCATTAATGGGCTAACATGGCTTTTTAAGGAAGGATGTACATTTATTCCTGAAAGAAATCAAACTGCAGAATCATCACTAATGTATATGCAAAGTTTATAATCTGTAAGTAGAAATATAAGAACGGATTTCTTCCAATGAAACATACTGTTATAAAATTTGCTATATCCTCCTTTTTGAAATGTAACATTTATTTCAACTTTTATGTAAGTAAATCAACTGTAATGCATACTGTTATTAATATAAAATGGAGCTTTTCCATCAGCTGATGTCTCAACTATATAAATCAGCACTGAAGATTTATTTCCATCTCTATTTTTATTTGTTACTCTTTTATTGCTTACTTCTGATTTTTGTCTATTCATTTATCATTGTAGGTGGCTGAATTCTGTAATGAGCATAACCAGAACAAAGAACCACCCAATATCTGCAGAATCAAATGTGTGACAACAGAAGCACATGGGAAGTCATAAAAACTGTGCAGATTTTGAAAATAATCTATTCTTTGGCTTTATAATGAAACAATAGATGATTTTGCCAAGAAATTAGCATTTCCTTGAGTTAAAACACAGTACAAAAAGGCCTAATCTTTAGACTGCAGTCTCCTCTTAACAGTTTTAACATACCATCAAAAACAGAAGAGCTGCACAGATTTCATATCAGAGAATAATTTTCCTGTTATTCTTACTTTCTAGATAAATGAATCTAGAAAGCATAAATAAGTACAACTATTTTTGTTTGATGTTAATTTTTGTCATTTTTATATCTAGGTTCTGACATGGTTAAGAATGATGGGATCTATTCCAAGTACTTGTTTGCTTTCCCTGAGAATGGCAGATACAGCCTGAAAGTTTACATCCAAGCTAACAGAACTACCACGCCACAAACTGCAATGCCATGGAGTCATGCCATGCCTGTACCAGGTCATGTAGAAAACGGTACAGCAAAGTAATGCAGAGAAAATTGTGCAGCTATTTATTTCAGGACCTGTATACATCAAGTCCCTTCATAAATGCTAAGAGTAGGCATTAGAGCAACAACAGCCCAGCTAGGAGGTATTTAGTTTTGAACACTTTTCAAAACCTGAAAAGTCAGTATTCCCCAGAAGGATATTTAAAGTAGACTGTAAACAGCTATAATAGAGCAGTATCTATGTAACACAGATAGACAGGATTTGTGTTTTGTCTGTGGAAAGAATAACCGTGGGTTTATTAGCTATAATCAGTCATCTTAAATTAAGAACTGCTGAAGTTTTAGTAAATCAAACTCTCCTGTAATTATTTTATAACAAGTAACAGTTACTTCCATTTCATATTAGCTTTCTTAGTAATTAGTACTTTTGAAACTGTAAAGAAATAGCTATTGCAGTAGAAATTATTGTACTTAATTGAGGTTAATGGATTTTTCAGATTTAAAACTGTGTAAGTGAGGTGAAGTTCAAGTCACTCATACTCACAAGGGTATGCATATAGTTAAGATTAATCAGTATTTTTTAATGCTTCAGGTAAAATCAAGATGAACCCATCAAGACCCTCAGCTATTAAAAATGGTATTCAGATCAGAAGAGGAGGTTTCCCCAGAACAGCTGCAGGAGGCTCCTTCATAATATACACAGTTCCAATGGGGCCTAAGGCTGATGTGTTTCCACCATGTAAAATCTTGATGCCAGAATAGAAGGTGATAAGGTCATTTTATCATGGACTGCCTCAGGAAATTATTTTGATGAAGGCCAAGGTATGTTTTTGGCTTGCTATCCTGCCTCCTGCACAAGGTCAAATTGCAAAATGAGTACATTTTCCATGGGCATTTTAAGTGAGCTCCCAGCCTTTATCAACAGTATTTTGTTGCATCTGGAAGCACTTGTACATGTGCCAGCTCAGTTTTTGTCTGTGCTTTGTAACAGAAACTGAAGACTCAACATTTCCCATTCTTGGTCATTAATTAAACTTTTGTTAACTATAAATGTCTTAAATGTGCCATTCTAGTAATTCAGTGTGATACACATCACATGACACAGGATCTGTAATGGAATTTAGTCTCACTGACACCAGTGGGAATTTTGTACAGTGGTTCCAGGCCTTTATTCTTTCTGTGCTCTTGCAAAGATTTTAAATGGAATTAGCCAATATGTTTTTAGAAAGAGCTTCTTCCAATTTTGATGGAAAGCTCACTTTCACTACATTGTAGTATTTTGCTGTTCATGGAAGAGAGACATATACTCTGTGAATGTAAGGAAAGAGTGGAAAGAAACATCAAATTTGGACAAGAAATAGGAATTTTACTTCACTTAGTGTAAGGTCAAATTCAGTGAAATCAGTAATACTGAGAGACTTCAGTGTGGGTTCATGATGACTGCCATCATCTACTCATTTCAGTGTTGTGCTGTAGAAATTTAATCATTCAAATACTCAGTTTAGGTAATTGATTTTTTTGCAGATCTATCTGCCGTGCTGCATTTATTTTTCGCAGTAGCTGAACTAACTAATGAAACCGATACTGACCAAATGAAAGTATTTTGAAATGAAAGTATTTTGAAATGAAAGTATTTTGAAAGAGATCAAAAAGTTTGAAGATAGCTAACATACATGACAATATCTTCTATTATTTGTCTTTTCAGCTGCAAGTTATGAAATCAGAACAAGTGAGACTCCTCTGGAACTAAGAGGCAATTTTTATAACACTGCTTTTGTGAATACTGCCCCTCTATCACCTGAGCATGCCGGCTGCACACCAGTAGTGTGGAGGTGTTTAAAAAGGGAATTGGTCGTTACTATTTCCAAGGCTTCAGTGACTGCTAAAGACAAACTGAAAACAATCATTACTTCATACTGGTATGAAAAAAACCAAACCAAACCCAAAAAACAAAAAAACCAAACCACACACAGAAGAATTTAGCTAATTTTTCTGGCCAATATTTCAGAAAAAAGTGAGATGATATAATTTCATATCGTGACTACCAGGAGTTATTTTTTGATACACTAGGAAAACAGATGGAGGTAAATCTTCAACCTGAAGTACTTTTAAACACACGTGCCTGGATAAATTTCACCCAGTAATTTTAAAAGATTTGCTTAAGACCTTCAGCAGCAGTTTACTCTCTTGATTATTAATGACTCTTACAATATCACCAAGAAGACATAGTATTTTTTAAAAAGGTAGAGGGGATGACCTGTAAAATTATTGGAAAATCTGCTTAACATCTGTTCCACAAAAGTGATAGGAAAGCTGATACAGAATTCCACCAGTAATGAATTTAAAGTATAAAAATATAATCAATGTCAATCACTACTACATTTATTCCATTTTTATTATTTTTAATGCAATTATGAATTTAACTAACAATATAGCTATATCATGAGATATTTGTGAACTGATTACTGTGTGATAGTCCAATTCAAAATACAGTACTACATGGGATTAACCAAGCACCTCCTTAAAAAATTAGGAACTACCTAGCTGAGACATCTCAAAAGGTAGCTGGTAGGGAATCTTCATCTAGTAGACATTTCTCAAAGGATTGCAAATCAGTGATAGCCATGATGCTATTAAATACTTTATCAAGGAATTGGAATAAAATATAAAGTCACTTCTGGACAAGTTTCTTTGAGTATGAAGTGAGAAATGATGAGGAGGTGTAGGACATCCACACAGAGGAATCTGGTTTGCTTGACAAATTGTTCCCACTCCAGAAAAACACGTTTTATTCCAAATGGGATGGTTATTCATCTAAAGGCAAATAATGCCACTTAAAAGGGGAAATTTTGCATATCAAATATTGTATACAGAACTTATCAGCATTTTACTATCTTACTGATCTAATCTTGCTTTTTCTATTGTTTTAGTTCTGTATTACGTAATTATTGCATTGTTCAGAATTTTTTTTTCAGGAAATTCCAATTGTGTTTTTGCAATTATTTTGCTCTTCTAAAATGAGTAACAGAGCATAGATCACCTGAAGAGGCATAAGGAAATTAAACTGTGGGGTTTTATTTCACAATAAAATGTCAAGTATTTCCTCCTAAAATTAACACATAACTAAATGCAGCCAACATATCTGATATAACTGTACTTGCATGGAACATCAGTGTCTTGTTGCCAACTGTTACACCTCTTTTCAACACAAAGGTGGTGTTAGGATTGAAGAGCAGGTGCGAATCCCTCGGGGATGAGGCACAACATTCAGCAAGTGAAAACTTTGACTTTATGGAAAGTGTAGCGTTACCACGGTGGGAGCCCTGGGACACCGACACTAATGGGGACCCGATGCCACGGAGCCCTGCTCAGGAGTGAAGCTCAAGGGAGAGCACCCGCACGGGTGGATAATAAAACTTGTGCTGATTAACATATCACACATATGCAATGTCCTATTGGCCCATTAGGGAACTAGCTGATGTAATGCAGGTCCTGCTGTCTGAATGCCGAGATCCGCAGCTGGCTGTCACGTGTTTGGCTGTGCAATGGGGGGAAACGAAGGACTCTGGGTTACTGTGACAACAAGATAAGACGCGCTTGGGACTCTACATACTCGAATGGGAAGAAGCAAACTATCCCAGGTTGCGTAACAAGATAAGATGTGCTTGGGACTCTACATACTCGGATGGGGGAGGTGAACTACCCTGGGTTACCGTAATAAAGTCTTCTCACGCCCTACAGGCGGGTCATATAAATAAGACTGATAAGCCATTGCTTTTCTAACCAAGAACCTCGCAGACAGGGACAAGTAATGGGGGTGATTAGGAGTTTGATATTTTGGCTGTCTTTTCAGCTCCTGCATGTGACAAAAGGTTCCATGGTATGGCTAAATAACAATGGCTATGAGGATTTGGTTGTTGCAATTAATCCCCAGGTGCCAGAAGATGCCAACATCATCCTGAACACAATGGTAAGAACATTTGCATTTGCATGCAGTTCCTCAGCAGTTGCAATTTGACTTTTCTGCTTGGAAAGTAGCATGAATTAAGTCCAACTCCCATTCTTGTCAATAGGCTTTTTTTCTTGTTTTGAATTAATCATGGATTAATCCCACAGTTACTAAACTAGTAATTTCTAATTTGTCTTACCATCTGTTGTCACTACTAAGACCACTAATTTCCTCAGACAATGCTGTAATATCTCTGTTGGGAGGTAGACTGAAATTTCTTTAAGTAGCTTTCCAAATTACGTTTACCTGAAAGAACGTTCTGCAAATGCTTGTTTAATAGCCATTGATTATACTACTGTTTCTGATTGGCTAGTATGTCTCCTAATGTTCCTTTAAAAATTGTAAAGGAAAAAAAAAAGGTTAGGTTTAGTGGAATTTCTGGGCTTAACTTTTATTGCAATCCATGTAGATGCCTCAATGGATAAACTCCCCTAGAATAGGGTGCTGGCCAGGTCTCAAAGCGAAGAAATTTTTTGACTACAAAGTCAAATCTTTTTAGAGAAAACCTGCTGAACAGGACACTTCTGATAAATGCCTGGGTTCTGCTGATAAATGCCCGGGTTCTGCAGTATGTCTAATGCCTACTAGACCCTGGTGTAGGATTAACTCAGCTCCATGTCATCTCTAAGATCAGGTATGAAGGATACCATCCTTTGATGAGCCATAAATTTTTTGACATTTCCGGGTTTCTTTCACCTTGTGAGAAGTTTACATGAAGTAAAAGTGATAGTTTACTTTTTACCATCAGTCACTGACTGTCCCTTTTTTTAACAACAAGTAGAGTTTAGATCACTCCATTTTCATTAAGGGCAGATGTGTACAAGTGATGATTACTGTTACTGTGAGATACCTACCATATTAAATTCACATTATAGCTGACCTTATGAGAACTTGCTCTTACATTTCTTCCATTCCCTTGAGCTAGTTAAAACTGCTCTGTTCTGTCTGTAGAGCAGGCAAGGGGTGGCATGGGGATGGCTGAAATGGCACGACCCATTACTACTCAGCTTCTCAGGGGTTAGCACTCACTACCACTCCCAGTTCTGACAAACTGAATCTCTTCAAGAAATCTCCTTCAGCTGAATTTTATGTACATGTAACATGGATATTTGATTCCAAAGCCTCTGTCACAGCTAGTTTCTCAGTTTATGAAAAGCCTATGGGACCGATTTTAGTTTTCTCCTTCCTGTTTGTTTGTTTTCCACTAACGCTTAGTTGTTAGTGGAGAGAAAAATAAACAAAGGGAATGCTTTTTCTGATGCCTCTACTCCAAGAGAGGTCGTAAAAGAACAAGAGGAAAGGAAAGTAATGGCAGCATATAGTAGCCATAATACAAACAAGAAGAAATGCAAAACTGCAAATTTGACAGAAAATCAGATAGTCAGATAAATGAAAAGCAGGTGCATTGTTGAATCTTGCCCACGCGTGCTGTCAGGCCAGTATTAATTTAAGGGTAAAATCCTCATATTTAGTAGTTTTCATCTCATATGAAGGCTAGAGTGTGAATTTTATCACAATCTCTGATTAAGAGCGGGATTATAGAACTGGTGAGAGATTCCAAGAATTACAGCTCAGTCTTTGGCTTCTTTGTTTATTCTTTTCTTAGCAAAGATTGTAATACTTTCTTAGTTTTGTGTTATGTGCTTAGTTCTACTTTATTGTAATGTTGTTTCTTGATAAGGCTAAATTATTCATTGCACATACAATCAAATTTTTAATATTAATATTGATATTAATATTTTATTTTCTTTCGTTCCCTAGAACATGATTAAAAATGCTTCTAATTACTTGTTTGAAACAACAAAACATCGATTTTTCTTCAAGTCTGTAAAAATAATAATTCCTAAAACGTGGAAGAAAAGCACCAACTATTCAAGATTAAAAACAGAATCATATGATAAGGTATGATTTAGAGAACTCTTTATGATTAGAACAACAAGGGAAAGCTAGACTGACTGATAAGGCTACATTATGAATCACAGCAAAATCTAGGACTAATACTTGAAGTTCTTACTCAAAAGTGTTGAGAATGTTTGTAGGATAAAAAATATTGTGGGACTGAATTTACCCAACAAGAATCACCTATCTCTTCTCTGCCCCCATGTTGTGTATAACTTTGCTCTTACTTTTTCAGGCAGATGTCATCATAGCAGACCATTATATGAAACAGGCAGATGATCCTTATACCTTACAGTATGGAGGATGTAAGGAGAAAGGACGATACATCCATTTCACACCTAACTTCCTGTTAAATGACAATTTGACTAAAATTTATGGAGAAAAAGGTAATACTACAATTTAATTTAATTGCCTGTTTTATTGTTTGTATGAAATGACCAAGATTTCTCTAAGTGATTAATGAATTCGGGTACTTTAATTTGCTTGCCAAAATAAAAAAAACTTTGAGACATATTTTTCAGAAGTAGTAAATACCTGTGAAATGTCTGAAGTTAAATATTCAAACACTGGATCCAGGAGTTATTCACCCCTTTCAAAACCTTAAATGGATATTTCTCTGCACATAACAACTGCTATTAGCAGTAGCCTTCCTTTTATGACCACTTACCAAATAAACTCTCCAGTGTTTGCATATCTGATTTTGTATTACACTGTGTCAAAAATATAAGATTTCCTGCTCTGTGGGACAGAAACCTCACAAAATCTAAATTTCTTTGTGTGATTTTTACTGACTTGGAAGAAAGCAGTTCCTGCATTTCTGAGACTCAAATATGAATAAAAATTCCAGTCCTGGTTGCTAAATTGATGCCTTCCTAGTTTTACCTCAAGGAAAAATTATTATCCCAATTGCTTAAATATTACACAATCTTCCTGTATTGCCTCGGATAAGAATTATTTTAAATTGTTAAAATGTCTAAATAAAACACTGACTAACTTTTAAACAGTTGTATTTAGAATGTGCATGTGCTACTCTTTTTCAACAGGTCGAGTTTTTGTCCACGAATGGGCTCACTTCCGGTGGGGGGTATTTGATGAATATAGTAGTGATGTGCCTTTTTATGTGTCTAGAAATTCTGAAAAAGCAAGTGTTGAAGCAACAAGGTATTATTTTTTTTTCATATTTCTGCTTTTACATTACACAGGTTTGAAGATTTCAATAACATTTTCAATATTCTCGTCATCTATGCTGAGTTTGTACTTTGTAGGGTGTCCATGACCTGTTCATATGATTAAAAGATGCTTAATCAGTAACATGTATTGCCTGCTCTGCAGCCCAGAAAACCACAGCTGCCTTCAGTCCTGTTTTGTAAGAGGTTCAGGAGATCGGGCTGGATAATCTTTTCTCTGTTTGCAACTGCAGCCACCGCTTTTTTTGTACTTATTTAACATAATATTATTAAAAAGTGGTTATCAACAACACTGAAATTGCCTACTGAAACCATTGTAATTTTAAACAGCTTCTACAAAGGGAACAATAACTGAATGAATGTAGAGAATTAGTCCAGGCTTGCCTTTTTTCCTAGCTCAGGCATACCAATACAGTCTTTTTTATTGCAACTATGACCAGGATGTCTTTCCTGCATGTCCTAGAATTATGACAAGGAAGATCACAAAAGACCACAAGTGTTTTATGATTTTAACTATTTCTAGATTAATTTGAGGACCCTGCAAGGCACAGCGAGAGCTTACCTATGTACTTGTGTAGCATCTGGTACAGTGCTGTGTCAACAGCAATTTGGCTTTGGGCAGCCAAAATTCAAATAAATAACCGGTTACAGACTATATATGTGTTCCCAACCAGCCCTGCCTATCTTCTCTTCCCTTAGCTGTCCGGCTGGTGTGACTGGTAAACCTATTTTCGCAGACTGCAGTGGAGACAAGTGTGAGGCAAGAAGCTGTAGATACAATGGTCAGCTATATGAAAAAGGATGCTTATTTATTCCAGATATACGACAAAATATCTCATGTTCTGTTATGAGTTTGCAATACATACCCTCTGTAAGTATTACTATACATTTCCGGACTGAGAGTTTAATAACATTTGGGGTCTAGTCAGTTATTTCTGCTGGGGAGAATCAGTTCTATTAAATTCAAAAGGGAAGACAAAGGAGCTACTGGAAATGATTTGACAGCTGTTTCCCATCAGTAAGGGTGAGATGTACTGCAGTCTCAGCATCCTTCTTGCTCTGTGTTTGGAGAATCAGGTCAACAGGCATAAAAATGAAGCATTCCTGTCAAATGCTTTGCCCATAAGATAACTGTAGGTTTTGATCACTCCTTACGTAAACTGGCACCTGAACTGTGTTACCTGGTTAGTTCTGTTACGCTCCATTGCAAGCAATCTGGTCTGTCTGTCTGTCCTTAACACAGAAGCAGGAGCCCACCTCTCTTGAAAGCAGCCAGGACAACCAGGAAGGCCTCCTTGTGCCAGCTCTGTACTGTTCCAGAGTCTGGGAGAGGGTGCTGGCACAGGGGTTCGCAGGACGGACAGTCTCCTTGCAGACTAGATCTCTGTGGTACAGTACCACAATTCCTCCAGCTATTGACCTTATTTCTTTGGGCAGGCTCTTTCCAAGAACTTTATGGGTGTACTGGGCCTGGCTAGGATACAGTTAATTTTCTTCACAACAGATCATGTGGTGCTGTCTTTTAGATTTTTGGCCAAAACAGTACCGATAACACACTAATGTTCTAGCTTTAGCTGAACAGCATCAAGGCTGCCTCTGTTTCTCACCCTGCCCTGCCTAGTGAATAGACCGGGGGATGCACGGTAGGCTGGAAAAGAACACAACCGAGCAGGTGACCCGGACTAACCTCAGAGATATTCTGTACCATGTAACATCATCCTCAGCATTAAAAGGAAAAAGAGGGGTTTTTAGGAGGGTTAGTCAACTTATGCTCGAGAACTGGCTGGGCATCGATCCACACACAGGAAGTGGTGAGTAATTGACTTTGCATCACTCGTTCTGTTTTGTTTTGTTTCTTCTCTCTTTTTTCACTTATCCTCCACTTATTAATTTTTTTTTACTTTGTTTTGTTTTATCTTGACTATAAATTTGTTTTTCTTTTATTCTTCCTTTCCTCTCCCCCCATCCTACTGGGGAGGGGGAGGAAGTGTGGTGCTTATCTGCCCGCTGGGATTAACCCACGACAATGGTCATGGCCTTCCCTCAGCAGTATGCCAGGGACATCCTTAGACAGCTAAAAGATTATTTCCTGCTTCCCTCAAAGTCTTGACTTTGTATCTTTTGCATGTTTCCTTATTCCACTCAAGAAAACTTACAGGAACTTGTCCAAGACCATCCACTTAACCCAAGAAGTTGGTTAAATATTCAGGCTGCTAACTTGTGCTGGCCTCCATCCTGTTCAGCTACAGTATCTATGTCCGTAGGCTTAAATCCAGTAGGACCTCCATGAATCAGTCACTCCAAAGATCTGCGTACTTACAGGCTGAAAGCTTTGTTTCTGCATGTCACAACATGCTTGTGCTTATGTAAAATCTGAGATAAGTTCTTTGGGAGCAGTTTCTTTCTCTTCTAAGATCCTGGCTGGCCAGGTACCATAGCACAGAGGACATTCGCTGGAGAAGAGCACCTTCATTTGCCCTGTCCATCACCATAAACTTCATATTTTCTGAGATATTTTCTTACGCTTATACTGTTGGCTTCAGAATGATTATCAGCTTCAATCTGACTTTTTAGGTGGTTGAGTTTTGTGATAAAAACACTCACAATAGTGAGGCTCCAAATATGCAGAATAAGATATGCAACTACAAAAGCACGTGGGAAGTAATCATGGAATCTGATGACTTTCGCAACTCAGCTGTCATAAATGCTTCTGCACCCCCCTCTGAGACTACCTTCACGCTACTGCAGACCCAAGACAGAGCAGTCGCTTTAGTACTGGATGTTTCTGGGAGCATGTCAATGGTAAGAATATGTATTTTATAAGCAATTTTTAGCAAAAAATGTAAGAAAAAGTTACAAATTAAAAAAAAACCAACCACAAACAACAGGCAATTCTGCAATTGACTTGATTATTTTAGAAATAAAAAAGGACTACTCTTACTGTCCTTGGTAATTTTAGTTAGGAATTCCTACAAGATGTCACCTAAAAATACTGAGAGTTGTAGGCCGGACTTCATCTTTTTTTGTCTTGTAAAAGCTCAATTTTATATACTTTCCTTCCTTTGTTCTGGACTTAGAATGACAATGCCGTTATATTTCTTCAAAGCAGAAAATGTGTCATAGATGGAGTTTCACTTTGTATGTTGTTATGAATGATTCTAAAATTTAAACTAAATATGTAAGTCACAGTATGTCAATAAATTGTTCTTTCATCATAAAAATATTGCTCTTTGGAATCAAGAACATGAGCTGGCATAATGTTATGTCATTTTAACAAGGCTGAGGTTATTTTTCCTTTTTTTTCCATAAAACTTGGCATAGGTTTATTCTTTCACAACTTCTTGTGGCATGAGATACTAGGCTTTTTTATGGATGCAATGTTTAGTAAACATCCCTGAATATGTGCTTATTTGCATAAATATCCTCATACTTTTATAAAGCTGTAAGCAATGTGATCATCTTTAGAAAGATTACAAAATTATCTGGGTAGGTAAGGCAGCTATCTCATGATTTACCAATAGACTTCAAACTCCTATGCATACTCTAACAGCTTTTAAAAATCAGCCTTTATATTCTTTTGATGACATACTGCATTTTCTTATCCGTAACTTACCTCTTCCACAGTTCAGTAGTGAGCCAATGACCATTATCTCTTATTGAAAATACTGCAAGTTCAGTGTTTCATTTCTCACAGGAATTCAAGCCTAAAAATAAGACTATTCATCTAAAGAAGGTAATTCAAAAAGCTCAAAAATGTTGAAAAATATTCTTAAATATATGACAGTCATACCTTAAACCAAAATATACATGAAGAAACATAAAGCAGTATATGCTTCAATTCTTTAGTTGTGGCATACATGTAATAATTGTGGGATCCTCCCATAGTGCTTCATCAACAGATCTATTTCCAGATATGCTGTTCTAGTCCAGAGCTGTTCTTGAGACTGATCTTCAGCAAAGACCTGCAATTGTAATAAATTATATTATTTTTATAGTACAAATGTCTACCAATCATAGTACATTTTATGAAATCAGTTAGTAAATAATAATGGAATGCTAAAAACAAAAATGAAGATAATTATGAAATAAATACTTCAAGAATAGCTAGCTCCAGAGATAAATGTTTTCAAATACAACTTCTTTTTCCAGTAATCCCTTTGAGTATTTGCATTTAAAGTACCCATACTTTTACTTTACTATTATTTATATTTTCAAAATACTTAGTCTCTAGACTAACCTACTTCTCAGGCATCACAGGTGTTGTCCTTTTGCATTGCCAAACTATCAAAAAAAGTGACGAAAATCTTGATTAGGAATGAAGTCATAACATCAGAAGATGGACTTGGCCTAGTGACATCTTTCCTGGAAGCTGCAGTTTGCTGCACTTTCGCAATACCACCATATGGTTTATATATCCTTTTTTCTAGAACTGAGCATAGATATGAGTTATCTTATGGCAGATAGTTTTTAATTTTTACTTACAACCTGATCACCATCAAAAAATCCTATATTTTGTTCATGGTCATAGCTTTTCAGAAGAGATTGCATTCTAAGGATGTTGTTTTTCTTTGCATACAGCACAACCGCATCAGACATCTCCATAGCGCTGCAGAGGTGTTTCTGCTCCATATTATTGAAATCAGTTCCTGGGTTGGAATTGTCACATTTGATTCTGATGCATCTGAAAAAGCTCCTTTGCAACAAATAACCAATGACACAGCACGCCAAAAACTTGTTCAATGTTTGCCTACAGTTGCTAGCGGACAAACCAATATCTGTGCAGGCATACATAAAGGACTTACGGTAAGGTACAATGTGGAAATATCTCCTGCAATGTATCAAAAATGAGAAAGAAGCGAGAAACACACTTGATAGCCCACTGAACATGGATTTCCTATGCAATGGCAGAGTTAGGAAAGATAATATGATTCTTGAATCTATCAGGAGAAAATTTGGTGTAGAAACTATTTGGTATTACCTTTATATGGCATTAGAAAGAGTATTACCAGAAAACAGGCCAGATGTGATGTCCATGCTTCAAAAAGGATATTGAAAAATAAGATCAAATTCCAAAATGAACTGCAAGAACAATCTAAGTTTTGGAAAATCAGATTTCTAGTTGGAAACCTATGAAACTTATTCTATTTAGCTGTTTAAGAGAAAGTTAAGAGGTTACTTTTAATAGAGTTCTTTAATTACTGCTAATGGAAAGAAATACACAGTGCTGCAGTCCAAACTCTCACATGACTGGATAAACTCACAGGCTGATCACATTGCTGGGTGTACATACACAGAAAAGGCTGCAGACCAACACACCAATGAACATCATACTATATTCCTGCAAACGCTTAAGATTTTTTTCTAGCAAAATCTGGACTGAGGAAACACCAGAAATCTGACTCGTGAATCACAATGAACATGCAGAATAAGTAAGTGTTAAAATGAGAATCTGTACAATGGTAATATTGTTAATTCTCAGGGTTCACTAGTCATGAATCAAGCCCTTAAAACTGGGAAACCCCATACAAATTATGAGATTGGGAAACAGTGATGGGTAGATGTTATTATTTATTCGTCTGTTTTCCTTCCTTGTGCTGGCAGTCTGAAGTCCCAGAAGATATCACCTAATTCAGATGCAAAACTGAAAATCAGGAGCAACATGTAGGAAAAGGGGAAGAAAGAGAGAAGTTGTACAGAGAAGGGTGAGACTGCTGAGGTAGCTGAGAGCCCAGGGCAGAGAGGAGGCTCAGGACAGAGGGACATCAGGAGGAAGCCTGGCAACCAGACAGGGATGGAACAGCCAGGACAGAGGCCTCCCCCGTGGGTGCTCCCTACCCCTTTCCGCCCCATCTTCGATTACCTCAGAGTCCACCCTTAGTCAGAAGTCTGTCCTTTTCTACTCCTGAAATTTTGCGTGGAGAATAAAGAGTAGTTCCAGACAATGGACATAAGTTTTTAGTATGATGCCCTTAAACATCCAGTCCCTGAACCAGCAAAGCATATACAGGCAGAATGCTTCTGACATCTTCAGTCTGGGACAGGTTCCTTCCCTAGGAAAACATATATTAAATATTAATTATATATAATTGAACACTTACTAAATCTAAGCAATTAGATGTTGCAATATCAGTTGCAATAATTAATATTGTAATAGTTTTAGTGTTAAACAAAAATTCAAACACTTATTAAAGAATAAATTTTCCTTATATGTGAAGTTAACAGTTTTAAATGAATACATTCACTGTGCTCTGGGATAAACCAGTATTTAAAAATTATTCTGCTGCTTATATAATTAATTTTTTTCTTGATGCAGTTAATTGCAGATAAAATGACTACTACATACGGTTCAGAAATTGTGTTGCTGACAGATGGAGAGGACCCAGATGTAGCAGCTTGCTTTGATTTGGTGAAACAAAGTGGCGCAAAAATTCACACCATTGCACTGGGGCCAAGGGCAGCCAAAGAATTAGAAGAATTTTCAAAACTAACAGGTAAATATTCTAAATACGCTCTTTTGCTGGCATGCATATTCAAATATGAAAATGTAAAAGAAGGCAATTCCTCAGTCTGGAAAAAAGAAATTGAAGAAATTTAACACAAATGTAATTTTAAAGAAATTTGATTTTCATGACAGGCTGTTTTAATACAGACAAGCAGAACTCTTTAGATCCATAGATTTTCTTTAAAAGCTGTCTTGATTTAAAAAATGCAATAACATGACAACACCCTATTACTAAGGAGATTTAATTATGATATTGTTATATAACATAAAAAAAGAAATGTCTAGAATTTTATTTCTGGCATTACATGCAGTGACTAGAACTTTCTATATGCTTTAACACACAGGCTTTTTTATTACATAAAGAATAATAATTTTCTCCAACTGTTGCAGCTGAAGTGCACTGGCTAGGAAATCGTAAACACAGTGACTACCCTTGTCATCAGCAAGCATAGCTGTCAGCTGAGCTGGAGCTACATAATTAGTTTGAAAATAACCATAGGGGAGTTGCTTCATGCTACAGCACCTGCAAATGCCATGGAAGAATGAAAACTCCTTGCGTAGATCTAGAAAGCAAGCTGACTCCAAACAAATACGGTGAATAAATATCCTTATTTGAGAGGTGCTACAATCCACTTGTTTTAGCAATTTAAATAACTTGGAACGCCCTTATGCACTCTTCAACATCATTAGATCAATGTGACTATGGGAGAGCCCAGAGTTGAATTCTGTTCTGGCCTGTGTTTTAAGACAGAATTTGCTTAAGCTCCACTTGCAGAGTATTGATTAAGAATGATTTGTGAGCCAGAAAGAACCCAAGTGGTCCTTCAGCATGTGGTCTTCAACCAGCAGGCCTCCTGCTTAGAAACAAAAACCAGTTTTCCAAAGATACTGAATATATCTCTGAGCTAACACCTCCTCCAGCTCATACGGCTCCACGTGTTCTCTCACGAGACAGAGCCGTACACCTGATGTAACCTGCACACCTTATGTCAGCCTGTGCGCGAGGGAGGAGGGTGAGAGGCATTAGGTGGTGGGGAGGAGCTGTGGGCAGCTTCTGCACACCCCGAGCAGGCTCCCCAGGGCTCAGCGCTGCACAGTGGTCTCTCCTCTACTCTGGCGTTCCAGTGACCTGTGCATTAGGAGCACACTGATGGCTCAGTTTGCATCTGGCATGCATGCCCCTAGTTTGAGAGAGGATTGCACCAAATGCACGAAGCGTAGATGCTTCAGTAGAGCAACACGAAGCCATATTCACAATGTCATTCAGTAGAGCAGTATGAAGCCATAGAATCATAGAATGGTTTAGGTTGGAAGGTACCTTAAAGATCGTCTAGTTCCAACCCCACTGCCATGGGCAAGGACACCTCCCACTAGACCAGACTGCTCAAAGCCTCATCCAACCTGGCCTTGAACACTTCATGAACAGACCTGCGCTGAGTATGAGAACCTCCAATGGACTAGAGCTGCTTGAACTCAGTATGCATAAAAAGAGATCTAAACTTCACATTTGGAAATAAAGATTATCTGGATTTTAAGAGTCAAAAACCATGGAATGCCACTGTGCCTTTTCTACAGAGGTATTTTCAGAGCAGAATTTCACTGAATAGATAATACGTGACCCAAATATACCAAGAAAAGTCTAAAAATTATGTACTTGATGATATGCTGCAGGGAGTGATTTTTTTGCAAACTATGCCAGTGACAGATAAAATGAGTTGATTGCATAATCCAGAATTTACTATGACACATGCATTAACACATTAATAAAAAGATAAATTTCTTTTTTGGTTTCGTAACAAATTGGCTGCCTCATTTGAAGATTTAGTACCAGAAGTCACATAAAATTTAGCAATTTTAGTGTAAAAAATAGTGTTTCTAATTCTTTTGCTCTTGTCTTTCAGGAGGTTTAAAGCTTTTTGCTCCAGATGGAGCCACCTCCAGCAAATTAATCAGGACATTCAGTGCAATTACATCAGGAAATGGAGATATTTTTGAACAATCTATTCAGGTCTGAATTTCAACACTCCGTTTTCTTCCAGTTTACTTGATCAGTAATTGAATTAATCTAGACATTAACAATCATCATTGTCAGTGGCTCAATTTGGAAATAGGTGCAAGTACATTTTTTAGTGATCTCCTACATTTCACTGCAATGAAATAAATGTATAATTTACATAATTTATATAATTCTTGATTTCACAAAGTCAAGAAAATTATTTCTCATAATTGTCAAAGTCTGAGAGACTTTGAGAGAAAAAAGCAGAAATCCCCCAGGATGTTTAGTTCAGTCTTATATGAAACATTATCTTTTACAGCATTTTAACAGTCTAACTTAAGTAACAAAGATACAATTAAAAATACAGCTTCTCCCTTAAGCCATATGTATAATTTTAGTGTATGATTTTTTAGACTTCATCTAGGCCAATTGTTAATTAGAATTGAGGAACTCATTGCTCACTCTCTTAATATTTTAACACAGATCCAGTCCTATGTTGTATCCAAAATATACCACTCGCAAAGATAGCTAGATTATAAGAAGCAGTCAATGTAAATTTGAAAAGCAGGTCTGGGATTTTTAAAGTCATTGTATTGCCTTTAATTGACTCTTCTGTACCACCTATACAGGAAAAAAAAAAGTTTATGACAGGCTATTTTCTAATTGCAAACTTTCTTTTTTCATAAAACTGGAGTGAGGAAATTACAGAAAATTATTTGAATAAAGGAAATATTGTTCACTTCTCTCTTCTATATATCCTCCTCTGTTCCGCTATTATTTCTGTCTTTCTCATTACCTGTAAGCCTTACAGTCATGTGTGGAGACATTGTCTTTCTCTCTCTTCCAGGATTTTAAGAGACAAACTGCAGTGGAAATACAGCTTACTGGCACAATGTTTTAGATAGGTAGATAAATAGTTTAGATAGAGAAACGAAGGACTTACCCTTACTGTAACTTATTCTGTTTACCATAATCTTACACATAAAATCGATGTTACTATGCAAGCAGCCATTTCAAAAAGTGAATCTGGGATTTTATTAGTTTTCTTCATTCAATAGTTCTGCCAAATGGCTCTTAATTTTCCTGTAGGTAGAGACAGCAGAATTAGAAAGCCTGTCATTTTATCTATATAATTCTGAGTTCTAAATAAGTAAGCAGAGACCTTTTTTCGTGCTAGTTTCCAAAAGGCATAAATGCTTTTCAGTTCTCTCCTCCAAGACTAATCCATTTTAAGTCAGCAATGAGTGGATGCAATGTTGTGCAATGGATGAGGAATCACTCTGAAAATATGTTAAATGCTTCTTTGCTAAATAGCAATAAGACAAATTTTATTTCTCTAACAACAGCTTGAAAGCAAAGAGCTACTTGTTCAGCATTCTGGATGGATGAATGTTACTGTGCATGTTGACAAAACTGTGGGAAATGACACTTTCTTCAGCCTTGCATGGAGTCTATCCCAACCATTTTTTTTCCTGAGGGACCCCAAAGGAAAAGAATATGGAAGCTCAGACTTTACAATCGATAATTCAAGCCGAAACACAGCTAAACTCAGTATAGGTGGCACTGCAGAGGTAAAGACTGAACATTTTATTTTCTGAATTAACATTTCCTATAGACTAGCATACACCTTTTCTTGAATTAATTTTTTATTATATAAGGGAAACAATGGCCCTGTTAGAACATGAAGCTTTTTCGCTAGTTTTTTTATATTTTTGTATTTTATTTGCAGGTGGGTGATTGGCAGTTTTGTATTAAAAATGTTCATAGAGCAACTCAAGGTATATCAGTAACAGCTACCTCTCGACCAGCATCTTCTGATGTTCCTCCTGTGAGCGTTGCAGCTCACATGAACAGGGCAAATAGAGCATTTAATCCAGTCGTTGTTTATGCAGAGGTTAGCCAAGGGTTTTTGCCTGTTCTTGGTGCAACTGTGATAGCCACCATAGAGAAGGATGGTGCTGCAGCAGTAACCCTTGAACTTCTTGATAATGGAGCAGGTAAGGTTCCATGTACATAGTAAAAACCTTTACATTTATGCATTTTGGAATCCAAGTCTGCATGCTCCCCTCAGATTTATCACTGAGGCCTGAGTCATGGCTATGCCCTAAATCAAGAAAAAAATAAAAAGGGAGACAGAGAATCCTACAGCTTTAGAACAGAAGTAAGCTACAAAGCTTTTTCTTGGTGAGGAAAACAAAGACGTAGGCCTTTACCTGAAAAATTGTTCTGCTGTCTTTCCTATGCTGTTATTGAGGGTGAAAGCAGAAGAACTGTGCATGGTAGAGGGTACATTGCTCGTATCTACTTTCTGAAAGTGCAGTTCATGTAATCATCTGCCTTCAAGAGGCACAGTAAAAAGAAAACAAGATGTTTAGTTAGCCCATCTCACATTCTGTGAAGCTGGACTACAGTCCAGCTCACCAAACATTAGCTTTATCTCTTTTGTATGTTAAATAAGTGCATTATTCTTTTCAAGAATACTCTTTCTTAAAGCAATAGCAAGACATTCATGGCATTCAGCATCTCTCGATCTCTTTTCATCTCTCCTCTTTACGCTCACCGCTGCTGCAGACCTGTAGCTTGATGAGTTGAGTAATAGCCAGCACTGCCTCCTCATTCTGTCCTTGCTTTCACATTGCTGTACTTAAACATATAATAAGTTTTCAATGTGTTATCCTGTGTTTCTTAAACATCTTCTATTTTCTGAACCCATGAGGTTATTTTTACATTGCTGCCAGGCTTTAAAATAGTTAGCTTGGATGACACCAGCAGATCATCTACTGCAGCTAGTCAGGTACAACTGCACAAGTTCACTTAAAGGGAAGGAATCCTGTCTCGATGAATTCATGGCCAAAGGTTAAACTATGATGTTTTTTCTAATTTAAAGGTGCTTCATGTAGTAGATGGCGAATAAGTATTAACTTGGTGGTTCCATGTAGTAACAAGAGATTTACCTAGTTAAAAGTGTTAATGCAAAATGGTTCTTTTTAACAAAATACATATGAAATGCACATTGTCATAGTGGGACCACTCCTATTTTTAAAGATGACCACATTACAAAAACACTGCCAGGTTTTCTGCGTATTTATGTTCAGGTTTTGTGTTTATATATGAACAGCAAAAATAACAATGTTTACCAGCAGGTATCTTGTTTGAAATATTAATTCTCAATAATTCTATACCAAGGTGCTGACACGATAAAGAACGATGGAATTTACTCCAGATACTTTACTTCTTTACAAGGCACTGGAAGATACAGTGTAAAAGTGCATGCCCATGGGAGAAATACAACAACCAGACTTGGCCTCAAGCAAAATCAAGCCTTGTATATGCCAGGCTACAGGGAAAATGGTAAAGTGTGTTTATGAATCAGATAATTCTTTGCATGATTTGATGTAGGGTGGTGTAAAGGTTTAGCAAATGGGGTCATATAGATTCACAAAAATTGCATTTGATGTTCAAAGATGTTCCATCTATCATTTTCACTACAAAAAAGCCCAAACAAACCAAACCAGCTGCAACCACTGTTTCCTATGTATGAGAATAGCATAAAATGTTGTCTTTAATCTAAAAATTATTTTCTCTTACAGCCATGAGAAGGATAAACATTGCTCAGAGTCTGTATGTCAGCATCTCACACCAGGAATTTCAAATTTATAATTCTTCTTGAGACTTTAAAATGGGGATTTGGGGTAAATAAATTCAGCATGCAACATTAGCATACAAACTAATGCTGCTAGAAAACTTAGCTTTTGAGATTTCTTGCTTTTTTTAGTACTTTTTCATCTTAATGCTGAAAAAATATTACATGTTGCAATTTAATACTCACATTTATACATTGTGAAATTTAGAAAAATCAGCATAAAAATTGTCTAAAAAGCTCACAAACTACGGCCTATATAACCGAAACTCTCTTAAGGCCTGCAGTATGGGTGAAGAAATAGACAGAACTACCTTATTTCAGCCATGGCTCACCAACATCTGCAGCCTGCTTTACTGGTTGCACCATTTCCAACTTTTACACATTTCAGACTTTGTCTGCTTTTTGGGTTTCCTAAATTTTATTCTGAGAATCCCGAGATCACCTTATTTTCTGTCTTTACTTCACTAACTTTCCACTAAATTTGAATAAGCTAAAGAAAACTTACAGGATGACAAGAGATAATAACAGATAGTAAAAGAAAATGCGATTCAGAGTTCTGTCATGATGAAAGTTGAAAAATGTTTTAAACAGGTAAAATTCATATGAATGCACCAAGACCAAAATTTACTGATAAAGAAATCCAAGCCAAGCTGGGAAGTTTCAGCAGAATTTCAACAAGTTCCCTTGTAGTGAAAACAGGAGAAGATTCTGTTCCTATTTATCCACCCTGTAAAGTTACAGACCTTCAGGCTCATATAGAAAACAAAACAATAGTCTTGTCTTGGACAGCTCCAGGAGGTGACTTTGACAATGGAAAAGGTGAGTCAGACACTACATTTTTGTGAGACCAGGTTAATGTTTTCATCTGAAATGACATACCCTGAGGACCACCACTCAGGGATGAGGGCTACATCTCTCCCACCTGAAAATGTAACCAAACGGAAAGTTACCCTGTTGCATGATACCTGTTGTCCTTAATTTTTCATGAAAAAAAAAAACCAAACCAGGTAAACCAAGGAATACTATAAACAAATCAAATAAATAAAACTATAATACAACCACCAGAGACTTTAACAACAAGTCTTAGTCTGTGCAAAATTAAAAAAAAAATAAATAAAATCAGCCAACATTGACAATACAAAGTTTAGTCTATTTATAAGGATGTAAATGGACTACAGAGATGTACTAAGGCTCTATCCAAAATACTCATTTTAAGGTTGTTGTACAGGAAAAATGAAACCTAATTCCAGATGAAATGTACAAGCATTTCCTTGCATAAGACAGAGACTGTACGTTAAAATATGCAATCTACAGTTTTGCAGATTACAATTTCAGTTTAAAATCTTACATTTATCTAAAATTTTTAATAACCAGCCACATAAGGAAAAAAACTCAAATTAAAAAAAAAAAAAAAAGAATCATCTCAACTTCTTTTATTGCTATTTAGCAACTATATTTCTAAAAACTTTTACAGCTAAAGTGGTCAATTATTTCATTATAGTTTAAGATAGCAGGTCCTGCACTGGTTTGAAGCTGGGCATATCATACACATCTCTCTACTATTTAAAAAGGAAAAGATATGCATAAGAGGAAGAGAGGGGGAAGAGGGGAAAGTCTTGAAAAGCTACAGACTTGAAATAGAAACAGCAGAACCCCCCGAAACTAATCAAACACATTTATAGCAATGTACCTACCAGTTCTTTGATTATAAATGGGAGAATAATTTTGTGTCTTTCACAGTTTTTGCTATCAAAACCTCATGCTGAGAGAGAGAATATATATCAGATGCAAGGACTGCCCCTGCTATCTACATGTATATTTTAATTGCCATTTCACCTTATGTTTGTATTTGGACAGCACAGAGTCTCCTTCAGCTACATTTTACACAGGTCTGCACAAATCTAAGAGTGTTGGTGAAACAGTATTTTTAAGGCCAGTGAAAAGAAGGAATTCCCAGACTAAGCAACAACACTATAAAGTAAGGTTTAAAAGCAAACTTGCTCCATGCTGAGCAATACAGTCAGTAGTAAAACAGGAATAATTTGCACTTTTTTTTACAGAATGGCTCTAGAAATCCTATATTGTCACCACCAGCAGGGATATTAAAACATCTATATTAACTTGTTCTTAACATGCATTCTTTTTTCCCTAGCTGATCACTACATAATAAAAAGCAGTGCAAATCTTTTGGACCTAAGAAATCACTTTGACCATGCTACTACTGTGAATTCCTCTAATCTCATACCTAAGGAGGCTGGTAGAGAAGAGTCATTTAAAATTAAACCAGAAAATTTTGGAATAGAAAATGACATCATAATGTACTTTGCTATACGTGCTGTTGATGATACCAACTTGACTTCAGAGGTGTCCAATATAGCACAAGCCACATGGTTCATTCCTCCAAAAGCATCTGTGCCTTTAGATTATGACGGCAACAATGATAGTGCTAACAGTACACTAACAGTGGCAGTAGTAGGTCTGTGTGTAGCAGTTGTCTGTGCTACTCTAACTTCAACTCTCTGTGTTTTACAAAAACAAAGGGGAAGACTGAATACTGAAACAATGCAAAAGCATGTGTAAAATAAAATTTAAAAAGAGAAGGAATTGACTGTAATTTTTGCTACACAAGTTTCAAAGTAGGGAAGGAGGTATTTGTACATTCAAAAAATAAGTGCACTTATTTTAAACGGATGTATTTGTCTTTTTTGATAGGCTTATAGATGTAGATTCTCAAAAGTGTCTTATATTCAAGTACATGTACACTGAATAAATGTTAAACATGAAAGCACATTCTCAGAAATACAGTAAAGTATAATATGTGTACTGTCATTTGTATCTATGTTATAAAAATACATAACTCTTCTGTTATCTGCAAGATTTTTCCAATGTAGTGTGGTATTTTCTTAAATAAAGAAGGCAAAGGAATATGATATTTTCCTTATTTTTATTCTCCAGATAACAATCAAGTACGGCAAAGTGGGAAAGAGATCAGAAAAATCTTCAAGTAGTGCAATGATTTCCTATGTATCTTTCACATGTTTTCAGCTAGGCTTTGTGAGCCAAGAACAAAAACAGGTACCTCCAGGCTGTTTATTTTTCAAAAAAATATTTACATATGTATATCTACAGGTGTGTAGAAGAGTTGAGTATATAAATACTTTCAGAATGAGAGTTGCAGAGTATATGCAAGTGAGCACATGGAAAATGTTCCTAGGTGGAGACTAAACAAAGCTATAAATTTGGAGCTGGAACAAACCTGTATATAACAAGAGGTACTTTAAAAGCTGCTAATGGAGAAGGAGTGTGAGGTATACAGAGAGAAGGGTGATCTGTATGACTCTTAGGTTGCTGACAAGCAAATTAACAACTGGCTCAAACAAGAAAGCTTCAGACTTCTTCGTGGCCAAGTACTTTTTACCTCTGCCTTCCAAAACCTGGGGAAAATGTACAATAACAATGAAAAAATGTTAAATTCAACAGTCAAATTATCATTCACAGTCTAGCATTACCCAGTAAATATATCATATCTAGCAAACATGAGTACTTTCATTTAGAAGCTTGATACTATTAATGCAATTTCTGAGATAGGTCTCTTCTCCTTGGAGAAGAGTAGGCTCTGCGGGGACCTCATCACAGTATTCCGAAACTTAAAGGGCAGCTACAAAGAGGACAGAGGCTCTCTCTTCACAAGGGGCCACATGGAGAAGACAACGGGCAATGGGTTCAAGTTGCACTAGGAGAGGTTTCATCTTGATATGAGAAAGAAATATTTTACAGTAAGAACAATCAATCACTGGAACAACCTTCCCAGGGACATAGTAGAGTCCCCATCACTGGAGGTTTTCAAGATGGAACTGGGCAGGGTGCTAGTTAATCTCATCTAGGCTCCCTTTTCCATGAAAAGTTAGACCAGATGATCTTTCGGTGTCCCTTCCAGCCTAGGCTGTTCTATGATTCTATGGTTTTCCTGCAAACACCAACTAATCTATGCAAACATTGAATAATGATCTGAAGTTTTCTCCTCTGTCTTTATATCTGCAACATCAAATTTTGCCCTTTGTTCTACCTTACCTTTTACATTTTAACCGCACCAACTTTTTAATATTTTAATGGACTTTCTCTACCTTTCCTATATTTATACATTCCACAAGTTCTACTTTTTTTTTACCTAGGTTTCCTATTTTTGTAGGTTTCTGTATTTCTACATAATGCCATCTCTTAATGAACCTTACTATTGGATGTGTTTTCAGATCTAAAATTCCATTTCCCCAAGCAATAATAGATGTCATAATTTCAGTTCATATCAAGGCCAGAATAGCTGTCACATTTTAGAGGAGTGAGACGCCTTTGGAGAAGAGAGTCAGAAAGCAAAGAATTATTTTCTGATATCAGTTCCCTCTGTTTTTAGGTCACTGAATGTCCGTTTATTCAGAAAAATTTCATTTGGTTGCTTCTGAAATATCTTCTTATTCCCTAAAATATTTCTGCTGCATACAAATTGTTTGGTAGGAACTGCATCATACAATCAGAATAAATGAGTTGCAGCAGTGTTCCTGAAACTTTTTCCTGGAGTTACATAAAAATATGACAGACCTTACATAGCTGATCTCCATAATCCAAGACAACTCGTCCATTACTCTGAAGACACCCAGTCCTACCTGTCCAGTGAGCAGAGCTGCAGTAGCCTATTGTGTGGCGGCACTGACATCTAGTGGGCTCCAAAAACAATTCCAGTTTTCCCAAATGTTCCAAATATCGATTTAGATCAAAGCATCTCTCTCTGGGATACTCTGACCTTAATATAAATGCAGATTTAAAAGCATAATCGAATATGAATAGTTGAACCTTGAAATCAGTACTTAACGCTGGCTCTTACTGTAAGAGCATGAAGAAGATCTATTTGAATTGGGAGCTTCAGCTTACTGAGCTCTGTCTATAGTAAAAGCTCTGAAGAACTCAGTTCAAGTAATGCACGATTCACCACTCCTCCAAACATCGCTGCGAAAGACAGACAAAATTTGCTCTTTCATGCTTCCTGACAAGCAAGTGCAAAATGACAGGGTAAGACTGTTCGACTGATTTCAGTGATTATGTTTACACTAACAGGATGTATGCTCAAAAGCTATGTGGGCTGGCATCCCAGTCACTGACACAACTGCCATGTGCCAGTTCAGACTAGCTAGAAAAGATGCAATAGTTAAAGTCAAAACCATATAAACTTTGTTCCTCAATACGGTCTTCCCATGCTCTTAAAATAATTTCAGCTTCCAGTTTCCTACACAGACCTCACAGTGCTCCACAAAGAAGATAAGTTTAATTATTCCTATGTCACATGTGGAGAAACTGTAGTACCACGTGATAAAGTGACTTCCTCACAGTCATCAGCAGAGAAGTGGTATAGCTGCAATTAAATCTCCAGTCGTTAAACTATCATTGTACAGTAAAAGGAAGAAACCCCAAAATTTTAATTTTTATTGCCATAGGGGCCAGTTATAGCCTATAGAATTTTCCATACAATCTTCCTCCATGTATAAGATAGACAGTTTCTTCTAAAATGGACAGGTGGGGTGTGGGACCAAATTATTATCCTACCTGGGTATCAAACTAACCCACTATGACTCCAGGAAGTATGATACTAAAAGGACAAAGATCACAAAAACAACACATGGTTTACCCAGACCGGTTCCCTGAGATTTCAGGACTTTTGCCGGCTGAATGTTTTGTCAATTGCTGCTTGCAGTCCTACTATAACTCCAGTTTAAGTGTTTAGGGGAAGCACACAACAGCTGCTGTAAGGATCAGTGGAAGAGTACACTAATGTGAAAAGGAGCATTAATTCTCACTCAGATAGCTGTAGTTTCTGAGCGGAAGTGTGCTGTTGAGAACAGCTGCTTTCTGGTTCTGTCAAATCCAGTCCCCAGATTTTTCATGAAAGCCTGATTGTACACAGGCCAGGCAGCTGGCACTACTGATTTTATAATCTTTGCCTGGTTATTATCAAGCTAAGCTCACAGTTGTTAATGTTGGCACAGAAGCTATAGACACACACAAACAAATGCCCTTAACTATTTTAGTAAAACAAGCTTTGATTATTAGAGGTAAAACTTAATAATAATATTTATTTAAAATGACACATTCTGCTCCTTTTATTTTTATATGTCTTTTCACTACATTAATAAATGTTAAATCAAATTTACCTTCAGATTTTCATGCATATGTATTTTGAAAATCCGGTTCCGGGATTGCTGCTATTCTTCAAAGTATTAGTTGGACTTCTGCAGAATTGTGACTGGTAATACATTGCCAGGACTCTTCATTTCCTGCTGTTCAACTGCATTAAAAGATGACATAAAGACAGAAATATTCATAAAACAGCTGTTTTATGCAAATATATGCTGCAGTTACATAATCATGAGTGGGAAGGGGAGCAGTGTATATACACAGTGACACAAGATGTGACCCATATAACTCAATGTATTATAGAACTAAATATGTATGAATTCCAACATGGGTACTACATTATTAGGATTACACATGCTCTCAAAAGATGTTTGTTTATTTATTTTACCGTGTTTTCACAGTGATATAAACTGACTTATGGAGGCATTTTTGGGTTGTCTTTGTTAAATGTTTGACTCCAAATCCTTTGATTTAAACACTACCTTCCCACAAAGTCAGAAAGCAGTACTGAGAGTCAACTTAGATGCAATGAAGTTATAAGCTATTATTCTTTATATAAAAATATTTTATTTTCTTAATTATACTATAAATCTTTATATTAATAGAATTTTGGTTGGTTGGTTGGTTGGTTTGGGTTTTTTTGGTAAGTGTAAGTATTAAGGATATGGTCCAAGAGTCGTTAGCATCAAGGAAAGAATACTGGAAGAACTCCCAATGGATACACTAGATATCGGTAAGTGGCATTCAAAGGATTGCTTTAAAATTCAACTATTAGGACAATCATGCATTGCTTAAGATTAAAGCACAACTTAATGGCAAGGTCAACAAACAAAATAAAAATTGACATCTATCAAGCCATTCTGAACCATACTAAACTGTCCTAAACCTACAATTTTTCTGCTCAATGCTCAAGATTCCACACACTTTGAAAGTTTTTGATTTTCATCAAGCTTTTCAAGAAAAGTCTAATGACAAGAAATAAAATCTTAAGATTAATTTCTTCACAGATAAGCCTGACAGAAGCAAAGTTAATACAGTTAGTAACAGTGATTGTGCTGCAGCATCTAGTTATTGGACCTACAGATCTCAAGCTTCTTGCCCTATTTTACAGTGTATTCAAATGTAATACTTTGCTGCAAAACTTTACAGGTACATGATCAAGATTCAGGTAGACAAATGTAATGATCTAGAGAGATATAAATGGCTAGAACTACAGCAATTCTAACTATTGGTCTTATTTGTCTCCCACTTCAGGAAATCTTAATCAGAAATCCTCAAATTCTCAAATTATTACCAAGTAACAGTATTGATGTTCTCTATATAAATTCTACTTTTGATCATAAGCAGGGATGTTCCAGGGTCTGATTATACCCAACAGTACAATGCTGTAAAAGGTTATTTCTTCTTTTTGGATGTGTTCTAAGCGAGGCTGAAGATCAGGCAGCAGGCAAAGTACGGTGTTCACCACATCTGCTGGTGCATTGGTCACTCACCTCCTTCTTAATCTTCAGAGATGAGAGGACAGGGCATGCTTCAACCTTTTTTCGGCCTGAGACAATTCCTTAGATTCTTTTGCGGCTTATAGTTCAGTACTTTTACAAGTGACCAACCCTGCTGTCTACCCTACACTTCTGAAGGAAGATACTGTTCCTCCAGCACAGGTGGCAGAAGTAAACATCCTGACTCCTTAGTTGTTTGCAGCTGATTTTATTAGAATGAGCTAGGGTATCTCCACACACCATACATTATTTGAATATACCTTCAGAGCTCTCTCGGTCAGTATCTAGCTTGTAACTAAGCCCACATGCCAGGTATGGCTCTCCTTACCTGAGCCAGATGTATTAGTTTATCCTGAACCCAAATCCCTGGCAATGTTTTTGGCTCTGAATAGCAGCTGTAGACAAGGACCACACTTCCCACTAGATCCAGGTATTGAAGCTTCCAATAAAGACAGGGCAGACAGCCTGCATGTGGTAATCTCTTAAAATGACAACAGGAATCTCCAAGATTCAGCTGTTAACACCTGAATGCCTGTTGTTCCTTCTAAGATGCCAAAAAAATTTCCCGAGCTTGTGCTGAACACTACGTTGCAGGCCTACAGGGTGTGGAGCAAGAGAATTTCAAGAAAGGGAGTAACTCAGTAGTGTTTTAAGAGTAGTAGAATACTGTGGAACTCCGGAAGCATGGAGTTCCACATCATGATCCAATAACTGAATTTATTTTTACATTGCAGGATAAAACAGGGAAAAAAATATCCAAACTAGGGTTTTATATGAAATATATAAGCATGCCCTAGAACAGATCTTCCTCTTAGATAAGTGTAGTAACCTTTAGCCTGAAGAGTTATTTTCTCCCTCTCACTCACATTCTGACTGCTTAAACATTTGTGAAAACAGGAAGGATGTTGAAAGTGAGAACCGAAAAAACACATCCAATGCCTCACATATGCCAAACAGCCCATCTGCTAAAGGTGGAAGTACCAGCTACTTAAGGCATTCTCCTAAGAAGTGGTACTGTTAAGGGCTCCTTAGGAAAGGAGCAATTAAAAGTAGGTATTCCAAATCCTACAAGAACACTGTAACCTGTGGGGGCTTAAAGGATGGGAGTCTTCTTCCTTTTGCACCCATTTTTTTCTGAAGGAAAAAGTGGAGCGTGAAGGCTGTCAGTCAATATACCACAGAAAGCAGCACTTTCCTCTCCGGCAGGTGAGGCTCCCATGTCATGGGCAGCAACAGGGTGCAAGCTTCAGGGAAGAACTGGAAGTTATTTTGTTTTGGGAAGAGCTAGACTGTGTTGGTTGCTGTCAATTCCAGCCTGGATATACCACTCTCCCAAGGCATTATTGGGGTACATCTCACCTGAGGTGGTGCTTCTGCCTCAGGGTCAGGCACTGCTGCTCTCAGTTGTTTGGCATCTCTGTCTTTTTGTGGAACTCCACCAACGGGAACTGCTGGTGCTTAGCACCAATGAAAGCTATGAAATGAAATAATTGCACCTGTGTGTCCAAATTTAAGATATTTGATGTTGCTGCCTTTTCACATATTCTACGCTGATATCACAAGAAATCATAGTTAGCTCTTATATGACCATGTAGTGCTGAGCATTAGAAGAGAGAGACGCATGGGACCTTTATCTGCTAGTAAAATTCATTTTAAGAAATGGAAACAAACTTGCCATATAGTTCTTATATATAAACACTTGCACCTGTGTATAAGTGAGACAATAAAAGCCGAAAAAGGTAAAATGTATTCAAGCAAAGCAAACACATACACACAATAACTTTCGGGCTCTCTTCTTATCAGCACTAAAGGTACAATGGGAACTTTACACAGCCTGGGTTTTGTTTTAGTTTTAATTCCTGGAATCTGACCGTCTAGTAAGCAAGTTTGCTTTGATTGTTACAGTTATTTCCTTTCTCTAGAATTCACGTCTTGTCATAACGCCCTAGGATTTCCTCTGACTTTATCAAATTTAGCCAAACATTGCTTTCTATTTGGATTATGAAGTAAAATACTTAACTGAATGACCAGGATCATTTTCAAGCTGGGAATATTAGTTTGTTGCCAATGATGCCGCATTGTAAATCTGTTTCCTAATTGCCAGACAGTGCCAACCGTCCTTTCTTCCCAAGCATTTGAAAATAATGATGAGAGATGTTAAAATAATGGAAATTATAAAAATTGGAGACTATTTTCTTCTTCTAATTTGCTTGATTGTTGGTATTAAGTTATGCTACTATACGCAAGGTATTTTCAAACGCTCCCTTTGTGATGCTTTGGTGCTACTTCATAGTTGTGTCTCGGTACGCGTCTATCTAAACAAGCTCTTTTAATAAACAGCCTTTTCCTGAACGACTTCTTAAAGATCCTTTCCCAGCTCACATTTTCACGGTCTGTCCGAAGACTATTTTCTATGAAGACAAACACGGTTTGACTTACAAAACACCGGACTCAAGACACGGGGGCGGGGGGACCTTATCCTCTCACAGCTGGGTCCAAGGGGGACAGACCGGGCCGGAGCCCCCCGCCCGGCGGGGTTTCCACACGGAGAGTCGCGGACAAACGTGCCCCGGGCGGGCCACCATCGCCCGCCCCGCTGTGTGTTTACGGTAAAGGCCGCGACGGGCTCCGGGGAGGCGGGCTGAGACTCGCTCCGCAGCCG
>VYXH01011375.1:234-51949 GCA_013397275.1 Burhinus bistriatus | reverse complement strand
TTTTTTTTGTCTTTGGGGGGGGGGGGAAGACTAGTTTTGTTGAGGAGGAATGTTCTGTTATGCTCTTACAGTGAAGACTTCTGGACAAAATCTTGAAAAACTGTATTAATATACTTGTCGAAGGGAGAGGAAAAGTATAATTTTTCACTTTCACAGATGGCTGTAAGAAACACTTGAACATAGCATGACAAACATGAAAATCAGACAATTTCCAAGAACAGTATCTTCAGCTTAACGTTGTTCACTTAATGTTGAGTTTAATGCTCAGATTTTGAAATTCTTTTTTCTTTTTCCTTGTCTTTTTTGTTTCTATTTCTAACTTGTGTTTTAAATGACAGTAATGATTTCAAATAAACATTTTTTTTTTAGATGCCAGAATAGAAGAATTTGTCTATGAGAAGCTGGACCGCAAAGCACCAAGTCGCATGAATAATCCTGAGTTACTAGGCCAGTACATGATTGATGCTGGGAATGAATTTGGCCCAGGAACAGCCTATGGTAAGTAGAAGCAAAAAATATGTATTGTGTTGCAGAAATGAAGGGGGAAAAATGCACAGATCCAGTTTTTCTTAACAATGTAAAGGGATACTTCTTCTCTTCCTCTAGATAAGACACTTCAATGACTTTTGTATCACTTTGAGATGACTTGCTGTATAACTTTGAGCATTAGGAGATCAAATGAGGTTTCTGTCCAAATCTGCTGTTGGAATGATAACCATCTTTGTGGATTTTCTTACCAGAACAAATAATTCTGGAATTTAATTTCTTCATTAAAGGAACACGTTTGCACATCTGACAACACTTACACATTTTATTTGTGGCGTGGAGTGAAAATGTTATTTGAAATTAACTTCTCTAGTAAGAAGCCTCTCTACCGTATTCCTCCTTTTCTTTATATATAATCTTTAGCTAAAGATGAGTGTAGAACATAATCTAAACTTTCTTCCCTCTCCACCTATGACAGGAGAGTTGGGGGTGTTAAATCTAATGTTTTTACACTGGCATTAATTATAAAGTGTAATTCTAGTGTTATCTACAACTTTTAAAGTTGCTGATAACAGATTTAGCTGTTAATTTCACTTAACCAACTGACATGCATAGGTGTCTGTATATAGCATACAGTCTGCAATCAAAGTCTGATAGCTAGCTCTCTTTAGTTGCTTTCTTCAAAATTGCAGCATGAGGGGAAAAGTTCTGTTCTGGGAAGAATGAGTTCATTATATCTGGAAATAATGGGGTTCTTTTGAAAAGAAGGAAAGTACACTTAAAAAAAAAAAAAGTAACTGTTTTATGGAAGACTTGTGGGTACAAAAATCAATAATGGCAGACTTTGTTCCTCTTACTTCCACATGGTTTTATGCTGTTATCTGTGGCCTGCCTTCTGATCATCAGCCTCAAGTCTTGCTTTTTAACATCAAATAGAGTTGTACTTACAGGTATGCTGTCCCTTAACTTGCAGAATTCTTAGATTCAGGCAAGTAACATAGACTATTAGCATGAAGATAGATACACTGTTAGCTTTCATGCGGTGTCACAAAATATTTTAGAACTAAAATGAAAACTTAGTGTCTCTTCTAAGTCAGCCATGTCAGTCTGTTTGAAACAAAATAACAGCTGTATTCTTGACACACTAACTTCTGTTTCAATACCTAACTCACAACCGAATTTCAAAGTATTGTTCAGTTAATGTACAAATGTGTATTTAGAAGTTGGAGTTGATGGGGCGGGCAAAAGCATGTTATTTTCCAGTAGTTAGGTGAGCTTTTTCCTTGCTACCAACTACTCCTGACGTAAACAAAAATGCGTTATAAGGGGAGGATGTTGTTGGATTAAAATGAGTAGGTATGATATCCAGTTCTAAAACAGATGTTCACAATGGAGTTGCCATAGTTAGTGCCAGTACTACAATGCTGTATCTATTCCCACTGAAATCTTGTCTTAACCTGTGATTTATTATTAATAAAAATTATTTGGTTTGGTATGTGGCTTTGTTTTGGATGGTTGGTTTTTTTGGTGTGTGGGGCATTTTGTTGTGGGGTGGCGTTTGCAGCTGATTCGGATTTCTTTTGAAATCCCTTGTGATGATGTTGGATTATCTTTCAAACTGCTGGCCTAAACTTTCCTGCCTGTAGAAACTTCTTTTGTTAACCACCTGCCTGAATCACTATGAAACTCTTTTTTTCCCTTTGCAGGAAATGCTCTCATTAAATGTGGAGAAACACAAAAGCGAATTGGGACAGCAGACAGAGAACTAATTCAAACTTCTGCTATAAACTTTCTCACTCCTCTAAGAAACTTTATTGAAGGAGACTACAAAACTATTACTGTAAGTTGAATTGTGCATTCTTCAGCATTTGACAATAATTGTAACTGTAAATCTTCAAAATGAAGTAATAGATAATTGTGCATTATTGCGTTCCTCAAACTAATGTAGTAAAAGTCAGGTAAAATTTGTGCCTTTGGTGTTTTTTCCTTCCTTTTGACCAGGTAAATCAAAATAATTCTGAAAACTTGCTTTTTGTAACTATTGTCCCATTAAAAGTATGTATCTTGAGTATAAAATGTGTGAGAATAATTAGGATCTAATTCTGCCTCTCTCTTCAACTGAAGAACCTTTTTGTACGTGACACTTCATTAAAAAAATTTCCAGGTAGACAGGTTTTGCTTTTGAGTATGGGTACCTATTCTCACAAGCTATCCTAACTCACTTTCAGAAAGAACGTAAACTGTTACAAAATAAAAGACTAGATTTGGATGCAGCAAAAACCAGACTGAAGAAGGCAAAAGTTGCAGAAGCTCGAGCCGCAGTAAGTAGAATTTTTTTTTTAATTTGTCCATAACTCTCAAACTTATTGATATATATTTATAAACTTGACTGCCTGGCTATGTTTCCAGTCCTAGCTTCTTACCCTCACTATTTTTCCAGATACTTTGTAAGAAATGCCTCAGTGGAACACAAGGAAATTAAAACAAATTGCCAATCAAGGTGTTAGTCTTCTATTTTTAGATATTCCATGAAGTTGAACTTACTTGACCGAAGTAAATATTCTCCCCTTGTTCTATACTAGATGAGTCTATACTGCCAAAAATGACTTGCTACAATCTGCCAAGATGGTTGTATATACATATGTTATGGTTTGAGGAACCCACAACAATTTATTGTTGTTTAGACAATTATTCTGTCATCCAATGACCCCTCCTCACCTGGGAGGAGGAATTGCAGAAAAAACAATGAAACCGGAGGGTTGAAATGTAAACAGATTTAATAGAATAAGACTAAAAAATTAACGTTAATAATACTACAGAACCAATATTGATCCTAATACCAATATAAAATATACAAGGATTATACTCGGTCAGTTCTATTAGTTGGAAGCTGTGCACTCCCAGCAGTGGACAGCAAATGTCAGACACTTTGAGTGCTACGGCTTTGGGAAGAAGGGAAGGCCTCAGGGGTCCAGCACTGGGGCAAGAAGTTCTCAGGATCACAGCTGTCATAGAAGAGAAAGAACTACTCAGCAAACTTTCTAATTTATATTGAATGTGACGTTCATCGTATGAAATAACCCTGTTGGTCAGCTTGGGCCAAGTGCCTGGGTCGAGCTTCTCCTCATCCCCGCACCTGGCTAGCTCAGAAACACTGGGACCTTGAAACCTGCATACTATAGCTGCCTATAAAATAAATATTTTCACCAATTTGGACACTGTAGTCTTCTAAAAATGCAGTTTTCCCTAGCATTACGAGAGACCTTACTGAAAAGTAAAATTAATGAAAGAGAAATTAATCCTGTATTGCTCAAACCAGGACAACATATCATTCAGAGGTCATTTTGGCATTTGAATCTCTACAAGTGTTGAAGCATATGGATGATTACTCCCAACTGATGAATCTATCTAGACTTAACTTCTCTATATCAAAAATATTTGTAGCTTACTCTTTCTGTATTGTTTACTACTTCATACCACCAAATAGGGCAAGACTTAACAATTCTTATTCCCTCAAGAAATGCTTGTTCAAGGAGATTAAAACTACTATAAAAAGCTTCTGCTTTTTAAACTCTTAAAAGGCCTCTAAATGGAGGAATAGGTAATTGAACGTATGCAATTTCAGCAGGGTATGCTTATAGTTTTTCATACTATCTTTTGACTGCATTCCTAAAAGTGGAGCAGTTAATGATGGATAGTGATTTTTCCCATAGGGGTCATGCACACAGATGCTGAAGGAATACAGACAATTTAAATACACAGGTGTCGTGGTTTAGGCCAAATTGTCCCAATCGGACAGAACAACAGATGCTCTTTCTCTCCTGCTCCACTTCAAAGGGAGGCAGGAGAGAGAGAAAGAGATTTAAGAGTTTAGAAGGAATTAAACTACTTTAATAAAATATTAATAATAAAAAGAAAATAATGAAATATACACAAAACCGAATCAAGCTTCCAGGATGACAATCACATCACCAGCAGGCACTGAGGAAGTCCCAAACTGGACTCAGTGACGGACAGGAACTGGGTTCTGGATCTGGATTCAGGATCAGGATCAAAGGCAGATGAACAGGGACAGTGCAAATGATGAAGAGGCAGAAGTGGGACTGTCAGATTTTTCTGGCTTTTCTGAACAGATCACTGTCCTGAAAGATCTCAAAAGCATTATATCTGAGACTAAGCTTCATAGATGACGTCCCTCTCATCTTTGGGATGGTGGTCCTTCTAAAAAACAAACATCATCTCTACCTGACAGTTCTACTTCTGTGTCTTGATCTTCCATGTCATGCACACTGTCCCTGTGTATTTCAATTGTATGTATTCAAGTTCATGCGTGCCATTTCCCCTTATATTGTGTAAATTTTATGCAAAAAAGTTACTTCTCTACTTGCCAAGCTTTCTTAATTTGTAAAACTAACAATGGAGAGCAGAGCAGGATTTTAGTCAGCTAGTAGTGGAACTTGGAAACAATGGATAGTAAACTATACCTTTGCTTGGATTTGTTCAGAGTTAAGTTTCCAAAAAAAAAAAAAAGTCTTTTGATTATTAACTTTCTTATGGTGTGATAGCAAGTATATACCTTACTTTCTAAAGCAATAGAAAGACTATAAGGAAATTGTTCCCCTTGAACTCAGTATTAAAAGAAAGGCTCTGTACTTGAATTTTGTTCTATCACCAGCGTAATCATCCAGAGCTTGGTGCTTGGACAAAATTATTGCCAGCTGCTGTTGTTACTACTTGACTAGTCTTAAATATTCATATAGCAAGTAATTCAGTTTTATTCACAAATAATTTCATGCTGGTAGAGCATGAAACGCTAGGCCTCTTACTTCACTACCTTGCCTATACTTCAATTTTAATTACATTTTAACAGCAGTGTGCATGTTTAAGAAGTATTGGATTGTAGAATTCCCCGAGAAGTGAAAAAATTGCACCTACTTTATCCTCTACAATATAGAAATGAGGACTAACCTGGATATAGATGTGATGCAAATGATTCATTTTCTGCTGGCTCACTTATTCATGAAGGAAGATATCTGACAAACAGTGCTGAACTGATAGGTTAGCAAAGTGTATTGAGTTATGATGCAAACTTCTATGTTTCACTACTTTCTTTGACAGGATAAAGTGATAAATTGTATCTGCATTTGATTATTTTTGTCCCTGTTATAAAAATATTTAATCTTTGATGAAATTACATTCTCCCGTGCTTACTGTACAACTGAAGTAGCTTAGATCAGTATTTAAAATAAAAGTCTAAACAGTTTTGTTTATCTGTATTCAGTTCACAGTGTTGCTTAGCTTAAACTTGCAAATAACCTGTTCACCTGCTATATTCACAGTGTGGTAACTTGCTTTTGTCTTTTATCTATGCACTTAAGCAACTAAACACCTCTCAGCCTGAAGAGAATAACATTATGGTAAATGTCTCTTACGTGCTCAACTTGCTGCATGTAAAATGGCTAAAGGTTTGTTGGTCTCCTGTGTTCATTCATTTTCCTATTGAATGTTTCCTCTTGCTATCCAGCTCATTTGATCTTGTTTCAGATGTTTTCCATTCCAAACTGGATTGGTATAGTGTACTAAATACACTTATGTCAGTACAGCATTAGATGTTATTTTTTCATCAGAATATTTCTAATAATCTGAAGTGTACAGTATTATATTCTAATTTCTGTGAGTTTATGAATGTAAACTTAGGATGCAAAGGAGTTGAATTTTTTATCACTTCTGAAACTAATTTCACCCATTGGAGGGAAAGGAATTTTTTTATTCTACTCATACTAAAAAAAAAAATAAAAAAAAATAGGAGGAGTGAATTATGTGAAATATCCAGGAATATCTAGAAATTATTCCCTTCAAGCTATGTTTTACAAATAACTGAAACTGAATAATGTCACATAAATTAATGGCTTAACTTAGAGTACAGTATATCCTAACCTCGTTGCAAGAGCTTATCAATGCAGCTGTTTTTAGCACCATAATTGTGAAAGTGGAAAAGGAAGGGGTTAATTATGTACAACATAGACTGCGCTATTCAGCCTGTCCTTGTTTGGGTCTTGGATCTGCACAGCATAGTGGGTCTCATTTCAATTAGTGTTCCAGATTTCTCAATTGTGATCAGATAAAAGAGCAAATAAACTTGTTTGTTACAACTTGCTTCTGCAACCTTTATGCGCATTTCTTCCTACCAAAGTCCTGATTGTGTCATCTTCTTACAACTGCAGAAAATAAAGGTTAAAGGAGAACTGCATTGAAAGAGAGAATTGGAACAGCAAGCTGAAGTAATTAACTTCTAAAGTAAATTCCTTGCAGTTCTATGATTTTGCTGTACTACTTCAATACTCAGTTTGAGATACCTCTGTAGCATTTTTAATTAAATTTAGGTTTCAATAAAAATGCTTGTGAAATAGGAAAGCAGTAACAGAATTAGCAAGAGAAATCATTCATGTGTCTGTTTCAGTCTTTACTTAACATGGTGTTAAAATGAGAATAGCTTTCCATAGTTTTTCCAATATTTTACTGTATTAAGTCCTCTGTAAGGTAATTTAACTTGTCTGAGTCACGTCATTTTCTAAGTAGTTATGTCTTATGTTGTAATAGCTTGTTTTAAATAGATTCTTGTAATGTGTAAGTTCTGCAAGTCATACACTCTTCAGTATCTGATTTATTTCATAGATGTAGCGCTATCCATACTCATTGTAGTTTCATTGTATATGAAGGGCTTTGAGCAACTGACTTATAGCACTTCTCAAGTCCCTGTAAAGTTCTGAGGACAGCAAAGTGGTTAAAAGCCGAAGTATGGTTGCATCCTGTATTAAAGTACCACCAATGTCTAAGTCTGTATGTTTTTATTTTTTCCCCCCACTCTTAATGCTGACTAGATATGGGCTGAGGAAGTGACGAAAGTAAGTAAACAACTTAGAAATTGCAGAATTCTGAAACCATAACTTGTGCTGGTCTAATGTAATAAAGGATATTGCGTGTTGTTGATTTCAGTCTAATGCTGGCAGCCTGGTGCATTACATCAGAATACACTGGTTCCCTTGAGGGCCTTTCAAACTCCAGTGGCGAAACAATGCCTGGGGCTTGTTCTATAGCAAGCTGTTTCTGGCTAACTGTTGCTTAGTACTGTATGATTCTCATGTGACAAGATACAATAGAAAAAGAACTACAGGACTTGTCTCTCAAAATTTACTGGTATGGTGTCCTGTTAAAAATGACCTCTTAAGAATGACCTTATTTGAAAATTTTCAGACAGATTGGGGTTTACTAATCTAAACTGTCCTGAAAAACACCGATCTTCAACTTTTACCCAGAAGGTGGAACAGTAACTAAAATGCTGGAGTGCATACAAGAAACTCAGGCAAAACTCTGTTTTGGAGTGGTTTTTTTGTTTTGTTCCCTGCCTTTCTCCCCAGTGTCACTAGAGAATGCTGTGCTTATCTTAAGCAACTGAAGTTAGGAGGTAGGCACATCTGACAACTGCACCTGGGCTGAAGGCTGGTTCATAAATATAGCGTTAGGCTTGGGGTGGGGGCTGCAGCCTTCTCTTGTTGTGCCGTCCCTTGCACAGGGACAAACTCAGTGGAGCTATGGAGTGTTATGTGATAGCTGCTTCAGTGCTGTGAGAAGGGCTGTTCTCAGCCTCACTGGCTCTAACAAAACAATACTGGGAACAGGCGGTGAGAAGCTGTGCTAACAGTGAAAAGGAAATTTCTTAGGGGATTTCTGTGGAGGAGGGGAAATAAAAATTAAGGGTAGCAATAGAAGGTAAAGGTAGCTGGGGGGCAGGGGCTTTGGAATATGGTTTTTAAAGGGGGACTAGATAGGCAGCTGTGAGAGGTGTAGGGAGAGTTGCTGTTAGAAGCTGGGATATGGAGCTTTGGGTGAAATCTTGGGGGTTGTGAGAGAAAATAAATGGAGGCTTTTTCTATTCCAACTTCCTGAGAGTTACACTGCGAACAGGCATATATATGGATAAAGTGTAAGGTGAGAGTGTAGGGGGAAGAAGGAGTTCAGAGACTGAACTGTAAAAGGAGGGTTAGGTCAACTTTGATCCCAAAGTTTGAGAATTATTTTACTATTTAAGTAAAGTGACAATTTGGAAGCAGCAAACCTGTCTGCTGGAGTACTTGGTACTATTTTGGGAAAAAGATGACGGGGAGCAGTACTGCTGGAATGAAACCTAATCTTGAAGTTTTAAGACAATTATGAATAAAACTATTTGCTTTTCAGAGATGATGACAAGCAGCTTTAAGAATAGTGAAATCTAACAGATTGTATTATTTCTTTTTCTCTCCAAGACACAAAGTGCTTAACCATAGCATAAAGGAGATGAAAAGCTTTAAATCCTGTAATAAATTATGTCATTCAAAGTTCCCTTTTTTTTGAGTGTATAAAAAGCAGAGACCATTGAGAAGAAACTACAACACACATGTTCTGCCAAAGGAACAGTAATCCATCCAGGCTTCTAAAGGCAATCTGTCCTTCTGTGTTTGAAAGTTGGAGGAAAAGATTCATAGATGTTGTCAATTTAAATCTGAGCCGCTTCCCAACAAGGATTTCAGACTGTCCAGTAATCTCTAGATCAATCACAGGGTCCTTTTGAGTTAAAACAAAAGATCTGCATAGTGTCAGTGACAAACTTTCTTCACTTTAACTTCCCTTTTGACATGTGGAATTAGAGGGTATTAAATACTGCATCCAGCTCTGGAGCCCCCCAACATAAGAAGGACGTGTACCTGTTGGAGCGAGTCCAGAGGAGGGCCATGAAGATGATCAGAGGGCTGAAGCACCTCTCCTATGAAGAGAGGCTGAGAAAGTTGGTGCCATTCAGCCTGGAGAAGAGAAGGCTCCAGGGAGACCTTATAGCAGCCTTCCAGTATCTGAAAGGGGGCCTACAGAAAAGATGGGGAGGGACTCTTTATCAGGGAGTGTAGCGACAGGACAAGGAGTGACAGTTTTAAACTGAAAGAGGGTAGATTTTGAGTATATAGTAGGAAGAAATTCTTTACTCCGAGGGTGGTGAGAAACTGGAACCGGTTGCCCAGAGAAGCTGTGGATGCCCCATCCCTGGAGGTGTTCAACGCTAGGTTGGACAGGGCTTAGAGCAACCTGGTCTAGTGGAAGATGTCCCTACCTATGGCGGGAGGCTTGGGACTAGGTGATCTTTAAGGTCCCTTCAAACTCTAACCATTTTATGATAAAACATATGTGGTAGGTACTGATGTTACGTGCTTTATAAACATATGAATTTTGTTAGAAGTCTTCTGAAGCGTCTGGTGTAGTCAATGGAAAAAGCAGAGGCTTTCAGCACTGGTTTTGTGCATCAAGAGGAGCTCCTGTCTTTGACTACAAAGGAGACAAGGAGGCCCAGCTGTATTGGGTAACATGAATATATCCTTTATCACTGTTTTACTAATAGGGTGTCTAACAAAACATTAGGAAGGTAATTTTATTTCCTATGCTCTTATCATTGTGTGTTATCCCTTAGCTACAGGACTGCACACTATTTCTGAGAGGTCATATATTCCTATGTGAAATTTGGTAAGATTATAAACTTCTGAATATTCATATTCAGAAACTGGGTTCATATTCTGAACTTGGGAAGCAGGTACGATTCTGAAGGATCTTTATGGGAGATAGCCCATGAGGCCTTCTAATTGTTCTAGAACCAAAATATGACTGTAGCTGAGGGGTCACTGGAAAATTTAGGTTTGTCTTTTGAGCTCTTCATTCTGTTCGGAAACAAAGGTGATCCGGCCATAAGCTTCCCAGATTGAAAGTCAGCTGTTTTTCACCTTTACCACAGGGTGCAGAATAAATGTGCTGTCCTGCTACTGTTCACCTAGCAGTACTGAAAATAGGAGTGGGCAAAACAGGTTAAACACATCATCACATACGTCAGTTTATGTAAATCTCTACAAAACCAGTATATCTGACTTTTGTAAAGCAATGTATTTAAAGTCACTCTGTACTGGATAGGTTAATACATGTTACCACGTTACTCACTTTGCCTTTTCTTATAGAAAGTAACTGATTTGCTAAAATATTGTTGAAACAAATAAGAATTATTCTGATGGATATTTCCCCTTCTTGTATTTTCCTATTCTCATGTATTTACTTACCTGGCAAGAAGAAAGAAACACATTAGCAACTGCTGACTCCAGAGAAGCAAGAAGCTAGATTATTTATCTCCAGATAAATGGTCTACCTATGATTTTGCTGGGTTTTTTTAAAAGGAAATGAAGATGTTGCTAATACAGAAGGGAGTGCTCTTCTTCCCCTCTTGGCTATCAAATTTGTTTTTTTCCCCCTGTTTGTTCTTATGTTTCTCTCGGGGACTGCTAGATGGATTTCACTGATATTAATACAGATTTAATAGGAAAATTCCAAGCAAAGATTCTTGCCTCAACAAACGTTGAAAACCTAATTAGTTTGTAACTTGATACATACACTGCTATCTCAGTTTTAGTAAGAAACACACAGTACCCTATAGCTGCTTCCTCACTGTTTAATTAATGTGTAAGCCTTCCCAGCTGTAGTGACTTCAGATGAAAAACATTTCTTGGGTAACTGCATCATTCTTCGGTGCTCATTTCTGAGATTAAGATCCTTCCATGCAACATTCTGTATTGATTAACATTAGTGGAATGCAAGAGCAGAATTTTTGCAAACATATAAAATCCTTTTGAAACCAACGTTTTATCTGTATCACCTCATTAAGTTTCCTGAAAATATATTTTTCTTACTCTGTTTTGTTGAGAACAGTAACTGCTGCATCTTTGACTTAATGCAGATCTTTGCCTTTATGTTTGTTTTTAGAAACCAAGGTACTAAATGCATATAAGCATTGAGGCAAGGTAATCCAGATTCCAGGCTGAGGACGTTCTGTCTTGGAACAGTAAATCTTAGATATTACAACACATATTTTTATGTATTTGTGTGTTTTGAGTAGTGTCCTTTTTTTCCCCAAAAAAATAATCTAAAGTAATTTTGGCTTGTGCTAGATGGAAGTGCTTTAAAAGTGCTATAACTTAAAAATTTCTGATAATGATATGTAACAAGGAATAAATATAACTGGAATTATTTAAATATGAAACTTAAATCCAATAGTTTTAATAGAAATTTTACTCTAATTTAAGTTAAAACATTTGCTATTGTTTGGATTTATTTATTTTTAAAGACAACTCAATTACAAGCTCCAGAAATAGTTGTAGTAGCTTGGTGGCCAGTATGAGACATTAATTTATGAAATACCCTGTTAAAACTTACCATCAAAGACTTACGTATGGCTGATTGCCATGCAGTTACGTGACAAAAATAATGCGTGGTTTACCCTAAATTATTTGGTCAGAGCCCTGTTAACTTGAAGTATGGGGAAAAAAAAATTACATTGTCCTTGGCTGCCACTGCTATGCTGGCAGAACCCCTGGTGCAGACACTATTAAGCCAATGAACGCTCAGTTTGTTACTGGGAGAGGTGGGATAATACTGCTGGTAGAAAAATGCCTTCCTTTTGCATGCATGGACTCTATGCAGTAGTGTCTGATGATGAAGCTGCTTGTTGTATATACAGGGCCTCAACATTTCTGAACCCAGAATACAATTATTCTTTTTGCCTAGTAAAGATCTGCAAAGAAAAAGCTTGTTTCAAATGCCTAAGCTTGTGATTAATGCATTTGTACGAGTAGCTCTGAATAAAATAGAACCGTTCCCATCAGAAGGTGTAACAGAGTGCATTGTACAAATACCTAATGTGCACCCTTGCTTTTAGTCTGAACAGGAAGTACGAATTACTCAGAGTGAATTTGACCGTCAAGCAGAGATTACCAGACTTCTGCTGGAAGGAATCAGCAGCACGCATGTGAGTACCCAAAAGGGGGATAGGGAGAAAGTCAAAATCAGGGCACTTTCTAAAAATAACTCCAGTAAGCTACTTGGGAAATTTGAGCTACGAGGTTTTCCTTCAGTGCGTTGAAACATCAAACTGTGGGGTTTTTATTTTTTTGAATTCTAGTTTGGTATCCACTAAATTTAACTTTAGTCTCCTGTTAACCTTGAAAATGCAGGAGCTTTCATTTTTATCCTTTAAACTCAGCTTCCCATTCACCAGATCAACTGAATATTGAAACCACAAAAACATGCTAAAATGTTTATTCTGTTGTGAAAACAATATAGGTAAATGGCATGATGCTTGTACAGCACCTATTTTTTTTGTGCTCAAATTTTTGTGACATTTTATCCCATTTACCTGGTAAATCCAGGCACTATGCCTATGTGGCATAAATCCCTATGTACCAGTACTGGTGTTAGCACCCAATTAGGAAACCAGTCTTTCTAATGTAGTGCAGTACTTTTACAGACTAAAAACTTGAATTCTTTGCTGTTTTATAGGCACATCATCTTCGCTGTCTGAATGATTTTGTTGAAGCTCAGATGACCTATTATGCACAATGTTACCAATATATGTTGGATCTCCAGAAACAACTTGGAAGGTAGTAACACTGTAAAAACTCCAGGAAAAAAAGTAGTTTTTTCTAAGTGCATATGAATGGTAGGAAAACTTGTACTTATATAACAATGAACACACGAGGATGCTGGACTGAAGGGAAATATATCTGTTCTTAGGTAATTAATATGTAAATAGCCCAGAACAACTACTTCCCTAAGCCTACACACAGCACTAATGCCTTTTGAGCGTTGATTTACTGAGATTTTGTATATTTGTAACTGAGTTACCATTTTGTAAATGGTGATGTCATTTAATGGTCCAAAAAAGAATTTCTAGAGATTTACTTGTAATCATTCAGTTGTCTTATGCAATGTGGGAGAAGGTTTTGCACTGCTCGTAAATTACTGTTACGTCTTAATTTGCTACAAGACACTACTTGATTCTCCACTGTTGCCAGTATAGATATTGTATCTAGGGAGAAATGTACTCAATAATATCTATAATCAGTAATCCAAAGCACTCACAGTGGAACCAGCAAGTTTGTCTAGTTTTACTGTTATGTGGGTTTAGCATTTTTAGAGTAAGAGAAGAAACTGTCTGACATTAGTTTGTGCTCATAATCTTTTTTTTTTTCTTTTTGTGATTGGTGGCGATGTAAAGAGATTTACATGCTTACTTTTCATAAAGTTTCCCTATTCTAATTCTTTACAAATCAGCCTTTCTTAGGGTTATACAAGACCATGTTATTTAGGTGAGCCTATATGTTGAAGGATCATCTGTGCTTAGAAGTTTACTGTAGTGTCTCTTCTAGATAACTATCTCTACAAAGTACCTCTGTTTGTTTTTCATGGCAAGGAAGTAAAAACAAAAGTGTTCTCCAGTCTTGTCCTTTTCCTGACTTGCAACTTCCTGTGGCATTTGATTTCCTTTCCTCAGTTTGTTTGAATGGGTATTTTAAAGAGTTTGTAAAAAAGTCTTTAAAACTGTGGGGTTTTTTAAAAGCTACAACTTTAAAGTTACATTCCATTGAAAAGGAGTATTCAAATTTGGTAGTGCATAAATGCAAGTTGTAGAATTGAAAGCTTGAAAATAAACGTTTACTGGATTAAGGACAAGAGCCTCAACTTAGAAATTAAGTGAAGTATATTTACACAACTATTTTGAGAGGATGTTTTTAAAATCTGTACTCTTATCCTGGTATATTTAACAAATAGAAAGCTTTAAGCATAATACCCTTATCCTAAGGAAGAACATATTCCTCTTTAAAATCTCTTGCTTTAGGATGTATAGCATGTCCCAGAACAGCTGTCTTTGTTTAAAACGTATGTAAACTGCTACCAGGTATAGAAAAAACTATATTTGAAGAAAATACTGCCTTTAGGAAAACAAAAGGATGTATCTTTATGTGACTATGATCCGATTAGTATTTTTGATAAAATTACTATGACTGCTAGAAGACCAAAAGCATGGAAGTTTTGCAAAATCCTAAATGCCTCAAGCAGCCAAATGAAGTTTCTCTGCCTGGGTGGATTAAAACAGTAATGGTATTAAATCTTGGGTGTGTCTTTCCTTCCTTGTGCAAGGAAGTCCCGCTGAACTATAATGGTGATCACTGGGACAGTGTCCCATGTTGCACTTCTTGCTTTGGAAGAGTTCCTCAGTTTGTAGGCATATGGTACATAGCACTTGCATTAAATAAACAGATGAGCAGGATATGTGTAGTGTTCTTCCTATGTTACACGTAGACAGATAGAGTACCAAATAAATAGCTTAGCTCAGCTAGATTTTGGTTGTATTTGCCAGTGCTCTGTTGGTTAACAAGGGATATATAGTGCTGAGTTACACATGTTCGTTTCACACATCTAAGAATGACATTATGACATGTTCTCATATGAAAGACAAGAGCTATGAGGGACTTATTTTTGGTTTGAGATCGTTGGTGAACCAAAGGTGTTCAACCTCTGAGTGGGATCGTTTGTTGCTTGAAACAGAAACCTGGTCTCAGAGTAGATGCATATTATATATTTTAACTGCATCAGAATCTCGGGTATAAATCCTAAGCTGTTTCACATTGAGACTATTCAAGTTCTAAAGCTGAGCACTGATTTTCCTGATGTACTCTCCAGAGTCAGCTGTAGGGAAGGTGGGGGGAAAACTTGTGTTGTGCTCACCTCTCTTTATATAAATAGACATGGTTTTATAGATGTCTTTCTTCAAGGCGCAGCATCAGCTGCTTATTCCTCTACTGCCTCCCCCTCCTGTGGGGCTGCTTAAAGAATCAAATCTCCCAGGTTAAAAGCAATGTCTTCTTTTTTTTTTTTTTTTTTTAGTTCCCCAGGATGAACTAAGCAAATCTATTTCAAATATCCTGGTGCTCTGGCTGCTTTTGTTCTTGCTGGTAACTGCTTTTGCTGTGAATTTTCTCAGCTTCCCTGACAGCCAAGCCTAAGCTTTGGCATCATTATTTTTTCAAATTACCCATTACTAGTCCCCTACTCTACAAGCTGTGAAACTCCTGCTACTCAAGTGTTCAAAAAAAATCCCAGACAACCTCTGTATAGCTGAAACTTTCCAGTAACATGCCTACATATGGCTTTGCAAAAAGAGTGAGACATAACGTTTTACTGATTGACAGAGTGGTTATAAAGATTTAGCTTTCTTTTCCAATAGCTGTACAAACCAGTGACCCTTTGAACTGAGCAGATTGATTTACAAGTAATTACTGTGTTAACAGAGAACAGGTTTAGCAGTATACTAAACAGTAATTTAGCAATATTGAGAAACAGCTGATTGTCATAAAATTAAGTCCCTCTGTTTGAATGCCAACTAATCAAGTAATAAACACATCATGAGGCACAGCTGAGTTATCCCTACAAAAGTGTGGGGTCGAGTTTTTCCTCCCTTTGTTTTGCTAACTTGATTTGTTCAAGGAACGTGGTGAACTGGTTTGAAAAACTGATCTGGCAAATGAAAAGGAAATTTTTTTGGGTGGAGTTGCAGTCTCTTCTTGGTGAGTTGAACCAGCTCTTTATGATCAAATGAGGTCAAGGTAAGCCACAGGGGGAGGTAGGACTTCCTCCTTTTGATGGTGGTAAACTGCTAACTAAACTCACAACAGTCTCCTGAAAGTCTACCCAATTCTTTATGTGCAATTCAGTCTAACTGTAAAGGGCCTAGTTCTGTCCTTCACAATATACTCCTGCTGTTTGCCTTCAGTCAGATATAACAATTGCATGACTGCAAGGTGAACATGTTTAACAATCTGTTCTGATGGAAAGTTAGCTATCTTCATGATTTTTCTTAGATCAGATCATTGAATCGACTCAAGAGCGACAGATTGCTAGATCTGACTCAAATGACGGAGAATAAACATTTGCGCAATAAAGGGGTAAAGGACTGGGTCCACCCTGTTTGGTGGCAGTGTAAATTTACCAGATTAAGTATAGCATGAAACTGTAAACTTGTGTGCAGTACTGCTGCAGCTGATACAGATTTGAGCTACCTTAATTCCACTTACGTTTGTGACCACACAACCCAAATATTAGTCACTATACTGATAGATTTAGTTTTCACCTGCATCAGCTACCTAAACCAGCTCCTCTTATGTTTATATGAGCACCAATAATGCTACAAAATGGGTGTGGGAGTATACAGATCTTCATTTATGTGGTTAAAGTTGCCGCTGAACTGCATCTTCAAGAAGAACTTAACTGGGGAGTATAGGTGGGAAGGGATGAGATGAGACTCTGTTTTCTGACAGGTTCATACACACAGTATGAATAGATATTCATTATGTCAAAAGAGTAGGCCAAAAAATAAAAGGTGTGTGTGTGATATGTCCACATCCCAGATGTTGATGAAAAAGCATCTATGTAGAAGGAATGATGATGAAAGTTATGTGTAGGAATTGACTGACTAGTTGATGTGTAACCTGGTCAAAAGAATGGAAGGAAATGCAGCTACAGTTCCACATATCATCCTGGCTCAGTCCAGCTCCTACTTGCTGACCATTTTTCCCTGCATCAGCTCTGCCACTTTTCAAAACCTTCATTGACCTGCTTTTACAGTAAAATCAGATGAGTGTTGGAACAAAGGAAGGCAGCTTTGTCCCTTTGACTACATCAGCTGCTAAATAAATAAGTTTAGTCTGCTATGGAACTGCATCCCACAATGTAAGGCAGACTGACCTGAAACAATCTCACAGTTCATCATTGCCCCCCCCATGCTGTCCCATTCAACCTATCCTGCTGCCTTGAAATCTCTTGCTTCTTTGCTCTCCTCTCTGCTCCTTCTACTTTTCAACCATGTTATTCTGTCCTTTTCCTTCTAACTGCTTTGGCTCTCATCACAGGTTTTTTGTGATTCAGCTCCTTAACTTAGTAGAACACTATACACTTTTTTTTTTTACCCTTTCTTTTTTTTTTCAAGCAGGTTAATGAGTTGAATTGACTTCATGAAGGGAGTGGCAAGCACTACATCTGGCGCAAAATAGGCAGCAGCAGCCTAGAAAGGAGGGGCTTAAGTTGATATAAGTTCACCTTTAGTGTAACAAATATTTTTGTTTTACAGCATGCAGTTAGCTGAATCAACTGATTTAGATTACAAAAATAGTTGTGGGATTTTTTAATTCTTTCAGAGGGTAGCTGTGTTTTTAACCTACACTATATTTCCCTGATCTGGTTCACTAGCACAATCTTGCATAGCCACATAATTGAGGAATGAGCAGGAGGAGGTGGAGGCTACTTTTACTGGCAGAGCTATCAAAAGCTTATTAAAATACAGTCTGAATTGATTCTGACCAACAATGCTTTCCTGGTTTTGCCTTTTTTTTTTTAATAAGAGGCAATTATCAAATTTTTTTAAGGTGGCAATATTTCTTTTAAGGTGTATTGATTTGATTTATACCACAGGTCAGGAACAAGCATCTTTATTTGGGTTTATAAAAATATCAGTGCTAGTCTATTACTGTTGTCTACTGGTGTTTATTCTGCAGTTGATAAAAGCAAGAATGCTAATTTAGGCATGGAGGCATGTATAACTCCATGTAAAACTGATTCACGCAGAAGTCTCTTAATTTTCTTTTCTCCCACAGCTTTCCATCTACTTTCCTCTCTAACAATAATCAGTCTTCCTCAACTCCTGTGCAGAGTATTTCTACTCCCTCGGTCTTGGCCTCAGCCTCTGCTTCATTGCCTTCAGTCAGCAATTCAGTAGTTACTTCAGGCATCAGTGAACTGAAGTCATCAAGTGGCAGCAGGAAAGCTAGAGTTCTCTATGATTACGATGCTGCAAACAGCAGTGAATTATCGCTACTTGCAGATGAGGTAAGAGTTTTCTATGTACCTTGATAATTTAAAAGTAAAATCAAAATGCTTGTGACTAGCCAGTTAAGATATGCTACATCAAGAAATCTGTGTAGTTGATTTTTTTGATTAAACTTCAGTAGTACTCTCAGAGCATTGTCCTGTACCTATATACCCTAATATTCTACAGTGAGAGTTAACGTTTGTTACACCATCTTAGCTTGCAAGAACATTTGCTAGACAATCAAGATGCAATTCTGCTGTCTTCTTTTTATCACACCTTTAGCATTGTTATCAGTAGAATTAGTCTTTCAAACATTAAATATTGCAATTTGGGAAGAATATGAAAATACAACCACTTCTTGTTCTGTTTGGTGGTGGTTGTGCTGTCTTTATTCCTGTTCCGTTTCAATTGCACTCTTAAGTCAGAGTCTACACAAAGCAGGTGGAGATACACAATAAGGCAGGATGCTAGAACAGAGTTCCACCTAGTAGTGTGACTGTAACTTAATCCTGAAGAAGAGCATCCACAAAAAAGTTTTCAGACTTTTTGTTTTTTAAAATGTGCATTACCTAAATATTTCTATTTGACTTTTTTCTCATCTACACAGTGGCTTAGATAGAAGCTGTGGCCTAAGATTTTCTGTTAAGATGTAGCACATCAACACCATCTGTCTTTCTATCATGCACTTGAAGATCCAACAAACTTTCTTTTAGATTGCTTGTTAAAGTTGATGGTGATATACAAGATTTATAGATAAAAAATAATAAAAAACAGTAATGAATCGAATTTCATCAGAAAAAAGGGACTTTAAAATGTGCTACTATATCTACTTCTTTTCCATGGACCAGTGAAATAATTTTTATGAGTGCTAGATTATGTTCAATGGATGCTCATATTAAATGCTCTATTTAACTTGGTTAATGTCAGTTCTAAGACCTTGGAAATCACATGAAGGTAGACTGTAATATTTTTCCAGGCAAGGAAAGGTTATAATAATGTGTTTCTGTTTTTTAGGTGATAACAGTGTACAGTATCCTTGGCATGGATTCAGACTGGCTGATGGGTGAAAGGGGAAATCAGAAAGGCAAAGTGCCTATTACTTATTTAGAACTGCTAAACTAAATGGTTGGCCTGAATAAAGACTGTCAATTATGGCAACACCATATTTATATACAATTAACGTTATGTATGCAGGTTTAAGTGTCTTCCATGTTATTGTCTTGAGGGACAAATACCAGCCATTACAAACTGGCTTTTCTGCCAGCATGGTTGCATGGTAAATATTCTATTCAAAACTTAAATGTGTTTAAAGCTTTTACTTCATGTGCCAAGAACATGTTTCCTACAGATTTATTTCTACTGAAGTTTTCACTAATACAAGCTTCTTCTACTTTTGAGTAATCTAGATTGAAAGCAGGAGGTACTGTTTTCTACTGAAATTTTTCATTAATGGCAAAGCTTTTCTTCACATAAAATAAACTTATTGTGAACTGATGCAGGTGTAATGCACGTTATTTGAATAACCGAAACCAAATGTGAAACATAAACCTTAAAGAAGTCCATATGTTTTTGTTCCCAACACCTGTGGAAAACAAATGTGCTGAGGCATATATGGCTAACTGCTGAGTAACTTGTGCATTTAATCGCCTTTGAAAAATGAAAATTAATGTTTTCTCTCTGTTGAAAATTTAAGGCAAATTGCTAGTATGTTGAGATTTTAAACTGCACCTAGATGAATTGACACAAGCTAGTGACATAAGTTCGACTTGTTTTTAATCTTGCTTTGTATTTTTTTCCCTTTAATTGCTTTCCAGAAAAGAAGCTAATTCAGTTTGATTAGTAATTAAGATTCTTTGAACTGCAAATCAGCCTTTGTATTAAATTAAGCGCTGCATTTTGCTAACCAAATATGCGCTGTCTCTCTACATTTAAGTAGTTTTATAGATGGGCATACATTTGTTCAGATTATAGGTTTTAATGAAGATATAAATTCACAATTCTTATGGAACAGTTTATTGTCATGTTCTAATTGGATTCAATTAGTGTTACACTTTTTTGTTTTGCAAGAGGACCTTTAAATATGTGGGAAGGAAAAAAAGTATTTTGAACCTAAAAATGGCTTTAACAAAGGTAGTATTATTTGTAAATAACATCACTTTTTTCTAAACATTGCACCCTTTAATGTTTCATAAATAGCAGATTTTTAAGGCTGTAAAAAAGATTAAAAAGATAGATTGAGGGATTTGTGTTTGTTTGTTTTTTAAGTTCCAGTATATTATTTAATTGGGTTGGACTGGGTGAAGGAAATTCCTTCCATTGAGAAGGAGATTATTCTCCTTGCAGAAGATCCAACATTGACAGAAATCCACTTTAGCTCTCAGGGAACACTGGTACCATGTGCTTAGCCAACTGCTGCTGATCAGCAACTTTGTTTGCAATGACAATTCTTTAAGGAATTTTTAACATTGTCATTGCAGACACGTAGTGATAAAACTTTCAGTGATACAAATAACTTCAGTGGGATGGATAAAAATGTACTTATTTAGGTGATGTGGTTGTTTAATTAAAAAATGATGATTTTTATTTTGAATTGCATTTCAAGAAATAGTCTGTTTCAGTTTGAGTGCAGAGGTTACATTAAAGTAAATACATTGAGTTGGTTCATCAATTGCAACCTTCTTGGGGTAACTACCAAGCAAATGCTGGATTTATCCAGTCTGTTAAATGCAAAGTTTAGAGGAAACAATAGTAATAATTACTGATTAATTAGAAATAACAGTGAATTCATGATAAGTTAAATAAAATTAATAGGAGGATAAAGACCTACAGTTTAGAAGGAAAAAAACCGAACACTTTAACCACAGTGGTGGTGGTCTCCAGTCCTCTCTAATGTGAACTGCCATCAAATGTGTTAAATTCAAATCAATATTATTCATTTGACTTAACTTACAGAATATTCAAGAATACATATGTAAAATAATTAAAAAATGTAATTGACTCTGCTGTACTGGACTATTTACTTCCTATTTAAATGCAATAAATGTTATAGAGCAGCATTTAAAAAGATGATGGGGGTTTAGTGAAATATAAATAGCACAGCAGTCAAAATTACTTTTTGTTATACATCAGCAGCTTAAGCTATGTGCAAGAGAAATTGCGATTGACCCCTTAGTCTAACAAAACTGAAAATCCATATTCTCAGTTCTCCCTGTTTCTGTTTAATTTCAAATCAAAAGTAGTTTTCCTCTTAAGTAGGGAAAGTTGTTACTGTTTTCTTGAACTCATCTGTCTTGAGGTTCTCTGTTATACCATTGAGAAGGGAACCTAGTAGAAAAGTGCTCGTTTAACACTAGTATTAAATTGAGTAGAACTTTATTGCAAGTAGTCCTAAAACTCAGCCTCTTTAAATATCATTTTGTGGGGAACTTTCAAACAAAAATTGACTGGACTTCTTTAGTTTTGCTTTCCGATTCAATACTTTTGCAACAAATATGAAAGTAACTGAAATTGGCTTTGGGTCTCTTATTTCTTCAGTTAATTGCCTGTTTTTTTTAGAACAAGCTTTGTTGGTTGAAAGAAAGGAAAAAAGGTAAACCAGGCCAGGAAAAACCCTATATGAAAGTTCCAGACATCTGGGAAATCAGATTTAAAACATGGAAAAAAGCATAGAATATGCATTACTTTATATTTAATAACTGGTTTGGCAAGACTAAGTGCATTCTGAATTGATACCTAAGGGCGGGGGGTGGGGGATAAATACTGCCGTTGCTGTTCAATGGATACCTTTTTTCTATATTTACTGGCATTTTACTTCATTTTTCTAATTAATGCTAAGATTTTGGATAATTTCAAACAGAATAGCCATCCCATACACACTCTGTAACAAACCTGAGTGAATTTTCATCAAAGATTATCAGCTTTTGTGGCAGATGGGATAATATAAGACACCATTAGTGTGAGTAAATGAATGCTTTTAGAAAACTAAATACTAGCTTTAAACAGTTTCAACCATAATTGCTGTTTTTAATGCTTTCTTAGTCAGGCTAAGCTTGAAAAGTAACTCCTACTGATTCATAACAGCAATCCTGTTTTGGACTTTTTGCAAACCATGAGATTTTTATAATTGTTATATTGCCTCTGTTTCTTTCTAGAGTAGTGTTGTATCTTGGAGCAGAATTCTCTACCATATGGAAATTTTGGCTACAGGTAAAACCATGAGTATATGGTGTCTTAATTCAGGCAAATGTGTGTGGGAAGGTGGAGGAAGGAAAGAAATATATCCATGAAGTACATGACTGTGCAAAGATGCTGAAGTTAGCATAGGGCTCTGCTCAAAGTAATTAGTCTTCTGAAATGCGAGTATAATTAACCCACTAACAACACTGTTACGGCAGCTTTACTGCCTCTGGGATTGGAGTGAGCATCTCTGGATCTCACATACAGTATGTGAATTAGTATGCTGCCATATTAATTCTTACAGTGTCACTAGCTCAGGTACGTCTATAATGTGCAATTTATTGAACATTATGGAGTTGAAAGAAAGGATAGAGTTAAGCCCGTATATTCTAGTTGTCAGGATATCCTGTATCTTTAAGGAACACTGTAAGGAGAGTGTCTTGTTACAATGCAGATACTGTAGCGGTAGACTAAAGCAGTAACATGAAGATTTGAAAAATACAAGTTTAATGACTGTAGGTGCTCTGCTAAAATAGAACTTGAATTACTTACAAGCTACTTAGGCAATGACCACCAAGTTCACATCCAACAGAAGCTTCCAAAAGATGGTTGTGATGTACTGGGGAAAGAGAGGCAACATGAGAACTGCCCAGTTGTGAAACCTAAAGATATTTTGACAAAACCATGCAAGTAACTGGAGCTTATGTATGTGCTTAGCGTATGGCTTACAGTAAGTAACCGCTGAAAAAGTATAGGTGTATTCTGGAACAAAACTTTGGCAGAATACATGATAAGAGCGATTCAGATTAAATACTTACATATGCTAGTTGTAGGTTGAATTTTTTGGCTGTAGGTAGATGTAGAATTGGACCCTAAGTTTGGCCACAGGATGCAGGTTCATAATTGCAATTTGCTCTATTGTTCTCAGTAGAAGAAACATACATGACAGTTGCACTTTTAAATCTGGCCCAGGGAAGAGGTAGCATTAAAACCATTTTGCTTCTGCTATCAATAATACATTTAGAGTTTAATCTTGGAATTAATTATGAGGCATCAGGAGGTTAAATGAGATTAAATAGACATCAGTTAATTCCTGAGTGTTTGATTATCAGCACTGAATAATGGCCTCTTTGACCTCAACTCAGTTCTTTTTGGAAGATTGTGCAAGATTTACCTGAGGTGTATTCTGGGAGCCTAGGTGTGATAATATATGGAAAATTAGTTAATTTGCCTCTATAGCGCTTCAAAATAATTAGCAATACAAAGACTTATAGAATCATAGAATCGTTTAGGTTGTAAAAGGCCTTTGAGATCAAGTCCAACCATTAACCTCACGCTGCCAAACCCACTAAACCATGTCCATAAGCACCGCATCTACATGTCTTTGAAGTATCTCCAGGGATGGTGATTCAACCACTTCCCTGGGCAGCCTGTTCCAATGCTTGACAAACCTTTTCGGTGAAGAAATTTTTCCTAATATCCAATCTATACCTCCCTTGGTGCGACTTGAGGCCATTTCCTCTTGTCCTGTTGCTTGTTACTTGGGAGAAGAAATTGACACCCACCTTGTTACAACCTCCTTTTGGAGGGATAAGGTCTCCCCTAAGCCTCCTGTTGTCCAGGCTAAACAACCGCAGTTCCCTCAGTTACTCCTCATAAGACTTGTGCTCAAGAACCTTCATCAGCTTTGTTCCCCTTCCTGTACCATATGCAACTTCAATGCATCTGTGTAGAATGTGGCTTTTCATATATTGCATCTGGCCTTTCCAGTCTCCGCTTAAAAGAATACATTCTACCAAACAGCTTCATTAAAGCTTATTCTGTGAGTTTGACAAATGTTTTCTGTCCATCCTTAATAGTTGCACTGATGCATCCACAGAGCCACTTTTAATGCCAATTGTCACTTTAATGTCCCATGACAATGCCTTTTACTATTGTCTCAATCAGTCATGCCACAAAATAAGCATCGGAAGTATAACGTATGCAGCTGCTTTTGCCAGAAGATTATGGTCATGATTGCTTGGTTCCAGCAATGAGTTTCTGCCATCAACAGTCCGTCCATCTGGCTTTTAGACTTGGCAACAACACAGACATTATAATGATGTTCCCTTTCAAGCACAGGCATTTGAGAATATATGCTGACTCCAACAAGTACCAGTAATTACACAGTACTATTAAAGACAAGGTACTACACAGGGTACCCTAGCAGGATCCACTGGGGATATGGGTTGCTTCATAACGGTTCTGCTCTTTCTTCAGAAGTCATTATACCTTTAAATATTAAGATGCCCATGTTAAAATTGAAGGTTTAGTATGACAGTAAGTCTCCTTTGTACAGAACTGTTGTAGCATAATGCTAGTCATCACTGGAGGATAAATTTAAGACGTAATATATTGAACAGAACCAAATTAGCGGTGTATTTTTAGATTAGTGGTGCCCAAGGTCTGGGTTTCTAGGAATCTGTCTGGCCACACTGTCTCATCTGTCTTAAAAGAATTCTTGTGTTTCTCTGTATATCTGGTGGTACTGAATATAGAGAAGCCTTGAATTTATATTTTGCTTTGTTTGTCTGTCTTAGCTTTCTCCCTTGCTGTAAAACTGGCCATCAAGGCTTTCAGAAAACTCCCCTTCAAAACAAACTCAAGCATTTAGAAGTAAATAAGCAGCTCAAGAAGGCAGGAATTGCTAATTCCTAAAGACTGCACAGTGTTGGAAGAAAGCCTGAGTGGGCAGTCTGTTGTGGATTTTTTACAGAGCGGTGAAGGACAGGGGGCACATGCACCGATCAGCAAGATACGTGAATGATAAATTTCTTCCTCACACTGTATGGAACAAAAGCTCCTCTAGTGCAGGATATAGTCTCCTATATCCATACAGATCTGTAGGTCAAACCTAGAGGAAAACTATATTTAGGACTTACTTAGCTGTACATTAAAGGACTCCTGTCAGCTTTTGTGAGGGCTGAAATGGTCTGGTAGCTTACTGATACTCTTAACTGTGGTGGGCCTGATCTTTACTCATGCATGTAGCATCATAGCCAGGGATTTATATATGATGTCTTAGGAAAGCAAATTGGGCAGGATTGGCCTTATCTGTATTTTGTACAGTGAAGATACGGGTACTTCAGATTTTACAAGGAGCTGGCATGGGCTTCCGAATGATAGAACATACCAAGAGTATATTGCAATTTGGAAAACATAAGAACAAATATAAAACTTGTTAGGACTTATGCTGGCTATGTCTGTACCGTACAAACACCTTGTCTGGGATTTCAGAATCAAAACTATTATTCACTGTAAAGAATTTTAGTCCTGGTGTCCACAGAATACCATCAGAATCAATTGGAATAGCTGAACTGTGCTTCATCCTACCTTGAAAGCTGAGAGGGCTTAAAAACTGACATTGTGAAATAGATCATTGGTCTGGGGTTTAAGCCAGGTACTGCGCTACTGTGGAATTGTATGGGAACAGCAACAGACTGCTCCTTCCTTTGTTTTCATTTCAAAAGCCCCAAGAATTTGCCGTTTCAGTGTTATACACAGAAAGGCACTTGTGACAACCCACAAATATGAAAGGCTTATGAAACAAAGTTCTCCATTGAAAAGACATCATATTACTTATCTGATGCAAATTTCTGGTAGGAGTCCCATTAGTACTTCTTATGCTTCCACCTGGAAGGAACAGGCAAAAATATTCCCATTTGTATTCAGCACAAAATACGTGAGCATAAAGGGAAACAGATTTTCAGTTCCCTGAAACTGGAGACTGAAATTGTTCGTGGAAGGTTGCGAAGCCCTGTGAAATTTGGCAGTGCAACCATCTTTCAGAATCTGTGGAATGTCTCCACCTAGCCATGCAAACCTCCTTAGAGCAGAAGGATTTAATGCTTAAATGTCTAATCAGTAGTTGATGATAATATGTGTGTGGCTTCCCTTATCCCAATTGAAAGCTAGTCTTTTAGAGGGTCAGGTAGTCACCTCGTCTGAAATAAATACTTCTGGGAAAGAGAATAGGGATATCAAAGCCCATTCAGCCATAAATAAACCAAGTCCTGGAATCTTGTTTAACAAAAACTCCTGTGAGAGTTAGTAGATGATGTTTGTCCATATATGAGGTGATGGAAAATTAGTCACTGCTTTTGTGGCACTATGGTTACAAGTGCCATCTAAACAAGGACTGCAGAATTAGGCTGTCTTATTTTCTGTGGACTGCCAAATGTATATATTTAGTTAGTGTCAAGGTCTACTGAGTCCTATGAGACTAGAGTTGAATTCCCATATCTCAGACCTACTTGAAACCATTTTAGTTTTTTGCTCCAATTCATTCACTTTAAGACTTTATGAATTGCTGAAAATCCTTCCTAAACTTGGCCTGCAGCCCAATCCTAATCCATTTCCTTTTTCTTTAAGTAGAATTCCTAACTGGGTATGTTCTAATATAATGGGCTGTAAGCAATTAATCACACAGCTATTAATGGAAGTACAAGGCAGTAGTACATGGCAAGCTTGTTAGTTTCACTTAACCATGCAAATTTGTGTTTGGTGAAAATGCAAAGACATCAGTCAAACTGACAGACAAAACCTCAGTTGTCTTCTGTGCTACTGCCCTTACTGTTGTTCAGTGACATGGAGCATTCAGCATGGTATCTGGCAATGAGAAACTCCTCCAAACAAATTGGGTAGCTTGGTGAATTCTGTACCTTAGCTGAGGGAATGGCAATAAAATGTACCATGAATGCAAACACTAAATTACTTGTATGAATGTTGTGCCTTTTATAAATAGTTTCCTGCCAGAAGTGAATGATAGGAAACACATTAGCATGGGGAGCTTGCACGCAGTTAATAATCTGAATGCCAGGAAATTTTTTGCTCCTGACAGCACAGAATTGTTTTATAAATTTTTTAAAAATGTGAAATAGGTGTTTGACATGAGCGATTAAGGGAAGCTATTTAGAATTGCAAAATGAATTAAAGCTTTAAAATGTCTTTACACAACTAAAGGCAGAAGCAAAAGTACTAGAATTGGAATAATGAGCGAGGAAATTGCTTCTTCAAAAGGAGAAACATTTGAAACCAGAAATAATCTTCCAATTTTACTTCTCTGAGTTAAATTGCTTTTAATTCCAGATACTCAACAGTGATGTTGATATACATCAGGAGTCTCACAAATAGGCTTGTTTTCTTCTATGTTAGAAGTTTTTGAAATGTTGAAATCCCCTTTTTGGAGATTTTAGGGAGTTATGTTTTATGCATCTTTGGAAAAGGGAAAGGCCAATGCCACTGAGGCTTAATTTCACATTTCCCACATCAATCTTTACATGCCATCCAGTGGAAATAGCATTGGTGTTTGTCATTGAGAATATTAAGCATCTGGGAGAGCTTCTAGGTTTCTAATGACTGTTCCCCCTACAGGGAAACTATTCATTATTTCCAGTGTAATGCCTCCATATTGCTGATCATAAACTTCCTTTACAAAGGTGAGTGTCATTGTCTCTGTTTACCTGGGAGAAACTGCAGCACAGAAATGAGGGATGATTCATCCATGTTGTCTTAGTGATGTGGTGATTGAGCCTACTGTTTCCTGATGGCTTGTGCCTTAGTCATATCCTCTGGTAAAGGCTGGCTTAAAAATGACCTCAGGGGCAGTGCTCACATTTTGTATGAATAGCAAGAGGGAAAAAATACTTCAGATTGAATTAATTCTCAGTTGTCCTGAAAGGAGACCCTGACATTATTTTATCATTTTCCCAAACTTTCATTTTGCTCTGTTGCTTTGGTTCTTGGACAGCCTGTTTTAAAAAAAATTTAAAAATTGTTCATCACCAGTTGTGAGAAGGTCTGGCAGCCACTCTGGGAGCACAGAAGTAGTCAGGGTCCGGTCAGGATCAGAACAGACATATTTGCATTGTGCTAGTACAATAACTGCTTGTGTCAACTTCATAGGTTTTTTTTCCCCTATCAATTCAAAGCCTTCTAGCTTTTGTAGATCTGTAGATTTTAATATTAAGATACTTCTAGAGACGAGTATTTGTCTCAAAAACAGTATACAGTGACTCTAGTGCATCAGGTGAAGATCTACAAGTTACCATGGCTACCCTAAGGCTTTTCCAAGTTGCACTTGACTGAGCTCACACAGCTGGTAGTACTTGAGTTTGCAGCTGTGAACAACAGGACCCAAAAGGCGGGCTGGGTTCTGCCTCCACCAGACCTGCTCCCTTGCTGTACCACCAGACTCTTAAGTTTCTCTGCACCATTTGTGCCGCAGGAGATGGCTTCTTGGAAGTGCAGATTCTTCCTCCTTCCAGCTTCCCAGACAGGCTTCAAACCCTGCCATTATTGGTAAGCAAGAAGGTAAGAGGTTGTAGGGCTACGGATGGTGAGAAACGAATCATTAGAAAACCAAAATGCAAACTCCACCTGTTAGTGTCTAGTGGAAACCCAGTGGTTCCAGTTGCAGTCCCAGTCAGGGTCATTAGGTAGCATGTGTTTGATAATATGCTGAGAGGCTTGCAGAAATCTGTGGTAACAAGGGAGGAACGTAAAGCTTTTTGATAATTGTGTTAATCCTGTAAAAAACTCTGTAGGTCACACACTTTTTTTGGGTTTTTTTGTGGGCGTTTGTTTGTTTGTTTTGGGGGTTTTTTTGTTGTTTTTGTTTTTTTAATTTAAGACATGCTTAAGGATAGATAGTGTTCAGCTAAATTTGGCATGGAATGGCTGAAAATAAATAAGGAAACTGGTTAAGATTAGAAATGAGGGGAGTCTGGTTGAATGTGAGTTCATAGATAGGGTGCGATGGGCTAGACTGGTAGCTTAATGTCTTTAAAGCATTGTAGAATTTGACTGGAGAGGCACTTTTGGTGCCAGATGAATATTGAGCGGGTGTGCTGGTAGTTTCATTTAATTCTCCTGGAGACTTCGATCGCTATGTATGTGAGATTTGTATAGATGATAGCTCTTCCTAGACTGGATGCTTCCAGACACTTTCTGTCCCAACAACCCTTGTAGGCTACTGCTTCTCAGACCATAGAGGACCAGAGCTAGTGGCATTAGTTTCTGTGCTCCCCTGAACCGCTCTCAGCTTATGCAAAACCCTGCATATATTGCATCTAACCTTTATTTGCCTTAGCTTAAAAAAATGCTGATGTCTCTGTTCTTTACACTTGCAAGGTATAGCATACTTATGAGTCTGAGTCCAGGAAACCTTTTAAATGTGACTATACAAGTAGGATGGTTTGTACATTCAGATTACGTATATTTGTAAACTCTTTGCTATATGGAATCCAATGCTAGCTGCTTTGCAGCAGTAACGATTTGGAAAAAACAGTGGAGAACAGTGTGTTATTTTAGCCCACTCTGTGTCACTGCTGCCAAATGCCAATTCTGTCTCAACGGTGATTACTGTAGTTGTCATCCTATCAATTTGCAGCAAAAATCAGTGTAACATATGTTAAATATAATTTTTAAAACCACACAGTAGGATCATGAACAATGGTGACAAGGGCATCCCTCCTTAAACGTGTATCTGCAGGTATCAGGCGCTGTTCTTTGTCAAATGGCTGTGCTCAGAGGAAGGGAGACTAGGACTGGGGAGTTGGGCAGGGACACAGTTTGATTGTCTGCATTAGTGTTTTGCTTGTGCTTTTGATGTGAACCTCCCAATTGTTCTTGCTTAGTGTGTTTTGGTTCACGTCATCGTGGTCTTAGAGTATGTGGTCTGGATTCCTTTAATGTGGAATAAAAGCAGGAGATGTTTCCTAGGAGCACACCTGGAATGTGCTATCATGTAGATGTTGGATTCCCAGTACCAGCTCTTCTGCTCTGTAATCCTCTCCCTCTGTGGTATGCTACGTAGAGGTAGTGAGGGGCACTACAGAGCAGTGAAAACTATTCAGAAACTCTCACAGCTGTCTGAGCTTGGATGAAGGTTTTTACTTGAATTTTTAAATTATTCTTGAAATGATACTGCTTTAAGCAAGATCACAACTTTTGCTTGTTTCACAAGCACTGGCATTCAACAAAAGTAAACAGCCTCCCTTCTCCTCAGAGACAGACAATTACCATAACTAACACATGTTAAAAAACACTTAAAGTGCCAGCATCTTCATACTGTGCTCCTGTGTCAACAGCAGACCTGTTCAAGGTATGTTGACAGGCTCTGTCCCTTGGAAGCCTCTTCCTCCTTCAGGGTGAGGCTTATGGGTGTTGCTCAGTGCCTGAACAAGAGAAAGTTGGCAATAGGCAACTTGTTGCTTGGACAGTTCACATATTTGTCTGTCTACATGTAGAATTTATCTGCTAATGACAGCAATTCTTACCTGGATGGTGAACTTTAGATCACATGAAAATTGTTGACTCTGCCACAGAAATTAATCCAGAGAGTTTTTCAGTGGCTGTTTCCGTAGCCTGTTTCAATATAGAGTTTATACGCTAATACGGTCGTTATGACAAGTAACCCAGGAAAGATGTCTGTAATTGTGCAGCTCCAATGCAGACACATCTATCATGCACATGTAGTCTTTATGGTCCAAATGGCCCTTTTCTCCATCCCTGGTTGATACTGTTAATGCTTTCAGCTTGGGGTGAATTGATGGTGGAAGCGATGCTGTCCCTCTGATTTTGTAACCAAAGATGCAAAATTAAACTGGGGTAAAATTTCTCACTGAATACAGATTCACAGTGTGTAAAGCAATGTTTCTTGTGAGTATATTTTAAAGGAATAATTATCTGCCAAAAAGGAAGAGGGATATGATTATGTGTGTCTTAACTTAAAACCAAAGGAACTCAGGCTCACAAAACCTGCAAGGGGGAGAGGAGCTCTAGCAGAGCCACAGCACTGCCTGTGTGTAATAAGCAGCAGGTGACAGCCTGCGTTTTGCTAAGAGCAGGGTTGGTCCTTGTCACCAAGCTCCCATCTAGCAGGACCTGGCTGGGGCCCAGTCCCAGAAAAGGTGAGAAACGGGGGAACAAATGCTTCTAGTATTATTACATTTTGTGGCTTTCCAGTGCTTGTCCGCGCACGAATGGTGAACAGCAGCAATGTTCATGTTAGGCCAAGGGGTGAGTTTCACTTTTGCAGAGATAATTTATGGCAATCCCCAGCTGTTACAATGATAAATGATGATACATGAAATAGTTTCATGGTGAAGAATCTGTCAGTAAACTAGGAAAAGGGTGAGCCGGGGAGGCTGCAGCTGGCTCGAGGTGAAGCTGTGCACAGCTCTGAGGCTTTGGACAAGCAAACTGCATGTCCCTTTAGACTTACTTTATTTCTTTTAAATTAAAAAAGGTAAGAAAAGCCTACCCTTAGACCTGGTTCCTTACATGATTCTGGCTCCCAGATCATCTTAGGAAAGTGCGTCAAGGTCAGCCTGACATTAATCACTACCCTCAGTTGCCGTGGAGACCAGTCCCCTTGGGGCTGGTCAGTGCAGCCGGCAGGAGTGAGGGCAGCCAAGATGGTGCCGGGCAGCCTGCAGCAGGGCCGCAAAAGAACACAGATAAAAGTCGCTCTCTCCCTTTATATATACACCCACCTCTTCATGTGGGTGTCAAATGTCCTCTAATATTTCTTTCATGGCAATATGTGCTTTGCCTGATGGCAGGATCTGCCTTTTGTTCCAGTGATGCAGAAATGATCTGTAAGGCTTCTTTCTTGGCCTGGCAAATCTGTTTGAGGGCCAGTGACAGCTGCCATGCTTTTCTTCGGCAAATCCCGAATGTTTGCAGCCAAGACTAAGTAAAAGCTCTGCTTTGATTTGGTTTCTCCATATTTGCTGTTCTGATGGGCCCTGGCCTCTGGTGTGACAGGAACGGGGCTCCAGAGGGAGCTGCTGTGGACGGCAGAGGTCCAGGCCGAGTCGGGAGGTCACAGGGAGGCTGTCCCACAGCTGGTGACACACCTCTGCCTGTTCCACACAACAGGGAAAATAAGATGATGGATCTTCGTTTTCGCAGTCCCTTCAGCGACCTTTCGGCAAGACCTGGGGACTCGCTGCATGCGGTGACCCTCCCTCCGCAGGGAGGCCGAGCATCTCACGTGGGGAAAGCCTGGCCGGGCTCCCAGGGATGCATGTGGTGTGGGGGGCAGCGGAGTTCAGAAGTGAAAAGTCATAAAACTAGATACTCTGTGACTGATGCAGATAATCTAATAAAAGCATTAGCGAGACTCCCCTCTGGAGACGGCTGCTTAGTTTGGAGCACGCATGGCTGACTAACGGTGGAGTGTGAATACGGGTGTTTCCTCACAGCTGGGAGTGGAGGGAAGCTGCGGTTTGTCGCCTTATTTCAGCTCTGCTCTGTCAGACCCAGGAGGGGAAAAAACAAGCTGGCAGCATTAAGGGTTATACAGGCTGACTGGAAACTCCACAGGTCGGAGCCTGGCTGCACTGAGTAAGTACAGAGGCTCTGAGGTGTTTCACCATGAGCCACCTAAACACCAAGACCTCTCCTTATCGAAGATTGGTGCTTTTCAGCAACTGGGTCAGGTAGGCTAAAATCTAGTGTAACATTGGAGAAGCCAAGGCATTGATTGCTGGGGAAGAAAGCAAGGTAAAAAATTATGTTAACTGTTGTGTTCTCTGCTTATCTTCCTGCCCACCAAATCTGTTTGGCCATGGAATTTCCAGCTTAGTCAGAAACTGGAGCCCAGAGGTAAGTTTGATAGACATCCTGCCTTAAAATTACATACATCCTACAGCAGAGAAAAGTGTACATTTTTTTTTCTGCCCATATTTAAAGTGAGGAACATTTTGAGCCATTGTTCCGCTGAAATAAACTACATGAAGATAATACTGGGTTAAAAAGAATTAAACTATACGAAAGCATGAATGCCTAACCGTAGCTTGGCCCCAAGGAAGCGGAAGCAAATACTAAACGATGTGCCTTCCCTACCAGTCTTGCTTTAATCTTGGGAGGGGAAGCAGAAAGGCTCCTAGCTAACCAAATTAAATCCAAACTCAAAAGGTCATTGTCAAGTAAACATCTTCCAGTGTCCTTTCAGGATAGAAAACTTAGAATCAATGGTATTAAAATTACTGAGGGATGCACCTGGAATTACTTTTAAGGGAAAATTTGGAGCTGACCTCCAAGTTTATACCCCAGAAAACAAAAGCCCTAAGTCCCCTTACAGGTCTTCCAGTTTTAGGTACCACTGAGCTTCCCTTCTGATAAGGTTTTACCCATCCATATTCCTGATTTTTTCTTGGAGACTGATTGAGGTTACCTGGCAGAGACTGTCATGCTGCTCTAAGCCACAAAGCTGTGCAGTCCCCATGTCTTCCTGCTTCCTTCTTTACAGCGATTCCTGAGTAGTGGTTGCACCCTGGCATGCAGGTTCTGCCGCTGTCACTTGCCCTGTGGAACCCTTATTCTACAGTTGCTGAGACATATCGTGTAGATTACCTTCCCATGCACGGCTTTCTAAAAGCAATGATGAAGTATTCTTTTATGTCCTTCCTAACCAGGCATCTGCTTGGGCCCCCATCTACCAGGTAGGTAGAAAAGTGCTGTGGAATGTCTCTTTCCCCTGTTCTCACCCATGAATGTGGCCTTTGCTGGCGACTTCAGAAATGGTTTCTTCTGTGCTTGATGCACTCTGCCCCAAGGGGATGTATTCCCAGTTCCGGGATATGTACTGTACTGCAGTGCCAGATACTGGCTGAGAAGGTCAAGGTATGGACCTGCTCTAGTGAATCATTTTGGAAATGTTAAGACTTCTACACTGTAAATCCATTATCCAGTTATGTATCAAATACCAACACAGCCACCCCTGAGGATTTCCATTATACAGAAACAAGGAAATATATTCTTAGATGAATTTGTGGTTTTACAGTAACACTGATTTACTCCTTCCCATGCCATCCAGCATGACTTATAGTGGGATTTCACCACAGTAAAACCTTGGGAAGAATACTGAGAACTAAAAAACTCTCACACTGTGCTGTTACGATGTTGACTCACTTGAGTGATTGCTTTCCTGCTGCTGATGAGTAAATCAGGCACTTAAAACTAGGACAGAGCAGAAGTATCCCAGTCTCTGGAGTTTGATTCTGCTAGTTTGATTGTTAACCCTTATTTTTCTGTGATATAATTTGTATGGCACATAAACATACAACTACTTTTCTTTAGAACAATAATGTGTTGAAAGCCTGTGTAATTAATATAGCAGTAAATTAAGGATGACTTTTAAACCAAGAAATTACGGTGCTCTATTTTGTGTACAAATCTTTGCTGCTTTATTGAGATCAAAACCCTGAGTTATTTGTGAGAAAATACTATGTTGTTGCATAATTTTGTAATATCCATTGATTTTTATTAAATTTAACTCTTACTTCAATTACTGCTCAGTTGTTGCTGTCCTGCTGCCTTCAGTTCATGCCATTGTTCCTACTAAATATAAAACACTGTTAAGTGTTCCTATGAAAATACGAAATTGTTTTTCCCTCCACTCCATTTCTAAAATGTTCTTTTATTTGCTGTCACTTTTGGGAGATGTTTAGAGCAGAGAGTATCTTTGTATTCCCGAAATGGATAAGGACATAACTTTGTCTACTCATGTGACTTGATCTTAATCTCAATCTGCAAGCAGTGAACAGGTGACCCTCAGGGAGACAAAGCAGCAGCACTGAAGGCACAACTCCAGCACACTGTAGCAAAGATGTGGTTTAAACTTGCATTATGTGTGCTTGGCAACTCTGGTATATGCTCTAAGATCCCCTCACGGTATTTATAGCTTGTAATGATACTCATACCAGTGTGTCTTATTTTTTTGAAGCTAGTCAGACTATAATGTCCGAAGGCACAACATGTGCTTTTACCTGTCTTTGATGTGGGACAGCCCTACCCAAACTTATCATGATCATCAAAGTGCTCATCCTGGCACGTATCTGCAACTCTAACTGAACTCCTATGCACTAGTATCATTTCCCTTTATACATAATGTTTACACTAGATTAGGCATATATGGCCTCTGAAGGCTGTCAGGACAAAATACTAATATTGCTAAAAACTTCCGAAAGATGCACAATTAATAAGTAAGTCATTAATACAGCTTTGTACTGGGCCCCTGTATGATATATGTATGGTGTGTATTTTCAAGGAAAACAATTACTGGTAGGAACACCCGTATGAGGGGATGTACATCACCACTGTCTACTTGAAGCTTATGCATTAGGCTGTCTAGGTCATCTGGGACCACTGCAGCACTGCAAGTGCTTTGAAACAAATATGCTTGATGACACAGCAGCAGACTAAATGAACTATGATTCCAAAGAAGCACTTGCTCAATGCAAGGGTAAATCATGGGCAACTTTTTTGATCTTGGTTGCCTTAGTGGGAAGTGTTGAGAGACGTGTTCCATTTCTCCGTGTTTAGCAGCTTTGTTTAACTTGTATGTCAGTGGACACGTGCTGCTGTACGTAAGGCTTTCAGTGTACAAAGGTGCAACTGGAATACATAGTTGGATACCTTGCTTCTCGGACAGCAACAAAGCTGATAGGCCTTGTTCAGCATCAGGAATCCATTTCAAAACAGATAATCAGGAACTCTTTGAGACAGTCTGTGTTCACCTGGTGCCATGGTTCCCATTTAAATCAATAAATGCAAGAATACTCTGACTGCTTCTGTACTTTGTCTCCTGTCTGAGCTCACTAGGTGAGTAATTTCATAATGTGTTTCCTTTTGTACATCCTTATGACAAGTGACAAGGAAAAAAAATTACTGAAAATACTGCTTAGACTTTTTATGAGTGCATTTGGGAGTGAAGCTGGTGTTCTGAACCACAGGCGTTCAATAACGTAACGTTATCAATGGGCTGTCTGTTGTCTCCTGGGCTGTCTATTGTCTCCTTGGCTCTCTTGTCCCTTGGGCTCTTCCTCTTAGACATGACAGCAAACTTGTTTCAAAGTAATTGCACTGGGCCTTAATGGTTAACAACTCAAGGAAAACCACACAAATTCAGAAGACAGTGTTTTCTTTAGCTGCTTTTAATATAAACATTCTGCGTTTTAGTATTCGATGGACCCTTCTCAGGCACACTTGACAAATTTCAAAGAAGTCCATTTACTTTAAGTGGTCAAAGCATCTCTAGCAAGGAAAACTTTGTGCTTTATCTAACCTTCCTTACACACTGCAAGAACCAGCAAATGATGTTGTTCCTTGCAATGCACTCTTGAAACTATCTCAAGTTAGATTTCAGCCTGTTTGCCTTTATGAGTAGAACGTAGAGAAGGTCTAATGCAGCTCTAAAAATCCAGCTTCTATGCTAATGAAAAATGACAATAAAGCATTTTTTGGCTTTTTTGTTTCTTTTTGGGTTTTTTTGGGGGGGAAGAGGGTCTAATCTCCATGACTGAAGAGGAACATCAAAAAATTTATTTTGCTTTTGAAAGCTCAGGTTCAAAAAAAGTTACATTCTCAATAGGAGCTCAGGTTTCTGAACACACATACTTTTTTGGTGTGCAATCTTCATCAAGTTGGCAATCTGTTCTTGTTCTATTTATGTGATGAAACAATAAAACAAAGACTGAGTTGAATACTTACTTTCTTTCCATGATTTTAACGTCTGCTGGAAGGTCTCCTTTAGTTCTGAAACAGATTTTTGCCTGCTACAATCATTTTGTTCTGGTTCACATTGCAGGAATCTATGACTAAGCAGGTACCCAGGAAACCCTTCCAAGTAGCTTGTACACTATGCTTCAAATTCTTCTACATACCATATGTAGAAAATGGAATATACAATACTGTTTGTTTTTTTTTTTTAAAGCACTTTACTCTGTCCTGCAAGATGAGTTGCCTTTTTTTTTTTTTTTCCTTCTAAAAAGATAGGAAGGGTAGATGGACACTTCATGTTTGAATGCAGTCATGCATGCTTGCTGCTTTTATTCTTCCTTTCATTAACTCTCTCAAGATTTGGCACAACAAGAGCATTATATAAGACTAAATAATTCTTACATAAATCTGAGTGAATGCCTTTCATGAAGCACTGGGTGCTTATCATGGCTATAAGTAAAAATGAATCACTTCCTTTTTAAATGGGAGCTTTAAACCTTGTATTTTATGTAGTTAATTGCCATAAGCCAAAATAACCTTTTGAGCTCTATGAATTTTCACAGCTGCAGACTGGAAGAAAAAAACCCCATACCGACAAATAAAAGCTTAAGAATTTCCAAAAGAAATTACTCCCCACTCCAACTGCCGCTTTTAGCACAAAGCCCAGCTCATTTTTGCCAGAATGTTAAGTGTTCCTAGCACATGTCTATAGAGCCAAGAACCCGAGTATCACCTAAAGGATAGAATGAGAAAGAATAAAGCAAGGACAGTATGAATTTGACGCTTCAAGAACAGCACAGAGAACAGTCAATAGGTGAAGAAGCACAGGTAATTAAGCTTCTGCTAGAGGCTAACAGATCGAGTAGGTTCAGGGCTCAGCAGCTCAGGAACAGAATCATGGAAGATTCTCAACATGTTCCTATATAAAGGGAAATACAGGGATTTTAAGCTAAGGTAATAAATATCTGTACTACAAGGCAAGATTAGTACATGGAATATGAAGCAGCAAATCCGTAACCTAGGAGAAAAACTGGAAGAAAAGATCATTTCTAGTCTCCTCGATGAAAATAAGTGAGAACCAGTACTGGAAAAGGTCAGAGGCTGCAGAAACAGTTTTGGGACTACAGTCATAAAACCCAGTTATGCTGGAGGAGAAATTCTTTAGCCTGTCATCCTTCTCCGCCATGGGAGGGTTATCTCCTGGTACAAGACTGAGTTCCTTGCTTCAGTGAAAGACAAGCAAAAGCAGGAGTGAAGGCCCTAGTGTTGGAAGAGGAAGTTTGCATAGGGAAGTAGTGGGCTGGCAATAGGAAGACCTGGAAAGAAAAGAGAGGTTGAAGGTCAGAAACCCACTGGCCATCATGTTAAGGAGGAGAAGGAAGGAAATAGAGAGAAATATTTGGTAAATATCAAATGAAGCAAACAATCTCTCCATTGAGAAGGACAAGGTTAAAATATTCTGCTAAAACAGCACAATAAATCATCAACACAGAAACTGAAATCCCTTGTTGGCAAACAGGAATGAGAAGTATGGGATATAGTCAGTATATTAAAAGACCAGTGGATGGCAGCATATTTTTACTACCAAAATACTGGGTTGTCATGCAACATGTTTTGGTTGTGGCTTATCTGCTGACTAATACATCACATGTCCCAAGAACAAATCGATGTTTGACCCTGATAAGTTAGCACAAGCTGCAAAGAATTGTGCTTTTTGTGTAGAGTTCGTATTTCTCCAAGACAGCAGTTACCACTACTGTAGCTGTCCCACATTAGGTCATCTGGGAGATAAGCAGCATGTTTTACAAGGGTAGGAGTGAGAGGTGTAGAGTAAAAGAGAGAGAATAACAAGGACCGTATCATGTGACCTAGCTGTATGCACCTTCTAAGAGTTTATAAGAATATTTCAGGAATAAAAACTCAGAAGGGTATGCGCCTAAAGAATCACCGTAGTATATTACTTCTGATAATTTCATGTAGTCTCAGTCATAAGTTTATTGTTCTGCTATGAAGCTGATTTCTTCTCAAAAGTTGGGAATAAAAATCTGTAAGTTGTAGAGAAATTTCTTGATATATAAAATGGTGTATGAAGAAGAAAAACTGAGTTCCAATTCAGGCCACAGCATAACACCCATCCAACCAAAAATTGGCATGCATGAAGTAGTTAAAGGGAAGGCTTATTTGCCAAGTAGACTTTGGGAAAAAAAAAAAAAAAACCACCACATTATTCTTGCTTACCATATTTATTCAATCTAAGTGGAAAAAACCTGACAAGTCATGATGGATTTGACTCATTACCATACATACTGTCCATATTCCCTGTTCACATAAATTTCAACTGAGAAAGAAAACTACACATTTTAAAAGAACAGTTTATAAATTCATTTGATAAACAGACTTCCAATAAACTTGTGAAAGTCAGAAGGAAAGGTTTTTCAAGACATCTCATGTTTTCTGAAGCAAAACACTTAACGTAAAGCACACCTGACATCTGACTTCCATACACCTCAGAGGTTTTCTATGTAGTCTTCACTAAAGTGTACTTACTAAATGTTTCACAGTACCAGAGCATGAGTTCCTTCATCAGCTTCAAAACCTGTGAACTAGACACTCACTGTAAACGATGCTTCTATAAAAAGGATAGTTCAAATACAAAAAAGAAGAGGGCGTTAGCAGTCAAGTTTCTTTGGGAGATAGTACATTGCATTTGGTTCTGACTTCCTTACAAACAGCAGCAGACAAAAAGCATGGTAATCATTTCAGTTATTTGAAACTCTTCAGTTTTAAGAGCGTTTGTAAAAAACAGGTCCAATTATAACAAAATTATATTTGCATAATTAACTTTGAAACAAAGCATTTTGTTAGTGATAAATACATTAAGAGCTGAAATATACTAAGACAAGCTATTCTGTTTGTCAACTTGTCAGATGTGTGTTGAAGCTTCCCCTTCTAATTACAAGATGTTTCATACAGCACAGCAGATATTTTAAAATTAATACAGAAGCAGAACGTTTTTACAGTTGTAGCACCTACATCTGAGAAGATTACCATGACAAAATATGAAAAGGAAAGAGGACTGAAAATGTTGATTTATAGACGTTCTAATTTTTCACTTAGAAATTCTTCGACACTATCTGTATTCCACTTGAGGATGCTCAATTCCTCTGCAATGTTCCCACTGTCGTCCAGCAGCTTTAGTACAGGGTCAGAACCACGTACATACTGGGGGGGGGGGGGGGGGAAGAAAAAAAAAAAAAAAAATTGGTGAGGGAATGGAGGAAAAAACNTAAGGCGGCAAGTGCAGGGAAGGAGAGAAAAAAAGAAAAAAAAAAAAAAAAAAATCAGTTACCTTGGGCTATTACACTCTGCCCCAGCCAATTGATTTAAATCAGTTAAAGAGATGTCAAAGCAAGACTAGTAAAAAGTCCAAAGAGTGACACCATGAAGTATGAATAATTAAGAACAGAGCACTAAATTAAATCAGAGTATTCTGGGCAAACTTTGGCAATACAATTTGTGCTAAGAAATCAACTCAGCTTTGTATTTTTAAGGCTTAGAATTCTTAAAAAAACTAAACAGACAAGCTTGGTTGTTCCTGACAATGCTCAATGCTGTAAATATTCCAGTGCCACATATTTTGTTCTGATTTTATGAATTTCATTACTACAGTGTTTAACAGTAAGGTATTCTTTTCTTGAAGAAAACATCTATAAAAATCAAGTTAAGCTTATGAGTTCAGTCTTTCAGCTTGCTCTCTCCTATGCTGCTACCTCCTCTCCTCTAATATCTTTCACCTACTGTCCAGATTCAAAGGAGAATTAGATGTTCAAAGCTAGAGTTTGCACGCATGTGTGTATGCAAAGGAAGAACCGGTAAGAAGGGAGAAACCATACTGAAGCTTTAAAGACAGAGAGATGCTGTAGGTTGCACACTCCACCAGCAGCAGCTGGCCACTGTTTGGAGCTCTGGATTAGATGCTTTCTCGCTTAGTCCTAAAGAATGAGGGTGGGAGAAAAGAAGGAAGCATAAGGGACAAAGAGGCCTCATTTTACAGGAAATTAAAACACATTAATTGAAAAGCAGTAAACATTCATCTTGAGGTCCAGAAGAGTTAAGTAAAACAGGAAGGAAACAGCTTCAGTTCAGACTTCTGACTTGCATTTAATGTCAAAGGGAGGCAAGTGGAGGAATAAGTCAAATAAAGACACGTGTGCATGTGTGAGAAACCTCCACTTCTTGTTCTTGGCCCACTACACAAGCTAATGCATATGCAGGGGAACAGTGCCATAAGCCTAGCTTTGAAAGACAGTATTCTACTTCAACTGTTTTAAGTTACTGAAGTTGGATTTTTGAATCAAGCAGCTGAATGATTTTTCTCATATCATCAATAGCCTTTTTACCATTTTAGAAATTTCCAGTCACTTCAACAGCTTCACTATCAATTTCTAACGTAATCACATTTTTTCCTGCTGTGTTGTATCTGTGCCTACTAGGCTTTGCTGGTAACATAATACTTTAATGCTTCTGAAGACTCACTAAATCACAAAATATGTAATGCAAATAAAAGCTTTTAACAGCATTAGAAGGCTGTAACCATTTAAGTTTATGGAAAGATTTCCCCAGGAGTGTTTTACTTTACCCTCCTGAGCTAACCTAGTTGGTTTTACTTAATGAAGCTAGTGACATTTCTAATCCGTTTTACAGAAGTCTTGTAAAATAAATACCAGATCCATTTGCACTAAATTTTTTCTGGTAGTGCTCTGTACCAATTCTAGTCTCTAGACTGCTTTGATGTTCAATACAGCTATGAAGTTTAAGATAAAAATGAAACAGTCAGACATGCAGAAGGAGAGAAAGCTTTTGAAAGAAACTGGAGGACAGAGAGACATGAATGCATGAGACAGAGGAAATCTGTTTTAGATGGAATCTGCTGCCGAGAAGACAAATCACTTATTGCAGCCATGCATCGCTATGAAGTGATTCCAGATGGTGCCATTTGGTGAATAGAGATGGGAGCACAAGATGTGAGAATCAAGATGTATATCTGTGAAGTACGCTTGAAATTCACACAGGATTATAAGAGATACGTGAAGTCTTACACTAGATCTTCAAACCAAAGAACTGTTTAAGCTCAAGGCAGTGAAGCTTATGCAGCTTTGCATATATGCAAGTCATAAGAAACACCATTCAGTATATACATTTCTATAGAGCTGGATGTTTGAAGACTATAAAGAAAAACAGAATCACAGAACTGAGCAAGGGAATTCTGAGAGGGAGGAGAAAAATCTAAGAATCTCTGAATGTATGGAAATGGCAGCTCCATCAGAAAATGAGGGGAGACCAGAACGGGAAAAAAGGAAACTATGGCAGAATAAACTCAAGTAAATCCAAGATCTCCACAGAGTAAGGACAGAATGCAAGCATTCCTCACGTTCTTTTGTCGTCTGTATTACTTATGGGTTCCAGTATATTTTTTCTTGGATTAAAAACGACCAACCAACTACAACAAAAAAAACACGCCAACAACAACAAAGAATTGGTATCAAACAGTTACTGAGCAATAACCCAGTTAATATTATAGCAGCAGGAACTTGTAAAGATTTACACTGGCAATGCTAATCTATGTCCTCTGCTAAAGGATTACTTAATCAGCAAAATAAGGAACAATCCACAGAAGGACTGTCTCCACCAAGCTTAATTCTTCCTAACATCCCAAATAAAAAAGTTAGGTTACTACTCACCTTGATTTGCAGTCCCCTGAAGAGTTTTGGCTTATCGCTCCTGACAAAAGCTACAGTTTAGAGGAAAGAAAGAAAGATAATCAGACTCTTTTCCATTTGCATAAAGTAGATATACATTCAAGCTAGTATTCCTTGGATTATTTCTTTTGGAATGATGCTTTAGAAGGTATTTTAATGTTAAAATTCTTAATAGCCTCACAAAATTAATAATACTAAACCTGTTATGCCTAAGGAACACCCTGTTTTTGCTAGTATTCCAAACAAGCTTTATATCTGCTTGGATTTTCCTCAAACACTAGTGCAACTGTCTAAATCAGTTTATCTGCATGTACAACTGACAGTCTTCAGTAGACTGGCCCATACACTGCTGTGATACGCAAATGTGAGGAAAAGCATTTGAGCGATAAAAATCTGGCTGAAGATAAGCTTTGTGAGGGAGGCTAAATACGACACACATCCCTTCAACATGCTCCACACAAGCTGCAGCAGTGCAGGTGAAAGGGCACAGAGGAAACTGTGGGTAGAGGTGTTATTCTCGCAAACAAGACGGACAATCTTGTCTTGCAGAGATCTCTGACATTACATGTCAAAAAACAGCAAGAAAAGAAGAACAGAAAACGAGAAGCTGGTATCTCCTCTTTTCTTGACGCTCCTAAAGGCAACCAGCTTTAAGAGGTACTCAATGGCCTGAACGTAGCTACATGGAGAGAAGTTCAGGTCTGAGGTAGGCTGCTGCTGAACAATTCTTCCCCGGAAGCGCTAGCCAGCAGACAGCAAGCATTAACAGCAGCGTAGTCCCTGTATCCCTACAGCACAACCCAGGCCTCGTGTTAACATAAACTTCAAAAAGAAAAGACAATATGAATTACTTCAGGACAAAGTGTGAGCATAATCCCCTACACCCAAACACTTCAGCTAATGAATGTCTGAGTTCTAGAAGTATTTAAAATTTATTTAGAAAATAGCATAGTCTTCATTCCTCCTTCTTACATTGAGGTTATGCTAGAGGCTGAATTTTGTAGGCCATTAAGTGCATTTGGGACACCCCTCTAGTATGTCAGTAGAGTCTCCCCAAAGATGAACCCTGTCGGTACGGATTGACTCTTACAAAGGTACTAGCTGCATGTTAAAGCTGCTTTTTCAAGGTTAAACAACAATGAATCTCTCACAAATTGCAGTGCATCCAGCTGGTGCATGGAGATGAGTGCAACCTCAGGACTAACATTTCATACTGCCTCACAAAGTGTAGTGCTTTCCTCAGCAATTGTAAAGATGTCCCCTGGCATCTTTATACCTAGCTTTATATTACTGTAGACAGTTACCTTAACACTTTCTCAGTATGCATACACAGAGTGGCACTGTGCTCCCGGTACAGATCAAAATCATACACTCTTCGCGCTGCACCAACCACTACACAGGATAAACAAGTCAAAAAACATACCAATGGCCCAATAAGCTGCCAGATATACTAGACCCCTGAAGAAGAAAATAAGGCTTGTTTTTGTTCTTTCTATAGAACTACACACTGATGTTGTATTGTAAGCTGTACTTGTGTAACAATTTCACATAGCACTACATAACCAACACTTGCTTACATACTGCAATTCAATTCTGATTTAAACTCACAAAGACATAACCTTTCAACCTTCAGTATTTCCCACATCCTTGTGACCTGTTAGTTGTCTTGGCTGTCATCAATAGTAATGTGCAAAAAAGTGGCAAAGATATTTCTTATTCTTTGTCAAGTCCACAGCATGTTGAACTATTTTATGGGGAATTTTTCCACATTTTTTTCATTTTAAATCTAAAGCTGAAATCAGCCTCTAGGGCTTTATATGAAACGGAGGTTGTAAGAAGCAGTCAGTACAGTGAGTAAATTTAATTGCAAAAAAACTGTAAGAGCACAGTAAAATGGATAAAGTTTCAGAAGCAAATCTGAACTGTGGAACTCCACTGTATTAAAGAATAGCCTTTGGGGGTTAACTCAGGTTACAGCACTTTAAGCTTGTAACAGGTGTGAAGATTTGTTACTTGAGTGACAGACGAAAGCTCATTTGGACATGAGTGACTCTTCTCTGGCTGCAGTGTTGGGCTGAACAAACTCCCATAAAATGGGAACAGAATTAGGTGGAAGAAGAAAGTATTCTATAGGCAGTGTTACATTTTGTCACTTTAAAAGTAGCTATGACACACTTGTATCAATGTCAAACATCTAAATCTTCTGAAAGCTGAAGCACTACAGAACATTTTTCCTGGAATTTTAGACAGCTGGAACAAAATCAGTTTCTGTTAATGGCGTATTTATTTCTAATACTGATCACAGTGACTTTCTGCATTAATCACTTGAATTTGCAATGCAAAGGAAAACACTGCACAAAAAACTTAATTTTTATACTCTCAATTTTGGAAGCTAAAGTGAAAAATGAATATAGTGACTTGCATTAAAAATACAGGTTATCCCATCAAACACTTTTTTTTTTTTTTGTATTTCCACAAAATCATGTCCTAAGTTGAATAAACAGTCTTTGAATGGAATTGATGGGGTTAAGTAGTCAGATGTGGCTACAGTGTACATTTTGGGACAGGTGGCTGCTTACTTATCATGTGATATGGTGCAAGTGCTCCACCTTCAGCACTGCCCCAACAGTTTCCCCTCTATACCTTGATATCAACACTGTTGCTTGCTATGATCCTAGGTCTGATGGCTACTTACACATCTTTAGACCACTATTTAATAGGTTGATGTTGAATACTAAAACCCTAGCTATCTGCCCAATTTCCTCTCCCTGTAGCAGCCTATTACACTGCAGAGAAACAAGCATTTATACAATCCAGCCATGGGTGAGTGAGGAAGGCATTTTCCACTTCGACTTCCGCACGATGAACTCTGAGCTTGGTGCCATGACACTGTGTTCCAGTGAATTAAACACCAGACTAGAAGTCAGAGCTGTTCTATTGCCAGCTTTGCAACTGTCCTTTCACATAATGTTAAGGAAATCACTTCACCTTATGCTCTTATAAAACATGCGCAATACCAAAGCATATGCCTTCCATTTAAAGGCAACCCTGAGGTGAGCCTACAGAGCAGACTTGATTGCCACATAATCAACTACAACTAAAAGGTCAGAGAAAAGGATCAGGTATGTACAGGCATTTTAAAGCCTGCTCAGCACCAGACTGTTTTGCAAAGAGGTAATGCTGAACACTGCTTTTAAAGACCTGAGAGCAGCCTCTGCCTATGAACACAATAGAACAGAGAAACTCACTGCTATCAAAACAATGTGACATTATAATGATATGTAACACCTCTCTTTTGAGAAAGTCTGTGAAAACTAGTCTGTTGCAATTAGCCTAGAGTCCTGAGTGGAGATTACTAAGGAATCTAAGAATCACTCATGCCCAAACAGTAAGTCCATATATATGGATGCACACACCTGTGCTATTCTCTGAGGTACAGTAAGATATACCATAAGAAAGCTGCCTGACCCAAAATGGACATGATGCCACATCTCTCCACGCAGAGTTGCAGATCTATATGCTAGGCATAACTTCTTTGTAAACAGAGTTGTGGCTACCTACTGTTATATATTAAGGGCATGATCCAGACTACCAAGGATATCTACATTCAGGAATATTCACATTATTTAGATTCCTGCTTTAGGAGCAAAGGTCTCCTGCTTGATGGGTAACTAAAAAAATACAAAATGATGTTGAGAAAAAAATTAAACTTATCTCTTAAAACTTGAATGAGAGCCAACATACAATGGCAGTAAAGTCTCACACTACTTTTCAAACAACTCTGCACACAGACCAGCATTTTTAACCTTGTCTGTCTCTACATGTATCAGAAGGATCATAATGGCCTCAAATCAGAAAGACCTGGATGAGATTAAAGAAACCTTACTGTCTCTATTATATCAGTTTCAGATTTTAATGGCAGAAAAGCACAAGTCAGAGCTAGTCAAATCTTCAGCACAAGGTCAGCAATAAATTTTTACTGCACAATTTTTCCTCCTGGTAAACTACAGCATGTCTTCTAGCACGAATCTAATGTGATTAAGTATCTGCCAGTAATGGAAAAGTCCACTTGTTCAAACTTCTAATACTTTTGTTATTTAAAAAGCTGTACTCTTAGTTTAGATTTATTCCATTGCCTACTGTTGTAACACTTATGAGGACTACGTATGCCCATGGGGATTCATTCAACTTCTAAAACTGGAAATACTCTTCTCCGTTTATGCTGTCTTTCTAGTAAACAGAAGCCTTTAGCTTCTTCTAAACTCTTGGTGCTGTGTACAGATACACAGCTTCATATTACGGATGTCTCATTAAAAATGCTGATTGTGCACTGACCAGCATACTTTGATGAAGGTGACTATCCCTCCTGTCCCTCAGTATTCACCAAAAGAGCCCATTATGTGATCAGGGCAAAGAATTGTTAATGCTCTGAGAGCAACATCAGAAAGGAATGCTCTCATCATTTGTGAGTAAGGAGGAATGTTTCAGAATTAGTATAAAGGATGATCTATTTTTAGAGAAATATTTAAGGTCTTTTTGTGATGCATTTAAATGTTTCACACATTGAATTAGCAATAGGAAGCACATGAGTTATTAATAAAATGTAAGTCTTTTGAAAGATAGTAAACAGTAGCATCGTACTTCATGCAACTCAATGCAGCATATACAACTGATTTTTAAAACTCAAAAGAAAGACTAAATGTATATAAAATGTGTTACAGGAAATAACTGAAGTGATCTAATACTAGCACACAAGAGGATGATTAAAGTACACCTAAGATTAACTCAGAACAACTATTTATAGATAATTTCAATAAACAGAAAGCAAATGTGGTATTACTTAGCATAAACCAATGAAATAAAGGCTAGTTTGCTTAACCTGGCCCTGAATTATTAGACACAAGCAGTTTGAAAGTAAAAAAAAATAAATTACTAGAACCACAAGGTTGTGCAGAATGTCACAGATTTGTATATAAAAAAGGCAAAAAGGACTTGACCATTTTGTACCTGAAATGAACTCGTTTTATTGAGGCATTGCTAATTACCAAGTGTTAAACCTATGGAAGAGGAACCAAAACAAAAGAAAGAGTAGCAGAGTGATACTTTATGAAAACGGGAAAACCCAACATTTAATTACATCACAAATATCTAAGCAATGCTAAGACAACACGTGATATTTGCTAAAAATGTGAATGTGAAAAAAATCACTGGGAATACAGGCAAATTAAAAGCATTACTTTCTTTCCTCAGACTCTTTAATAATTTGTTTTGGGACAAACACATGCTCTGCAGTTTTGAAGATCGCATGAGCCTACTTCAAAAGATACCACGAGGGCCTAGCAAAAAGACAGAACTACAGCAGACACGAAGGACTCTTTTACATTTTAATGGCTATAGCTCTTTACCTTTTGGGGACCTCTAAGATAAGAAGAATTTAAAAATATGGCACATCAATAACTACTATTTGTAGTCTATTTATCAAGTTACAATGCAGCTGTTCATGATTTTACACAAAGCACCACACGCTTTCAAAAGCAAATCCAAGACAGAGCCCCAATCAAGCCTGAAGAAGAGTTGCCAAAAAAACAAAGACAGGGCACTTTGTAGAAGCAGTAGGGGAAGAGATGTTTCTAAATCTGAAGAGAAGTATTATTTTAGTTTGTATATCATCTGTTTACAAAAGATTATGATAAAACAACGCATGTCTCCCACTACAATATCCTACCTTTCTTAGCAAGAGTTTTACTAACATTTCTACCAATGCAAGATTTAAGGTTAATTTAACTTACTTTCTTTCACCAATACTTGAGAATTAGAGATTAAAATAACCAGGAAAGATGTGATCTTACGTAAAATACAATTCCATAACAAATTACATTTTAGTAGCTAAAAAGAATCCCCCTCGCACTTGCGGAACTTGGGCAATATAATAGAGTGCTTATTAACTCTGAAGTCAAAGGATCTAATGTAGTTGCATACTGCATGAGTTCAAGAATTAAGGACCTTGCTTCTGTTAACAGATTTGCTGGGAGCATGTCCATTTCTTAACTAAGAGAGTCACACAGGGAGAGGTAAGAGTTATTCTACTGATGAACAAAAAGAATGCAGAGAAATATGAAAGAAATGTTCAATGAAAAAACCCAGCCTAATTCAGTTTGTTAAACAAACTGGAAAGAACATAGGAGTCTAGACACTGATCTCCTATCTCATCATGAACAGAACACGGCTGTCCCTGAAAAGTCAACTTAAAACAAATATGCTAGATTAATCACTGGCCCAGCTAATTTATTATTCTATTTCAGACCCTTAGTTTTATGGATGTCAGCCAAAAACTGTCACATTTTCTGTATTACCTGGTATAACAAGATACTGCTTCATCTATGAATCTTGCCACTTATGTTTTCAATGTTCGACTTTGATGGAGTGCTTTTAAATGATAAATATTTAAAAACAGTTTTATACAGAACAATCTCAAAATATATGTAATATAGGAGTTAATTTTACAGTACAGCATTTATAATGGAACAATTTATTTTTAAGGGAAACTTAACATGAGAAGTGTTTCAGTACTGAACTTGAAGAGACTTACAGAAATGTGGTCTGTTACCTGACTTGTCATAAGAAGCTGTATTTGGAAAACATAATGGACATCCTTGGCCATATTCACAAAAGCATTTAGTAGTTTGTCATGATATTACAGAGAAAACATTCAGTTTAAGACTGAGATAATCTTGCTGAAGACTAGATTTTTTTTTTTCATCACTTGCCACTTCTTTGCCCTCCCAGTATCTATAAATATATTCCATATGTAATGATTCTCACATTTCAGGCACACAGGTGTATTCAGCAACTGTTTGTAGCTAAAAATTATACAACCAGTAATTTTGATATAGAAGGACCATAGAATATTGCATTTAGTAACCACAAGCAACACACAGGTTTTTCCAACTGTGTAACTTCCTTACTGTGTAACTTTTACGAACCTTCATTAATTCAACAGATTTTAATCCTTAACTATTTTAAGATGTGAATCTCATTATAAAACCCCCTCTATTTATCCTTTGGCCAAACAAAATTTAATCCAGAAGTAGTCCATGGCAAATCAAGTCTGTGGGAGTAAGCCAAGTGCCAAAACAATTTACACAGGTACTTAAAGGTGAAGACTTCACAGTCAGATACAGAAGTAACATAGACTAATCCATGTAACTCTAATACATACACAGTTTTGCAGTTACTGGTGCCATTTTGTGTATATTCTGAAAAAAAGAAAACAAACCCCCAACAAAATCCTAGCAGAAGCTATGGGAAAGGAATCAGAGTTATTTGCAGTGAGACACTGTCAATGACAGGCTACACAGTTCAATGAAGCCTACAAAGACAGCGCTTCAAAAGCAGCAGCACGACCTTCAGGCAACCTAACTTCGTAGCAAACATCCAAGTGAAAAGTTGAAATAAAAACGCTTCTTGAATATTAATGTCTTAAGATAGAGACATTAAATACTGTTACTTAAAATCAAAGGGAAAATCTAAGTAGAAGTATTCTGAGATTAATACTAATGTGAGGATAAATAACTAGCTGGAAGAATATATTCTACTGCTTTTTTAAAATTTATAAATACGCTCTTAAAATTTATCCTATCTTCCAACTGTTCTAATACCCTAGCAGAAAATTTGGTCAAGATAAATTTAGATTAGTTAACTGCAGAAATTGGTGATGAAAAGGCAAAAGAGATCTTTAAGTGCACTAGTCAGTCCTTTTTTTTCTTCTTACTGTACCAACAGAGAACTGACAGTCAAAGAGAGAACCTACTGGAAAAACACAGAAATTTATTCAGTCATTTAAAAAGGCAAGCTATATTATTAATGCAACGTAAGTCTTTGAGCAGGTTTAGTTAACCAAGGATTGAGAGGGGAAAAAAAAAACCCAACTTTAAAATTTTCAAGTTTTTCCTTTTGTACTATAAGCTTTTGGAACATGTTTCATGGTGTGCACACAATAGAAACCGAGGGCCATTGCCTTTTAGGATCTACACATGAAGATAACTGAGGACATAATGCAGGCTGGAGTCACGCTAACAGGTTGACCTTTTCCTTCAAACCTACAGCTCAGAAGAGCACTTAACCATTACAAATGCACAACCATAAGGAAGCTGAGTGAATGGGCAACAACAGTTGGGAGTGTTTTTATGTTTGCTAAATTTGAATGGTCATGGAGATAATACGGACTCCCGTGCTAACAAAGTTAACCTCCTCACACCCCTGTAGTAGGAGAAGTCATATATGATGCCAATACCAGTAGTAGAGGCCCAAAACCTGGATAAGGGTTGCAGGTCAGCAGGAGCGCACCGGGAGTGCAGCATAAAGGAAAACTAGCCACTCCAGCCCAGAAGCTAGCTTCATCAGGGGCCCAACTTAAATGCCTCTATGCAAATACACATAGCATGGGGAACAAACGAGGAGTTAAGAGACATGCGCACACTTACAAGGCTGTGATTTAATTGGCATCACAGAAACATGGTAGGATGGCTCCTATGACTGGAGTACTGGAATAGAAGGACACAGACTTCAGGAAGGACAGGCAGGGGAGATGAGGAAGGGGTGTTGCCCTCTATGTCAATGACCAGCTGGAGTGCATGGAGCTCTGCCTGTGGATGGATGAGGAGCCCACTGAGAGCTTATGGGTCAGGATTAAAGGGAGGGCAGGGACAGGTGATGTTACAGTGGGGGTCTGCTACAGGCCACCTGACCAGGAAGACTGAGCAGATGAGGCCCTCTATAGACAGACAGGAGCAGCCTCACGTTCACAAACCCTGGTCCTCATGGGGAACTTCAACCACCCCAGTATCTGTTGGAAGGACAACACAGCAGGGCATAAGCAATTCAGGAAGTTCCTGGAATGCATCAATGATAACTTCCTTCTCCAAGTGATAGAGGAGCCAACAAGGAGAGATGCCATGCTGGACCTTGTTCTCACCAACAAGGA
>VYXH01011374.1:244658-363705 GCA_013397275.1 Burhinus bistriatus | reverse complement strand
TTTTTGGGGGGGGGGGAGTAGTGGAGTGGAGAAGCAACAGTTACTGAAAGCAAGAGGAAGGAAAAATATAAAAATACAATTTTGTTAATCTGTAGTCATCAATAAACACATTAATAAAGGGCTTCCCAGAAAAAGTAGCCGCTACTGTATCTACTCATCCTTGTACTCAATTGTCTCACCAACTTGAGAAGATTTCCACAGCTATGTCACCATTTAGTCAAAGGCTCTTGCTTTCAAGGTCAATTAGCCCACGGTCATGTCACAGGGAGCTCTGAAGAAACTCCTCCGGTCTGACACCTACATTTCATGCCTACCCATGTGGAGGAAGGGGAAGTGAAACTGTTAATTGGTTGTCAAGCAGGATGAGAACATCATTCCTTTGGCTTATTAGATGTTCGGACATAGGAAAGCCTAAATGTGGGGTTTTTTTATTCTTTTTTAATTTAGGGAATTTTTTTAAAAAGTTTCTGTGAAATCCCTTGGAGTTCAGAAAATCAGTGCATCTTGGTTTGAGGCTATATTTTTTTCTAATGAAAACAAATAAAATGATAAGTTTTGCTGAAATGAGAAGTCATTCCAGTTCCCAAATGACAACCTATCATTTTAAAAATGTGTCAAAATCAGTCACAGGGAATTTTTGGAATGTTTACATTTGTTAAGGAAAGATTTGGCAAAATGCATTCTTGAAATGTTTTGATTTCACTAAATCTGCTTCTTTACACAAAACAGAAAAAAAAAAAAAAAAGAAAAAGATTGGTGAAAGAAACTTTCACTGAGCTCAAATGACAGATGGATGTTGCGCTATGCAGCTTATGTGAAACGAAGAAAAGTCCTTAAACTGTAGTTCAGGTCACTGCTTAGTCTACATGTCTGTCGGTGTCCTTTTAACTCCTGTCACATTTCTCAGATTCATGAGTGAACTCTTCCATTCAAAGCACAACACAAATTCTACCTCAGGTCCAGGTTTTCAACTGCAAACTGAAATCATAACATAACTTCCCCTAGCGTGTTTCTTTTAATGGATGTAAAGTGGTTCACTGTGGCCGCACAAGAAATCTTTGCAAAGAAAATTGCACATAACTTATAAAGCCATAATTAACAATGAACATTGTGAAGGCATAGGCTAGTATAATCTTATAACAGCAAATAGATTTCTGCTGAGAGACAGTGAAAAAAAGACAACAAAAAACCCAAACCAAACAAACTCCAAACACAAAGCATGAATAAAGCATGAAAACTGGGGCAATACAATCTAAAAGGTTACAATATATAGCACTGCAGACCTGTTTTTCAATTCCTAAGAAAACCAAATAAAGTGCATTATGAGCCTCCTTAAGAAAACACATTATGTACACTCATATTGTTTAGTTCAACCTAAAAGCTGTGTAAAACAAGCTCTCCCCTGTGTGTTACACATTTGAGACCCTTGGGATTTCTCTTAGAGTTTTATGCAATTTATTTCTTATAAACTAATCTCCTACTTCCTCTTCCAGCATGGAAAGATGTTTTATTGCTATGCTGTTTGGTGTAGCAATGGCAACATGCCATAAACAACACTCTAGTAAGCGTACAAAGCAAATTTAACATTTTCGCGTCCAAAATATAAAATTGTACCAGCATGCACGCCCAATCTTTTTCCAAAGGAACTCACCTTCTTGAATCTCACTCTCCTTTTGCAGTGATATTGTCTCATTGTCTTTAATCAGAAGCACAATCAATTGTTTCTGCAATCTGTTTGCTGTACACTCATACTCTATGCACTACCTGGTAGGTTATTTTCTTATCTACATGGCCAAAGTAAACTATTCCAAGCACGTCAAAAGATCATCAAGAACCTAGTGACAATGCTAACTATTTTTCTGTTTGCTCCAGCTCTTTGGACTAGGTTGGTATGCTAATCCCTTCCCCAGCGGATATTGCACACGGAGGAGCTTCAGCAAAGGTGGGAACATGGAATGTAGCAAGCTGCAAGGGTACAAGGACTTTGCAAGAATAAAACCAGGACTGCCACCAAAAAGGCGGCAGAAAGCTTTCACTTCAGGATTTCATTTGAGAAGACAGACTGAGGTGTGGACAGTTCGGGCTGTAGACCAGCTTCTTGGGACCTATTTCCATAAAAGCATACTGCCTCGAGGGTATTTTTGGAGGTCTCCAAAATCAGGAGTTCAGAACTAATCGCAGTGTTAAAACACTCGAGTACATGTTCAATGTGGAAAATAAACGCAAAATACTCATTGCAGGGAATCATAATATGAATCAGAAAACAACGTAGCCTAGATATTTGGCCATTCTTGTTTCTGTGAGAACTAAAAAAATTCAAGGCTAAAATATTTTAAATAGCTAAAAAGAGATGAGAAGCTATTATTTTGACTTTATCTGCTTACTGAGATATTGATCTTTCAGACATGACGTTCAACTTGTAATTCAGGAATGTGAGTAACCTTTTTATATTCTTAAGTGCCAGCCTGAGAAACCTAATGCAGGAATCGGAACCTTTTAATTGAGAGCCTGTGGCTCAATAATGGATGTAACTTTTCTCTAAATTGCACAGTTAACTAGAGAAATTAACCCTCCTATTTAAGATTTTTAACAATTTTCCAACATTTAACCTAAAGTTAAAGCTTAAGTCAGTGTTTTGACTGATCCTGTGCTAGATAGCAATTTCTACTGTTTGAGTTCCACTGTATATTCAAGATCTTTAGCGCAGGAAGCCCTGATTTTGGTGAGAATTTCCAATCAGTATGATGGGGTATAATAAGTATTATTATTACACTTTTCAGTAGTCATTTTTCTATTCCATTTAGGAAAGAAATTTTAGATGGAAAAAGGAGAGAAAAGTAACCTCACTTAAGTTTGTGATCATGCATTTTTATAGTGTGTTTTTGATTTATTAGTCTGGCATCATGTTCTCCTCCTATTCATTTTCTTCTCATCCCTTAGATTAAACAACTAGTCCTGGTATATTGAAATTTGGAGAAATCTTAGTGACTGAGCAAATTCAGGTGTTACTAAAAAAGAGTTGCTTTAGTTTGCACAAGGACTTACTTTAAAATTTAACAAGAAAGGATGAAATATCTGGCTAAGTTCTGATTTTATCAGAACTAAAGATCTATCCCTACACATCAGTGGTGATGACCTTTAATCTCACTAACAAAATGTTTGTTTACAGAAAAGCTATTTGCTGGATTTAGCATAATTGACCACAGTAATTATGGTGAGGGGAATTTATGTTTCATTTAGAAAACTCCTGGATAGCTTTTCTGGCAACATAGGTAGTTTAAGCCTTTAATTTCCAGCAAGTATGTTTTCAACAGGCCAGCCTATAAACTGTGGGGCTTAAGAGCCGTTGTGTTTGTTTATATGCCCAGAACCACACAGTTCTTTGCATGCATGTCCGTATGCCCAGGGGAGGTGTCAGACGGGCAGCAGAGGAAGAGGAAGGTTGCAGAATAGGTTTCCAGCACAGGCAGAGGCAGAGCAAGTTTACCCTCCCCTGGCCTGCCCTGGGATGGGATCCCTAGCTGCAGGAGCAATCCAGACTGCCCGCCCAGCCAGCAGTCATGGAGGTATTTCCACAGGTGGTAGGTTTTGGACAATATGTTAGCAATTTCCATTTCCATACTAACCTGAGGCCATTTCAAACCAATAGCCTAAAGGAGCTGGTATCCTCCAGCTGGGAAACCCCCACAGCCCTTCACACCCCCAAATTCTCATCCTTCAGCTGAGGAGTCCAGATGAGAGCTCAGCAAACTGAAGTTGTCCTGACCTGTAGTGTGTTGCAGGCGGGACTAAACATAGAGATTGTCATTTTTCATGTGGTATTATGCAGGCTTGCTTTAAAATTCAGAGCTTGGATAAGAGAGCTGATTTCTCTTTCTTTTGGCTGACTGCTTCTGTGGCAACATTCTTGGTTGCCTGATAGGAAGAGATTAGAATATCCTCACTGTAAGTTAGGGTTTAGTTCACCTCCTATGTCCTATCTTCTGTGTACTAAGAAATACAGACTTGAGGCATTTTGGCAACATGTGTAAGACTGGAGAGCAAAGTCAATGCATATCTATGAATAACCATGTATATCTCTATAAATTTAATCTTTTGTTATTCATTAATCATATAATAGGGTCCTCAACATTAATTTTGTCTACAGCTAATGAAAAAAAATTCTATTTTATTAAACTGATCAACTACTCTAAATGTGCTTTTACAAAATAAAAGACAAAGGAAACTTGTGGCATTCTACAAACCAAGGTCCATCCACTTGAGACTCAAAAATGAGAAGCAGGTCAGTACAGGTGATGTAAATTGTTTGGTAAAAGCAGTCTTCTAATTTCTTGTGCTCTTAAACCAAAGGAAAATACTTGATGCCTCTCTGAGCTGAATCATTGTTTCTTGTACCCTGAAAATTTTCTTCTAGACTTTCAAGAAATTCAGGTAGACATCAGCTACATTAGAATTTATTTTTAAAGGTGTCTTGGCCCAGAAAAGTAAGCCACTTTCAGAAATCTTCAGATTTATGTCTCAGACTGTTTTTTTTTGGGGGGGGGAGGGGAGTATTAGCTTACAATTTGTCCTGATTCAAACAGAAAAAAAAATATAATATTGCTTTTCATTGTGATTCCAAATGACAAGAATTCTAAGAACTACCAGCAAAGTGAAAGGTCACTGAATATTATTTTATTGTTCCCTCTTTACTGAAATGTTCACAGAATCTCAGGCATGTAGAGCTGAAATGCAGCTTTCAAGGTCTCTAGCCAAGAGCAAGGAGGCTTCAGGCCCTACCGCATTTAGTGAAAAAGCTCTGTACAGAGCAGAGCCATAGCAAGGGGGCTTGGGGTCCTTCCTGAACACAGGTGTGAGAGCTCACTGCAACACCTCATCATTTCAAGGTGAGTTAAGTAAACTGCCGTATGTCAGAAGAGGTTTGCTGTAATTCACTGTCACGGGTTTGTTTATTTGTCTGTCTGTGCAATTTGCTATTTTTTTACCAGGAAATGGGTATGGGGCCACAGGAGCTTGTTTGGAGAGGGAAGGGTGTTCACAGCTGTTGCGCCTGCCCACCAGGGGCTGGACAGTGGAAGAAACCCCACAACTGCACAGAGGTCCCCACCTGATGGGTTACACATAGGCACATCTCAGGCACCACAACCGCCTGCTCCCCAGTCCTGTAAAAATCAGCCCTCCCTAGGTATGAGTGGCTCACAGCAGGACTTGGGGGGGAAAGCCCAAAAAAGACAGACTGCCTTTTTCAGGGTCTTGGGTGAGACCCTGAAATGATGCAAGCAAGGCTGAGATTCGCTAATTTAAAATTGGTTTTGAGTGTCAGAGGAAAGAAATTTTATTTCGTATTTGGGGAAATGCAATCTATGCTGCTTCATTGTGAGAGTATTTAATTTTAAAATAAACAGATCAGAATGGATTGAGAAATAAGGTGAAAACATGTTTTCTCAATAAATAAACAGAGCAGTAGGGATATGACTTGATGTGACTTTTCCTAATGGAACGTGATTTTGACTCCAAACAGCAAATTGGACTTGTCAGATGATAAAGGTTGCCATTAAATACTATCGCTATTTTGGCTAATGTTAAATACATGTGCTACATAACATAAACTATGTAATGTGAGTAAGAAAAAGAGTTGAGAATACACTCAAGCTATCCTCCTATTTTTGCAGGAACCTGAATGCCACCAAGCCCTCCCTCCACTGTGACATGGAAGATAACAGCCAGTCTTTGTGGCAACATTAAACCCTCGTGAGGATTTATGAGTCTTGTGAATCTTAAATAAGTTGACCATTTGTTTTATTAGACGAGTGCACCTTTTCCATGAGTAATAGCTCCGAGAGTATTGCCAAACACACCTATCAAAAAATGAGTCACTAAGTACACCAGAGGCTGGTTGCTGCAGAACAAAAGGGGAGCTGTGACATTTTAACTAAGTTTTACTTCTTCCTTTGGGCTAAACCAATGCCTGATCACAAAACACATTCGCATCTAGCATGCAAATTTTCTTTCTCACCACAATTCAAAGCAATATAAATTATAGTTGTTTACATCAAGCTTTCAGGCTCTTTTGAACATTGGGCTTCTCTTGATTTGGCTAGCAGAAAACCCACAATGTAACCAATACACTTCATTCCCTGAGCTGTACTGACATCATCCTGGTTAAAAAAAACAAGGAAGTAAGCTAATCGGAGATCTTCTGATTTATATTCTGTAATGAATACAAAGGGGCAGAAACCAAGGTCTTTTAAATGGAAACTGTCAGCAAAAAAGAAAACAGAAAAGAATTATTTTGGGAGGTGGCCAAGAAAGAGCAAAAGGGTCATGGGGGAAGAGGGGATACTAGAAAATGAAGGAATGGTCTGGGAGATAATATAGATACACTACTGCAATATTGTCCCACCTGGTAATGTTATGTGCTCACAATGCCATGTCAGTCAGACTTTGTGAAAAAGCATAGATCTTAAAAGAAAGGCGTGAACGTATTCTATACAGAATGCTTATGGGTCTGAATTTTGTAACATTTTCTTTTGGCCCCAAAAGATATCCACTTAGAGAAAATATTCACAAAAAAAAAGTTTTATGTTGAAGAAAACTCTTTTAATTATTAGACATCTTCTGTTTCAAATTCTGTAAGTACATTTATGAGTCATTTCATTTTCATTTCAAAAGGCCAGGATCTCATCTGCTTTCAAAATTTTTACTCATTTTTCTTTTTCTTTTTTTTTACCCCCAGAAAAAACTATTCAGTTGAATCACCTTGAAACCTCAGCTCAGTATCCTGGTGTTGTCAAGACTTTTTTCTCCATGAACAGGTCACATCCACGCTCATTAAAGGTAGGTTTTCTCTAGAACAAAATATAAATCTTTTGTTTCTAATGCAGATTGAAATTCTCCCCTCAGGACTAGCCCCACTGTGACTCTGGTCCAGAGCTGAGTGCAGGGACACAGCTCAGGAGTCCTCTTTTTCCCACTGCTGTGCCACCAGAGACAACCACAAATGTGGGATGTGCTTGCTGGGACACTTCACTGCTCCTCACACCTCTGTGCTGGGATCCTGCTGGACCATTATCTTTTCCGTTCAAGTGCAAACCTTGAAGAGGTGTGGTGTACTGTGAGTGAAGCTGTCTTTTCTCATCTGGGAAGGAGGACATTACTCCTTATGTAATGTGTCCTGGGGGGTATGGGTTGGGAGAGATAGACTTGCTCTTGTGACTCACTGCTGCAGAAATTTGACTGGCAAGAGAAGATGATTTTCTTTTTCCAAGGATTTCAGAGATGCTGGAGAGGGCATCAGTTCAAGGGTTATAGTGTTTAAATGGTCCAGACCTTGAGTTTCAGACTTGTTCTAGCTCAGAATAAGTGTGCAAAGGCATCTATAATCACATGGTTCCAGGAGATGGAGATTTACAAAACTAAACAAAGAGAACTAGTTCCGCTTGAACCTGATACCTTCTGCAAGGTCTGTCTCCTGATGCAGATCCTCAGCTGCACTAGCTCAGTTCAAACACTGTATTTCCTTTGTAGGTAATTGGTACAGGTCACAACTGGCTCTTCTGTTGGACTTTGTTATACTACCTTTGGCACGACACAGGAAGAGCAAAAGAAATCTGTGAACCTCAAACCCCCCCACCCCCTACCACCCACTCCCCCCTTTGGAGAACAGCAGATTTGTCAGCAAGGTGAGCAGGTTTACCAGCACTGAGACCAATTCTGCTGAGCCTTCTCATGCCAGTAGGTGGATTGAGCTGCTGGAGGAAAACTGATGTGAACAGAGGTACAGATTGTTCAGCATTGCTCCTGTGGCCATAGCTGCAAGGTTTACCTTCTCTGACAGTATATGCATCAATCAAAAGGAAGAATGGGTCATAAACCCCTTTAACCACAGCACATACACTTTTGGCATTGAATTTGTGAATGGGAATCCTGGAGGGAACTAATATAGGAGTAAAAAGAACTACACTTTCAAAAGGAAAAGGGAAAGGCAAAGTAAGAAAAATGCAAGCTAAGTGAGCTGTGGGAAGACACAAAACAGAAATATCAAACCAATAAAATATTTTTTTTTAAAAACACAGAATTAGATTTGAGCCAGAAAACAGTGGCATCAATTATGAGTATTCAACCATAATGGAAATAAGGTATTAAAGTAAATCAGCTGATCCTACAAGAAGCAGTAAAACAGCTATTCTGGAGGTTTTTAATATATTCTACTTTGGCCTGAGATCAATAATGATTTGGGAGGGAGGGTTGCTTATGACCTGGCTCAGTCCAACAATTAGGTTCATAGTGCAGCTCTGCAAACAGTTGTAACAGTTGAAGGGCTAACGTTTTGCAACATGCTATGGAAGATATAAATGTACCCATAGTCATAGGTATCCAAATGCCGGAAATACAGTTTCTGCCCAAAGCAACAATAATGGCAGTTTGTAATGGAGTAACTGACTGGACAGCAAAGCTGGACATACAGTAATGATGCAGTGTTAAACAACTCATTTTTGTAATGGTTCCACCCACAGGAGCTACTGATTTGAGATTCTCTGATAATAATGCTCTTTCATGTTTGTGCTATGTTGCAGAGAGTGTGGTGGCACACTCCAGGACACACAATCATTTCTAAGATACTCACACACTATCTGCCAAGACGATGTGTGACCTGACTTCCAAAACTGCAAGCAAATTCAGGAGATTGATTTACCTTACCTATAGTACATCTCTTGTAAACCATTGCATGTTCATATGCAACTGCTAATTGCATCATGTTTCCTAAACATGTTTTGCCAGTTTTACAGATGGAAATATTTGTTTAGGTTTTACAGGCAGTCGGTCTTCGATGCTTATTTCCTGGCATTTGGTAGGTCTGTGCTCAATGTTTATGTCTCTTTAGTGTCATTTTAAGAAGTCTCAGACGCAGCTGCTTCCAGTGAGCAGGAAAAAAATGTACCTCACAGCACTGCCTTTTGTGAAAACCACAGGGCAGCCAAACAACACTGATGCCAGTTCATTTCTACTGTTCAAATGTGCTACGAAAGAATTAGCTTCCTGACTTTTCCTCTAACACAAAGAGAAAAACAAAACCAGTGATCACTGAAAAGTTGAAATATTAGCTCAATATACCCTTTATACCCTCTGAGGATTAAACAACTTACCTAACAAAGCCTTTCTCATTACTCATACGTTTGTCACTAGCAAAACTTCCTTACAGTGATAAACTTTGCTCAGGCAAAACCTTTCTGCCTTGCTATGAAGTTGTTTCAATTCATCTGTCAAGGAAAAATCTTATACAGAAGTCTATAAATGTCTTTCCTTTTGCATGACCACTTTATTGCCTCCAAATTTCTTGAATCCTGTAATCTGCAGGTACTGTCGTGTTAGATGTGTTTGAGCTCCAGACATAGCCAGCGAAACGGTTTTTCCGTACTGTCACTGACACACTGGCTGTCTTGCTCTGGGGCGTTCGTACATGGAGGGCTTCGGGCTCAGTTCATGTTTACAGGCACCCATTCATCCACTGCATAACCCTCCTGCGCTAAACTAAATGCAGTTATATCAGACATGTCTCATTTAAAGGTATGGGATTTTTTCTTTTTGCTTACAAGGAGAGGCTATAAGGACTGCCAAAGAAAAATGTACAAATAAAGAAAACAACAGGCTATTTCTAATAAATAACATCTGGACAGAGCTGCATTATGGAATATTAATATTAAAATTAACAGTGTTTACAGCATGCTTTGAATGATGCCAGTCAAACCCCTCTCATCAATCTTCTGAAAAATAAAACAAAGCTAAGAGTCATAAAGCAACATCTTGGACTAGTTACAGCATCACTGATGTGCAGCTGATAGAAGTTTTATGTATTGCATCAAATCAGACAGTTGAACTCAGAATGTCAGCTTGCAATGCTGCTTTATTATGTATGGCAGTCCTTCATTCTGAGTAGTCAGAAAGAGATATGTGGATTTCAGTAACATTTGCTGAACTGCCACGTGGAGAAAAGAAACACCATATGAATAGACTGGCTGTGACGGGACATGCTAAGGTTGAGAAGATCATATTTATTCTTCTAATCCCATGAGTCAGCTGCCTTCTTTATTATTGAACTTGTGTTCTCTGTGCCTCACCTTATTCTGTCCAGTTTGACATTTTGCTCTGGTCAGTCAGAGATTTCATGCTGCATTGAATGTTAGTATTAGTCTCATCTGTTGCTGACCATCTTCATTCCATATCAACAGATCATAAATGTGACGATCTATCCAGCTGAGATCTTCAAGACCGGAACAGTTGGGAGCTTGGATACTACAGCATTTAGAACTTGCAAACATGCAGAATTTGCGTTTTGTTTGCCAAGCTGGACTTGCACTTGTTCTTGCTTTGTACACAAAACTAAAAATGCTATTGCATAAGTCCTTCTTCCCAAGCTGTTTCTTGGGAGAATGTTTGAACTTATAGCCTCTATGTATTAATTACTTTCCTATTTGGTGCAACTAAGACAACTCTTTTTAAACCCAATTCATTGGTATCTCAATTGTATCAATGTCCTGGTTTCAGCTGGGATACAGTTAATTTTCTTTGTAATAGCTGTCATGTTTTGGATTTAGTATGAGAATGATGTTAATAATACATATTGTTTTAGTTCTTGCTAAGTAATGCTTCTGTTAAGTCAAGGACTTTTTCAGCTTCCCATAGAAGCTGAGAGGGAGCATAGGACAAGCTGGCCAAAGGAATATTCCATATCATGGACACCGTGTTCAATATACAAATGGGCGTTGGCTATTGAGGCAGGAGACCAAGATTGCTGCTCAGGATCATTGGGTGGTGAACAATTTTATTGCATCACTCATTTTCTATATTCTTTTATCAGTATTGTTATTATTATTATCTTCTCTTCCAATACTGTTCCATTAAACTGTCTTTATCTCAACCCATGAGGTTTTTTGGGTTTTTTTTCCAGTTCTCTTCCCCTACCCCACTGCGGGGCAGAGGAGTGAGCGAGCGGCTGTGTGGTACTTAGTTGCTGCCTGGGGTTAAATCAAGACAACTAACAATGCCTTGTTTGTGCCACTCAGAAAACACCAACCTTTTATTTCTCAGTGATTGGGGTTTGAGGAATGGAGGCAGTTGGATATATTGTAAACTTTGACCAGAATTTCATAAAAGTCTATCAAAAATGTCATGTTATCACACATACCAATGATGTCAGCACAGGAAGTACAGACCTACGTGATTTTATTTCATTTATATGGGAATAGAGCTCAGCAATTTCCTTTTTTTAAGCATCATACTGCCCCTATCCTTCCATGATACTCATTTAACACTCTGCTATGTGTCACAATATTTGGTGGCCTCATCTTCAGATGAGCACCTCAAAACTTCAGATCCACTTTTAAGCTGGACCTGGGATAAGAATCACATAAGATAATTTTCTTTGAATCTTAGGTGACTGTCCTGAAGCCAGATATTTATAGAATGCCTTTACACTTTCTACTTTTTCCTTTAGGTCTCATTTTGTCTGGTTTGCTTCTTGTTCACATAAACCTAATAAAAGATGATTATTTTTAAGAGCAATCTGAGACACTTCAATAATAGTTTCTCAGCAGGGATCAGTGGCACCTGAGTAACTTCTTGCAGCTTTGTTTGACATGACAGAGATATGACTGGCAGAGAATTAATTCAGTTGCTAGGTAAGTAAGTTGCTAGATAAATAAAAGAAGAGAAGTTGGATTCTTTTAAGACTGGAAATTGAGATGTCTGTAGTCCCGTCAAAAAAACACTTTCATAAATCCTATTCTGCAAGCTAGAATGTGTGCTTATCCTAGCCTGAACGATGAAGATGATCAGCTGTTCGGCTAGTGCTTGTCAGTCTTCTATCACTGCATTGCAATTCTAATAAAAGTTCCCTCATCTTTGTATCGCATCTTATCGCTTACATCAGTCCTGAGGTGCAGGAGGTTCCAGTTAGATGCCACCTCAATATACAAGTTTTCCCCCCTACCACCAATCATTCATGGGTGATCTCTGTTTTTTCCTTTACATTTAACTCTTATTAATTTTAATTAGACTGAGACTAAGCCCAAATCCTTTAGCACAATTTGTAAGAAAAAGGAAAAGAAACATAGCGTGCCTGCCAGATGAATTTTCCCAGAGCTCTCACAGCTCTAATTTACACTACAGACACACCAGGATGTGGTTGGAAGAAGCCTTGCGTTTCCTGCTTGTGCATGCTTTGGATGCATGACCTCAAGATGTCAAAAAGTCAGTGGGTCATGGGGACAAGTCCAGCTTTGTGGGTTATATTTTCTGGCTTGTAGATATGAAGCACGTAAACAACTTTTGAAGATACAAGATTTAGTTTTAACAGCTCAAGAGAAGTCACTGGATTAGCTTTTCTGCTCTGAAAGAGACTTAGATATTTCAACCTAAAACTTCTCGATTGCTTCAGCTTTTCATTATGCAAATTTACCAACAGGGAAAGTGTGTCATGAAGTGACATACTAAAATCCAGAAAAAGAATTAATCAGCATTTAATATTTTAAAAATATTCCCGACTGGTGAACATCCCCCTGTACCTATTTTTTTAGCTTTGTTCTTCTTCTTCATTGTCTGTGATGCAAAACTGACTTCTGTTCAGCTTCTAAAAGGTATTGACCTCAACAGTGGTAAGGATCCTTGAATCAGAATTAACCTTGGTGGCCTGCCATCCGGAATAGAAAAAGCAATTTTAATGGGATGCAGGTGCAGCTGAACTGCACCATTGATGTAGTGGAAGAGACCCTCAGGGGCTCCTAAAAGTCCCTTATGAAAATCCACCATCACATGAAAGGACTGAGATGATTTCCTTGCTCTGTGGAATCCCTTTTTCAGTGACTAGAAATGACATCCGCAGGGCTCACCACAATACTTCTGGAGAGCAGGGTCCTTTGTGCTTATCAATGACTTGACAAAACGCCTCGTATACAGTTTCTCTGCAACTGTTGGAAATGTCCCTTTGAACCAGAACATTTCTGTCCTTCCCTAGCCTGCCTTAAAACCTGTATCATGCTGAAACATGACTCAGAAAATAACCCACCCAGCAGGACACATATATTACAGTACAGGAGCACAGACCTCTCAGGAGGTCTGATGGCCAAAACGTACAGCCTCTGACTCCAAGCATAATTCCAAAAGGCCTTTTTTTCACCTATGTAGAAAGCAAACTCAGTCTCTTTCCTATGCTTTCTCTATTCACTGTACCACACTTGTACTTTTGAGACATAAAACCGCAAGTGTCTGAGAGGTGCAGTTTTTAAAATGGTAATAGCATGTCATACTTAAATACTTCTATCTCAAGTAGCAGTCACCTGACACCTTTTCCTTTGTAAATGAGGAATTACTGTACGGAATTTCCAAGAGATTGAGGTCTGCTGAACCTCAGGCTGTTGCTTTTCTAAGTGCTTGCATGGGTTGCTATAATCAGGGAGCCCTGAAAAATATGCTGAATACTTGATCATGTTAATTATTATCTTTCACACACAGATTCATTTTAGCCATGCCTGACATGCGCTTTCTGTAGGTAAATATTTACCCTGCTAAATGCTTTTGCACCAAGAAGTAAAGACCATTGACTGGATCCAGACTGCGTAGCACTTGGCCCTGGGTCCCTCCTGGACCCTGTGTGGCATCCTCAGGCTGTAAGACACAGTTGTTTTTTTCTGTTTATTTCATTCATTTCAAAGAACCTGAAACAGTGTGAGGACTGCGTTGGAGCATATCAGCATTATGCTTTTGTATCATTAAGAACAGGGGATGCTCTGCATGTCCTGGAGATGGCCAAGAGTGCAAAGTCTCCTGGAGGACTGTGCAAGTGCGTGACGGTGCAGTCTCAATCACAGTGTTTATTTGTAGAGGTCCCTGGAGTGAGCTTCCCCCAGAATTGTACCTGAGGTTTGGTTTAAAAGAGACGCAGTTGACTCACTCTAAAAGGAAGCCGAAGAGTGAATAACATTCCTGCAACGCAGGAAGGCAGTGGTCGGGACCAGAGAACAAACTGCACACCCAAGCACTACCTGACAGTGATGGACGCACACATATTGTAGCCCTGATACTGACTGGGCTTTTTAACACTCATCAACGCTACGTACTGTTTCTGCTCTTGAATATTAATCAGAAAGTTACAAAAGAAAGCCCTAAGGACAAAAATCTCTTCTCCTCCCAGATCTCAGGGATACTGGATGGCTGCATTGGGCTTGCTTTTCTGTGAACAACACTGTCATTGACTTGAATGCAAAGGATAAGCTTGAGCCAATTTTTCAGAAAAGCAATTTTCCTCATAGGCAGGCTATTCAATAATTAATTGCTGATAACAGACTAAGATGCCTCTTTTACTCCTTTTACATAATACTATGAGTGCCAGTACTTGCATGCATTGAAGGAAAAAGCCTACAATCAGTGACTGACACCACCTGATCCAGCCTTATTCTTTATCTCTTCTTATATTGTTGTTGTTTAAAAACAATAAAACTACAGCTGCTTAAATGACCCTGCTGATTTTATTATTTTTTTTTCCAAAATAATTAGCTTCATTTGATTTAAAAAAAACAACCAGACCAAGTTAGCCATTTATTTATTTTTCCTTCTAAGTGGTTCCTGGCAGCAAAAACTTTTATTCGTTGCTGGTATTCTCATGCAAAGATTTCACATCCAGCTGTGCTCTAGTGTTTAGCTTCCTTGGGTGGGCAGTACTTTTATTAGTGCATACTGATGTCACCCACCAGGCCCACAAGGGTGGATGATGTCAGTCATCATCAGGTATGGGACTGTTCAGAGTTAGCTCTGCTCCCTTCAGAGCAAATGAATTCCCCTCATCACCCCTGCTTGGGGCCTCTCACTGTTGAGGTCTCCAGGAGTTTTGCCACTGACATCAGCAACAGAATAAGATTCAATATAAGCTGCCTGATTTAAAATACCTGTGGCTGCATTATCTTGCAGTGCTGGCAGGGCATTAATAACTGTCACCTTGCTTTAGTGCCTCTCCCATCAATGCTACACCAAACCATTTGGATAGTTTATACATTGCCAGTGTTACATATGGTTTCATAAAGAACCATATATTATTTATAAAAGAGCCTGTCAGGGTCCTCATAGATCCCATGCCCTTTTTATTTTTAACTTACTTTTTTCTCTAGTTTAGGTCTTGCCTGTTTCAAACTGAAGTGGGCTGTGATGTGGGAGCCAACCTGACTGCCAAAATCAGAGCATGGGATCTCATCCAAAACTCACCGTGGTCAAGGAGAAACTTGCCACTAATCCAGTGGGATTTGGACCAGGCACTCTTGAATCTCCTCTCGCATTACTTGAGTTTTGCATCCCTGTAATGCCTTTGGCTTCTTTGGAAGGTGTCCTGATTAGCAGGAGGGAGAAGAGAAAAATGTTTCCTTTTGTATTTATTTTTTAGACATTTTCTTTTACTTGTTTCAAATGCTTTTGATTTATAGATCAGCACACACCCAAAAACAGGCCCTGAAAGCGAACAGGATTCAGAGGCTTGTTTGCACAGCTTTAGACCAAAGTCTGCTTAACTGTGAAAAATAACATTTTTGTAGGCTGTTACTTCTTAAAGAGCTGCTGGTGCCTTCTGGAAATCTTTGAGGAGTAGTTTGTTTAAAAGTGAATCTGCTTAGGACAATATACAATTCTATTTTTCTGGACCCTATCTGCTAAAAGTCTCACACAAAGCAACCAGAAAAGTCACTCAAAACCACAGTGAGAAAAGCACACAAAAAACCAACCAAACAACAACAAAACACAAAACAACAACAACAACAAAACCAACCAAAAACCCCCAAAACTACCATATTTAACAACTAGAATCCATTCATGGAATGGAGCCAAATACTCTTACAAATAATGTAGCCTTAATGATCTGTTTTTAGAAAGAGACCAAATCTCTGAGCATTTTTCAGCTGGAATCGAAAGCTATTCAGACTAATTTTTTTTTTTTTTTTAGTGTAAAGAAGCAACACTTTTCTGCTGATGTACATACTGTATATACAGGGAACAATAAATGGCACATGGACCAGCAGAAAATTTGACAAAGAGATCCTGTATCTTCTAACAGTGCTCTCCCTGGGAAACCAAGACTTCACATTACCCTTAATCAGAATTAGGCTATAACAGGGTCATAACGTGATGAAGTAATTCTGCAAGCCAGTGAAGCATTTCCAAGTGTGAGGAACCATTTCTTGATGTAAAATGATGCTGTCAATGCTTTCTTTGCTGCCCCTACACTTCTCTGAGTGGCATGGTAGGGACAGGAGCAGACTTCATTACTGTCAGCTGCCATCTGATCAGTTGGGACCACGTGCATGTGGAATAAAGGAGAATATTCTTGAAATTGCCTTACTTTCAACTTCAGAGCAGTCTGACATTCAGACTCTCTCAGGTTTTTCACCACAGTTACTCTTATGCTAAGCCCACCTCAGTATGGAAATGGGTCAATATTTTTAGCAGCAGAATTTCTTTTCCATTCCAATCACTCCCTATTGAATTTAAAACACTTTAAATTTTTCCTGATTTCCTCACTCATACTTAATCATTTAATTAAAAAATGCATCAGCACAATAAGCACAACTCTGAGAATTATGTCTATTAGCCAGTTTTGTGTTTCTCCACCACCTGCCCAGCTCAAGACACTGTCAGAGTACTGAGTTTTACAAACTCCCTTCCAATAGTTTCTGTTGTCACAGTATTGCAATTGTAAGTGGGTGTCCAAAAAGGTATGCTTATTATGCATTGTAGAAATTGAAAGTAAGCAAGCTAATGTATCTATGTAACATTCCGTTTATCATTACTTAATAATACATCAACTTTTAGCATTGCATTTTATTTAATGAACTTCAGTATACTGAGCTCTAAGGACGTGGGAGAAGTTAGTATCTTAGCTGAGTCCTGATGTTTCTACTTAGCTTAATTCAGCTTTTACCAAACAAAGTTCTTGTTGAAGTCAATGAATATTTAACTCAAAAAACAATTGAATAAAGACAGAGAACCAAATTCAACATTCATTTGATTAAATGTCTTTTGGCACAAGAACAGCAGGATTTGGCCTTAAGCAACATCTTCAGGATAGGATCTATGTTCTTATACCCCAGAAAAAAAGACTTGAAAAAAAAATAAAAGACAGAATTTCCTATATAAACCAAAAAATGTATTTTTACTGATGTTAGTTTCCTATGGGAAAGTGTGCAGTCACCACTCTGCATGGGAGGGGACACTGTACAAAGTCACATCTATCCAATTCTATCTACATGAATGTTCCCTTTTTTTTCCTTAACCACTGGAAAATTAAACTGCAAGAGAGCAATTTTATAAAAGCTTTCTACCATTTTTTTCAGTTTCCAAATCCCTTCCCTGAACACAACCTTGCCTGACTCTGTGTCAATCAGGCACATCTGCCCCATTTCAACATTCACATCAATATGCTACTGTAGGACAAATCTTTAAGTGGATCACTGCCTTCAGGCTCAGCTTAGCCTTCAAATTATGTAAATACTTCCTATTCAAAGCCTGTCTTTATTTCCCTGAGAAAAGCTGAAGCTAACAGTTGTGATACCTAATCTGTCCTTTTTATCCAGATGTGAATAACAACAACAGAAATACCCCAGACCCCGAGGAAATGAAATTTCAGCCATAGGCTTGTTTACCTTAAAATAGCTTTGTCATTTGTGCTTCCTTAACATGAACATGTTTTGTCTGCTCGACAGGAAACAGTTAACTGAAACATGGAGTCCTCTCCCAGCGTTTTTGAGACGAGCAAAGCTCAGACCAAAGTCCATATGGTATTCACCCATAAACACAGACACACGACAGGAAAAATGCATTTCAAGTCTGTGTGCTGTGTGTCTTGGAAGAAGTTTGTCAAACAATTATGAAAAGAATTCGGCTTCCTCACAGCACCCTGGGAATGTACTCAGTTACTGGATCGGTTCTCATCTGGCTTCAAAGAAAGCACTTGAATAGGTCCCCTTTTTACGGAATAGTGTTTATAATGTAATTTTACTTCTCATTAGGGACCTCTTTCTTTGCCAACATTACTTTTAAATAGGATGATTAATATTTAAAGGCACTTAATTATCACATGTTAACCCACTTCCAGAACTGGTTACAGCTACCCTTTGATGTATAAAGGAACCAAACTCACCACTGCAGCTTTCTCATGAGATGAAGATGTTGGAAACACGAAAAGGAAAGTTTTCCTCTCTCTTATTGTCCCTCTTTTTGAGTGAACAACTTAATCTCCTCAGCATTGTTAGATTCATGTCTGAGCACCTGTTTTTCAAAGAAGCTCATTTTGCTTTGTCTGAGCTGCTTTTTTCCAACAAGGTGTCAGTTATATTAAACGTTTGAATCTGTCATGCTGTGAATTTCCACATGCGGGGAACAATATTGTGCAGAAGCTGCTTGCCACTTGCCAAGCTAAACTTCCAGTTGTTTGCAATAGTCATGTTACATAATACTTCCCACTATTAACATTAAAAAATCACTATGCAAACAGGTGTATTTCTCCTCTTGGTTTCACACCTAGCTCCCAAAAGCTTTAGCCTATAAGTGAGAAGGTGTCAAATGGAAAGGCTTGTTAGGGGAAAGAAGGTTTTACAAAGCCCCTGCGGATGAATCAGCACAATCATCCCAGCTCTCCGTCTCTCTGGGCACGACTGGGTTGAGTGGCTACAGACTGCCAGTCCCACCGTTGTCCAATGCTGCACTTTGATGGAGGATTAAGAAAAAAAATTGTGAAGTAGCCCCCCCCAATACCACTGCATTACAAAATCTGTATGCGATGGGGTGGGCAGATTGGATTAAAAGGTGTTTGAATTGCCTGCTAGCTATATATCTGAAAAAGCCGATTAACTTAACAGGCAGGGCTAGCTACAGTTTTCTGAGGTTCTCTGTCTTCTTCCGTGCACACATCTACAAAAGACAAACAGACAGTTACTACACAACTCTAACTAGCATGAAGTCACTGTGAATGGGAACGTCAGAGGAAAAACATTCCTGAAAACATTCTTTGCAATACCAAAAGAGATAAGAATGAAGAGTGATCCAGTACAATCTACCTAAGCCTCTTCAGCTAAGCTATGATTTACCGGTGTTCAATGCCTGTATTAAAGTGCTTTCATGGACCAAAGACACACTACCAAGGAATTTCTGAATGGTGAATAAATCTATGCTTTCTTTCTCAATTTGTTTGCATAGTCTTTTATAAACTGTGGACTAGTAAATTCAGCAATCATTAAAGTAATTTGGGAATAACCAGGTATCTAAAAATGTGATTCTTAGAGCAGGCATACTGAGTACTGTGACAGTCAGAAATTTTGGGGAAGCGAGTCTCAAAGTCCTTCAAACACAGAAGCTTTTACATCACTGTTAAGGAAGAGCTTAAGTACTATTCTCAAATTGGGCACCAGACCCTAGTATACATCTTACGTGCTGTCACATAAAGCTCTTTGTAGATTCACCATTAGGTATCTCAGATGATCTCTACACTAGAAAATGAAACAGGGCCATGACTCAGGCTTGACCACTAGCCCAAAATGCTCTTTTACTGTTGGACTGGGAAAGTAGGTATACCATACGGATAAGCTAGAGCTCTTCCAGGTAGTGCCCAAGTACAATGCAGGAGACGGGAGATGCCAGGGACCTGTATGACATGCTAGACATCCTGCTCTCCTGCAACCCTACCCCAACAGACTTTATACCTCCTAGCTCTCCCCAGTACTCCCACATAACCTACATATCATCCCACATGTGATAGGGACTGGATGCACAGCAGTTTCTTACTATAAGAACATCATTTCACTGGGATCACAGAATCACAGAATGGTTAGAGTTGGAAGGGACCTTAAAGATCATCTAGTTCCAACCCCACCTGCCATGGGCAGGGACACCTTCTATTAGACCATCCAACCTGGCCTTGAACACTTCCAGGGATGGGACCTCCACAACTTCTCTGGGCAGATGCAAGACAGTACTCATTATTTCAGATACATTAAGCTCAAATACATGACACTTTATGTTTATAAGCACCACATGTTGTCCAGAGCTAAATGTTAAATTGTACAAAAAATATTTCATTTGTGTTCAGCAGTATAAAAGTAAGTCCGGGTCTAGGTGCCCAGGGAATAGACATCTAGATGGTTAGTCCAGACAACGCAACAGTACTTTTTGTAAAAGAGATTAGTCATTCTCAAGGTACATAAAGAATTTTTTCTACAGATCATAGCAACTTAAGGTGGATTATTCAGGAAACCTGGATTGTTCTCCTTTATTTAGGTGCCTACTTTTTATTTAACTTGTGGTTTATTTGCCTATGTGTTATTCTGTATTCACCCTGGAGAGCTCTTACACTGATTGAATGACGGTATAGCTGAGAAATACAGGAGAAGGTGAGTGAATAGAAGATACATAGTAACAAAATGTTTTTATTGCAATGGCAATGTTAAGAGCCAAAGACTCTTCCTACAAAGCTTTATCCACTAAATGAATCTTGCTGCTGCAATGTGCTCATAATGAATTATTCCAAATAAAAGTTCTCTCACACAATTCATTAGCTGGTCGACATCCTGAGTTACCACATATTTTCCTCCTTTCATATAAAAGCAGTACAGAAATAGGGTGGAAAGTAATAATGTTCTTACGTCTGGATTATAACTTGACTGACACCTGTCAAAAATTGAGAGGTTAGAGGAAAATAAGATTGTGTCAAATAAAATATTTGCAAAAAATAGAAACGGAGCCTGATTGCGCTCCCTTGTTCCACTTTCTGTCATCCTTTCCGTAAATTATTAACTAAATTTGAAAAAATTTCTGTACTTTGTCTTACAACAGTGAGAAGAAAACGTCCATAGCATACCTGAAACTTTATTAAGAAAAATTTAAAGGAATAGTATATTTCATGCTTCTTCAATGTTTACTGAAGCTCAGTTGCATCTTCTTGAAAAAAAATTAGAAAGCGACAGAAGTATTGGGCCCCTTTGTAGGCTGACTTTTAACATTTTTAATAGACAAATCCAGATATGCTGGTTGCAAAGCAGAAATTGTTTCTCATCTTGCTTCAGTGAAAAAAGGTTGTGTTAGCAAATACCTGCTTTCTGTACCTTTGAATGCTGTGGCACCATGCGATGGTAAATCAAGTATGAAAGCACATAGCAGTTTTTTAAGGCATCTGCAAAATCAGCGTCAAGTGCAAATCTGCATGGCTGCATAGCACAGAGCATTAGAGTAGTAGAAACTCACTCTGCCACTTCAAATTGGTTCAGACAACCCTGAATAGGTAATTTTGTCCTAGAAGACCTGATGTTGCCTCAGGTATCGTCTGTCTGTGCTGCTCCAGCTTTATGCTGGGTCAGAAACGTTCTGCTCTACTGCAGCCAGCACAAACTGGCCTTAAAAAAATAAAGCCAGCATGCACATCACATTCTCCAGCTGACTTTGCAGAGTTAGGAACATGCGTCCATGCCTGATTTGGATTAAATCTGCACAATCTGGTGAACTGTATTAAGGAACATGGATTGTTCAACAAGTTAATTTGACTGAAAGACATTATAGCCTGCTCACTGGGGCAGCTCAGACAGCAGATCTAAAAGGACCAAGGAGCTGTGAGGAACAGACAGAAAAAACTGATGGGTGACAAGCTGTTTTCTCATTTCTCTGTACCTGAAGTGCTCTAAAATCCATCTGCTTCTCTTTATTTTGTGGAATTTGATATGCTCGCTAGAGGCGAGGCTCTGACTCTTGAGTTTCAGTCGTGGTTTGGGATAGCTGTGAAGCCTCCCATCCCTGCTCATCAGCCTCACCCTTTCCCGTGGATGTCCTCCTCACCATAGGGAGGGCTCAGGCCCTTGTGAGCAACAGCAGCACACAGTGGTATGTTTATCATTCATCAGTAAGGGGATGCTACAAGATCAGCTAAGCTAGATCTGCAATCAGAGGGAAGCCCATGGAAGTAGTAAGTAACGGACAGGTATGTGCAGTTTCATAGTTTTATAGTTGTCTCATTTTAATCTGCTTGTGTCTGTGGATCAGATCTCTTAGTGATTCAAATCCATGGTTGTTTCAGGTAGGGACTTCCGGCACATGTCCTCCTGAACATACCAAATTGAAGGGGAAAAGAGCTTTCTTTAAAGATGACAGTTTTTTACAAACATTTATAGTTTTCTTTCTCAGTGAGTTCCACAGTGTTTCAAGCCCTACACATTCATTCCAGATGGTTCCTAACATTCACTAGCCCTTTACAGAAATTACATAGACGATACAGAAATAACTCACAATGAAGAGTGAAGGACTGCAGATGGACAATCAGTACGAGTACCTGAGGAAGATGAGATCAATAGCTAGGAGATCTCTGTGACTTATGAATCTCTGATGTCCTGTCTCTGGTGTTGACATCAGATGGAGCAGGAATGGGAAGAGAGGCTACCTCTGCGTAGCACTGTAGCTGGTGACCCTTTCTGAACCTCCTTCTTTTTCCCTTCTAACCCTTAACCCTTCTCTTGGATTTGAGCCCCCTAGGATTGTCTTATGGTTCTTTGTCTCTTCCTTCAATGAGCTACGGTATACATTTTTTTAATTAAAGGAACAACTTCAGACCTTTGAAAACAATAAAAATACTAAGGTTAAGGCGAAGGCCATCCCTGCGTATAATGGAGGAGATGGAGGTTGAAGTGTAGGAGAAGGCATGAGAGATAGCTCAGTAATCCAGGAGCGTGTCAAGGTGAAGAAGTGGCTCTGGTTTATGCAATAGAAGTAGTCCTTGTCAAGTGGGTGTAATATGGGTGTAGGGCTTAGTCTGAAACACACAAAAGCGTGCAGGGCTCCTGCAGTTGCTTGTGACATAATGTTCATAGCAGACGGGACAACAAAGAGCAACTTTTTATATACGTTGATTAATGGGATGAGAATGGAGCTGAAGAGGAAGGAATGTCCGTACAAGGTATATGCTGAGGAGACGGGAAATTTAAAGGTATGCATACAGAATGAAATGCTCCCTTTCTCCAAAGCTTAAAGTTATGATAGCCACTACAGAATAGCAGTAGTTTTGGGACACAGAATGTCTCTATTTCTTACCAGCCCTGTAAACCATCACACTATTCAAACACTCTGAAGAACAAACAGAAACTGCCCTCCATTAGATCACCACATATAGAACAGGATGCGATTATTTCATCCTTTAGAAGCACTATCTTTCAAGCAACAACAAAATTAACAACAAAACCAAAATTAACAATAAAAGATTAAAGTATATTCTCTGCCTGTAAGCTCAAAACACACATATCTCCACTCTGCCTGCAAACTACGCCAAACAGATGGTCCTTATGCCAGCCCAAAAGTTAAACCTGCAGCTTAATCCCTAGAAAGAATCTGAGACACCACAGCTCAGTGCTGACTGATGTTGTTCTTAGAAAGGAGAAGCCACAGAGGCAGAAACACTTACAAAAATATCCACAACCAAAATAAAGAGGCAGCATCCACCGGACTGAAAAGCCTTTCTGATAAAGTTTGTTTTTTCCTCATTCTTCTTTAATTCCTCTGCCATTAGCACACGATGACATTTCTCACTGTCCTTCCACTTGCTTAGCATTAAACTAGTACATCACACTCATCTTCACCTTGCTGCAGACAGTCCTGATGGCAAAAAAACACATCACAGCTTTAAAAAGAGGTTTGCTGGAGACACATGCATTTCATTGCTCAAAATGCACACATCTATTCAGGAAAGCTTCAGGTAGATGGATGTGTCTTACCCAGATGACCTCATTTATAACCAGAGCTCTAGCAGTTTGCTCCAACTAACCTGTTCTCTACAGCTACAGAAAAGACAGGTAACATAGACTGAGTGTTTGCAGATGCTTCGCTGGCATTGCTAAGAGCAGGATAGGTAAGGTTAAAATTACTTGGATGGGTCCATAACGATGTGATTCTGTATTTGTTCTTCAGAGAATGCTGGATTGAACCCACAGGTATTTTCAAATTTAAAAATTAATTTGTTACCTGTTGTCAGATTATTTTCACAGAGAGGAGCCAAGCTGATTTGCTTTGGTTGAGAGTTTAAAATTGAAGTGTATTAAGATGAGACAAAACAATAAGAAAATCTTGAGAATGTTAAAGGCTGAAAAAAAGCTGAAGCATTAGCTGAGGTATTTTTAGACTTTAAGCTCTCCAGGGCAGTGATTGTCTGCTGTTGAATATTGTACAGAGCTGAGCATATTGCAAGCTCTAAACAAGCACAGTGTCTCTACCATTGAATCTCTCTCTTCACGTTAGACAAAAGGAGAAAATACTGGTACAAATAAATAGGAAGACAGAAATGCCTTACTTAGAGACAACATCTGTAAATCAAATTATGCAAAAGGATTCCCTTTCCAAAATCTGAAATAAACAGGCAGCATGATCATCTATTTCCACAACAATCAGCTTGTCATATGTACTGTCTACTTACTGCAGACCAAAGTAAGCTTCCAGGAAACAACTGCCAAAGCGTACGAGTTGACAATTATAATTCCAAAGACAAAGATTTCCTAATGTTTCTGACTCAAATCAGGCTACATTAAATTACATCAACTAGAGAATACTGTAATTGAAACAAAAAATTATCAGTGAAATTTCTTTTGAAAAGGCAAAGAATTCCTAACCAAGAGTATGATTTTTCATTCCTTTGCACCCCAGGACATCACAATTGTGAAAACTGGGCAGCATGGAAGACAGTACAATTATACATCATCATTCTCTACTCATTTACATTAAAATTCTATTTTTCATTTGCCATACGCAAATATAAATAACTTCACAAGATGTAATCATGCTCCTGGTGTTTTCTAAGACAATAATAGTCCACCATTCAATAGTAGTTTAAAACCCCAGGCATTGCAAAACCCAAATGGGATAACAGAATGTATTGTTCAAACTAAGAAAACAAAGGAAGTTAATCAAGGTCCTTGCTTGACTACAGCTGTCTTAAGACATAAGCCTTGAGAGGTATTTCTTAACCAATGATTAATGAGCAGACACCTGAAAAAAAAGACTACCAAATTGTAACTTTTTTGCTTAAACAGCACAATAGTGACTGTATAAAAAGAAGCTATTACGATAGAATTTATGTAGAAAAGCCAGCTTTATAAGAGAGAAAAGTTGCTTCTCTATTTTAATCCTGCAGACAAGGTAAAAACATGGCTACATAAGTATAGGTCAAAGAAAAAGCATTCAGGTCTACTACAAGATAAATAATGAAAGAATTTGAGTTCTAAAGGAATCTGAAATGTATATTTATAGTTTCAGTATTTTTTTCATGACATTTGGAAAAAAACTATTGTAATGAAAAATAAATGAAAGGAAAAATCAACAGCTATGAGATACAGGGTTCACAGGACAAATATGGGGTTCATCAGACAACAGAAGTATTCTCTGAAGTAGTTGGGAAGATGCTAGAAGTAACTCAGAGGGCTTATTGGTTTTACTCTGATCATCACACCTCTTCTTGAGGAGAATAAAGAGAATTGCCCATTTCTGAGATCTAACCCGTTTCTTTGTGAGAAACATCATCCCATCAAGTTTTTTTCAAAGATTCTGAGATTTGCTGTGGGGAGGAAAACAGGTGAAGTGGGTGATTTCTCTACCCTCTTCAGCAACCACTTAGACACTGTCCAGTTCAGGCTGCATCACATACATGTGTGTACATACACAAACAAATCCCCCTTGGACAGACACCTCAAAGAGGTCCATTAGCTGCAAAAAAACTATACCAGTCTCATCGTTGTTGCCACTGAGCACAGTGAGGAGAAGAAACCCTGAGCTGAAGAGTGCTTTGAAGTCTGAGCGGGCTTGTACATGGTAGCAGAGGGCGCAGCCTTCCCCACTCACTATGAATGCGTTGGGGGGGTCATTGCACTGCTTTTTGTGAGAGAGAGCAAATAGCATTGCAGCAGTGCTCGGCATGGCTAAACAATTACTTCTAGCACCGCTGATTAAAGGCCATCCTATCTCACATAGAAAAAATCAATATTCTGTTTGCTATCAGAAGAGATGGCTTAAAAAAAAAAAAACAAAAAACAAAAAAGAGGGGGCAAAATGAAAAAAGCTGTATTAGAAGCCAGGGTGAAAATTGAAGCAACTTGTGTTGCCTCAGAGATTTCTGGCATTCACTGCTGCTTACGTGTAAGTAACAGTACCTAACAAAAAGGATCTACCAAGGCTGTGTGTGAAAAAGTGTTGTTGCTAACCATGCAACAAAAATTCTCCTTAACTGAAACATTTTACAGGAGCTAATTATTTTAGATCACAGTCTGCCAGTTGATTTTTGGAGGTTACTGTTTAAATGGACTCTCCTCTGAGATCTGTGTGTGCGCGTCCCTTGGAGAGAATGCAGAGAAAGGCTGGTAAAAGAAAGACACAGAAGCTGTAGCTTAATGTTGCCAGGAGATTCTTCTTCCCTTCTCTGTGCCTGAGCCTCCATTAAGTGAAAAGATTGAAAACCTTAAAGTTGACCAATGGAGCAAACCGGGGCCTTACAGAGGCAACTCAAAAATTCAGGTGACAAAGATCAGTTATATTCTTCAGTGGTTATATACAAAAATAAGAAGAGGAAGGAAGTATTATCTATAGGAATCTGAAGAGGTAAAATTGATGTGATGGGTAGAAATGAACAATGAGAAATGGTGGCTGGAACAGATAACTGCAAAACAGTCTCTGCATTTCTAACTTCTCTGTTACTATATAAATCTTTATTTTAAGGTATTAAAAATGTGTAGGTGAGTGGGAGGTTAAAATCAGAGAGGAGATAGAAAAAGATTTATTACTCATGTTCTTTCTTCCTTACTACTTCGGTTTAGATGTGACTGAACAGTTAATTACTTGCATTGCTGCTTTGGCAAACAAACCAAGGAGAACAACAAACTTGAAACATCTCCAAATCCTTCTGTTTAGCATTTGATCATTTGCTAAACAGCCTTTGCCATGAGACCCAGGTATAGTTTTGTTAAGGATGTCACAGCTTGGTTTGTCTGATTTAGCATTGTATGCTGTGAAATTTCTTCTAGAGATTTGATTCCACTTGGCAGTAATACAATAAATGTATGAGTAGTGTTGCATCAAAGCTACAGAATATTTCAGATTCATCCGTGAAGTTGAAGGAGATTTTACTTTAAGATTCTCCATCAGACACTGTGATCCAATGTGCTGCCAGAAAGGATGGTCCTGTGTTCCCCCAGGTTGACTGTTCCCACCACCATCAACTCTACCAGAACTAGCATTTGTAGGGTGAGTCAGATCACCATGCAGCTGCACAAATACTCAAGCCTACCCAAAGGAGGAAGAAGAGCATCCAGTTGGGGCTGGCAGGCCATACTTAGATTAAAGTGACTAGTACCACAAGCTAAAACATGTGCAGGATATTGCTTTCAGCCTGCAAGCAGAAATCGCAAACAATAGAAAATCTCAGCTGAGAGCACTGTGTGACCTTTCAAGTTAGCATGCTGGCAATAGAGTGTTTTGAAATGTGACCATCTGTTTATGAATAGATAACTGGAAATTCAATTTATCATTCCCAAGCTCCTCAACTTATTAAGCACCAAATAAATAATTACTTACCCATTCTAAAACCATGAAGCATATACCTCGCTGTACAGTAATGTCTCTTGCTTTTTGCTTGTAGCTACGCACCACCACTGGTAGTGAAAGAATGTCCCAGCTGCTACCTGCATTCCTGAACACCTAACCCAGCTAAGGAGGAAGCACAGCAGATCAAAGACCCCTGTACTGACCTCCCGTGCCTTTCCTTTTCTTTTCTTTAATTTTTGATCCACAGCAAGATATGAAGCCCATTGATGATCCAAGCTGAGATCTGTTTCTGTATTTAAGTTCTTAATTACAGCTGTTGACTTTTGGTGATGCTGAAATCCTACAAATCCCATTAATATAATTATTTCTCTTTATTAAAACAGAAAATTAGGCTTTTTACATGTATACTGAAGTGTTGGGTTGTTGGTATTTTTAATACAAATGGAATAGCTATGCCCCATAGCCTGTGGAAGAATTGCTAACAATAATACATTACTGTGAATCAGAAAATAAATTGAAGCTAAAGAAAAACTGTACAAAAGACAAGAGAAAGTAAAGGGGATCACAGCCCAAAAGAGAGATAAAATTTAGGAAAGAGCAAGATCATTATAAGAATTTTACCAGAATGAAACCACAAGGAATTCCACTACATGATTCAAAGTAGAGTTTTACACATAAGGGTTAAACTTCTCAGAGTAATCTTAAAATCTGTAGCTCAAAAACTTACTGTACCTGTTATGTTCAAGTGGAAACTGGAGTTTTTCATAACTTCTCAAAATCACATCTATTGAACATGCATTGCGTACACAGTTTTACCTAGTACTAACAAGGGGCCTGATAATGAAAACAACTAAAATACAAACTTGTATAATTTGATTTTTACTCAGTTCCACATAATGTCTTTTGCCAAATCGTGTCACTTTTTCTGATATTTATCATGTGAATATGTGCCTACTAGTGCCTTAAACAGAAATAATGTCAATTTGTCAGTGTCCAAGGTCTACTCTGATCTACTTCTAGTATTTATCATCTTGGAGTTGTTACATGTGCTTTCTGCTGCAAATAGCAAATACTCAAGAGGGGTCTGTTTACAAGCTGGAGGATCCCTTAACAGGCAGAGTACTGCTGCAAGAGAGCAGGCAGGGAGTTTGGGTGGTAGGTTGGGGTAGGCTGAGGAAATATCCAAGCAGTATAAATCCACAATAGCCGGAGAGTTTGCAATTCATGTCCACCTCAGCCTGAGCGATGGAGGGGTCGTGAGCAGAGCACACTCCAGTTTCTCCCCCCCTGGAGCATTCCTTCTGGTCTGTTATTACCAGAGCAGGATAAAGACCTCTTGGATACAAAAGATCCAAGACAGAAAGGAAATATGTTTCAGACTTGAAAGGAGACAGATCAGGCCTAAGGAACTGACTTTCTATTTTGATTCCTTCTGCCATCTGAAATAGCCATTCCCTCTAATTCTCTTCAAATTCCTTCCAGGAGTCATCTGCTCAGTGGGCAGAACCTCTCCAACTGCCTAAAAAAGTGCATATCTCATTGCATGAACTTCCCAGTTTTCCAGTACTCAATCATCCTCCTGAAACTTGGCCATTGTTTCCATCTTCACCCCTGCCCTGCACCATCTACAGATGCTTCCTGTAAAGCTGAGCAGTTTAGTTGCACCATTCAGGAATGTGTAGATAAACTGGCTTTGAAGAATTTCATAATATGCTTGCATGAAAGATGATGTATAAAAATAAATTGTTTCATTACATGAGCAGCCCAATCTGATCTAGCCTCTTCACTTGTTACCACCTTAGTAGACAAAAGTCTCCTATTAGTGATAGTTGTTCATAAATATGTATACACACACCTACATATATTTGTGTGTATGTATGTGTGTATAAGGTATGTGTGTATAAGTGTGAGCTGAGAATTATTGCATCTAAATAACATACTGGTGACTTTTCTGATGAATCAGACAGAGAACCCAGGACTTCGTTCCTTCAGTGATGTTCTTTTCTCTGGGGTTAAAGAAAAAAAGGGAAAAATATGACTATACTCTTATCATTACCCCTTTCTCACAGCTATAGAGTTTCCCAGAATGTGTTGAAATTTCAAAATGGGAGATGAACATGGATAACGTTTGGAAAATGTCATGATTCCCTTCAGCACTCCTTCATATTTTTCTGGGCTTGCTTACTGATCTTAAACCTCTGTTCATATGAATTCACCAAAGAATGATGCAACTATGTTGAATAGCAGAATTGATGACATTTTAGAAACATGCCGAATAACCATTTATTTTCCCATGTGCAATATTTAAAAACTGCTTTTTAATACAAAGTATTGGCTATTCTGTCAGCTTCAGGAATGTCTCCAACAAACAGAAGAACCATTGTTAAGAAACAATCAAGTGAAAGAATGAAGAAATGGATCATCTGAACTCTTAGGCTGCCCTCATTGCAATAGCAGGTCCCAGGCCTTGCAAATTTCCTTCAAAACAAGCACATTTCAGCAATGGTTTTTCACTTTTACAGCAGACCACAGTTTTCCTTTTCACATTTTACTGGAAAAGTAATATCAAGCAAGTCTACATTTCATCAAAACAATCATTTTAAGGAGGAGCATTCTTATCTATCATCTAACACAAACAAAACGCTTACAAAGCGAGAATGATTTTGTACTGGAAAGAAAAAGAAAACCACATTTCTGACAGTACATCAAAGTGACAGTGAGATGAGTTTTCTACTCAGTGAAGTAGCTACTGCACTGTAAAAACACTTATGCCGGGGTTAAATAAGTTTATGGAATGCAGAGTTCTCTCCTGGTTGATGGAGGGAAGGTTTGTATCTAATAATTCCCTGCCATCAGTGATATGATATTATTACGGATACACCCACAGCACCTGCATAAGCTCTAGCACAGCAGGATACCCTCTCACAATGACCTTTTCATAATACTACACTGTATTTACAGCCATTAACCATGTTAGTGTTGTTATGCAGCTGCTACGCTGCTATCTTGTGTGGGTGGCTCTCTAATGTTGCCTTTTTTAAGGGTCCTTGAAATCACAACAGGATAAATCTTCTTCAGGGAGAAAGTTCAACCACATTCTTTCAGCAAAAGGAAACCCTTTCCTATCATGCAGTCCTTGAACTCTCTATTCCCTGTCCTTCTCCCTCTGCCCTAACTGACCCACAATGAGCACAAAAAGTGAAATCTCAGGTTTTCAGAACATTTCCTATTGCAACAGGAAGGATTTTAAACTCCCCTCCACATTCCCTAGTTTCATCACTGCCACAAGAAGAGGAGCTGGTTCAGCGCGGTGTTGAGCAAACAGACACACTGAGCCAAGCTGAAGATGTCGTTTTTATCCTGTGTGAACGGCCTGTGTGGCCAACAGGAATTTTACACCTGAAAAAACATCTGTGACAACACCGCTCCACAGATCTGGACTGGAGGCAGGCCCATGACTCCTTCACAATAACAGGAAACACTGTCGTCAAGAGGGAGCGGACCGTGCCGGAGCGATCTTTTCTATACATGCTCGACAGGGAATGTAAAGAACATTCCCTCAAAAAGTTTATTTGGACAGCAAAGGGTGTGGGAGGGCTGTGCTAGACTCTCACGAGAAGCAAGGTGTTTTCAAAGATCACTATTAAAGGCTGAAATTCTTTCTGTCTATTTTCAAAGGCTTGGGCAAAAAGAAGAAGAAAAAAAATAAAATAAAGTGCTTTGCGGTTTGTTTAGCATCACATCCCTGCTTGTTACGAAGCTGTGCTGCTCCCTGAGAAAGGCTGTCCCACCCCTCCCTTTCAATGGAACTTTTATTTTCACTTCTGTTCTTCCCTCTTCCAACTGCCGTAGCGTGCTGGCTCTGCAGATCAGGGCAAAGCGGCTGTGCGACAACCCAGCCTTTCCCCAGACCGTCTCTTCCTGTTGTCCCTTCAGGACACAAGCCATCCCCCAGCGTGCAGTGTGTAGGGAACCCCCCAGCTCCCAGAGCAGCTGCACAAGTGCCAGGAGAGCTGCCTGCCCCCGGAGCTCAGACTCCATGTGGCCACAAAAATCCAGGTAGAGGTCTTTTCAGAGGCAACATAGTTCAAGGTATACAACGCAGTCTTCTCATCACGGCGAGATCAAATACAGACATTGCTACAAAATATTGACAGCATTAATGTCTCTCTTCAATCCCTGTCCACACACCCACATTATTTAATCTTGACAAAGGACACAAAATGTAAGGATCTCTCTTCATGGAGCTGAAGCATATTTTCTTCTGGGTAGTCCTTTTCTTTTTTTTTTTTTTTTCTTAAGGGACTTTCTATAATCATCTACATCTATTCACATCACTAGGAAAAATGAATTAAAATTTATCTCATGGCTTTTTATGAAGGAAGTAGTCTGGCTGTCTTTTATGTGTGTATTTGGTTGTTGGCAGCTATAGGAAAATTATCAATGTGCTATACAGCCTTGCTTAATATTTAACATTTTTTTACAGAGCTGCTGTAGGCAGTTGTGGAAGTGCCTAACTATATACATAGTACACATGTGACACTGAAGTCTGGACTAACCTTTTATATAGGAGTTTTGGACAGACCAAATTATTTGGCCATAGAAATTCTTACCATGAGATAACAGTGAAATGAAATAGGAAATAAGAAAGTTTCTTTTCGACAATCCTTTAAGTTCTATGCCATTGTTTTGCTTATCAATCATTTTGACAAACATGCTTTTGGAGTATTCCTGCATACATGGCATCTCTAATTGTTATGCCCTCTACATCAGTCCTCGATGGTGACAGTTTTTTCTATGAAGAGCTCTCTACTGCCAGAGATATGTTTTGAACCATAACACAGAAGTCCATGAGCGAAGAAGTCCGAAATTTCTGGAGTGCAGCTTCTCTCTTGTTACATCTACTTCTTACTGGGATCTTATTATTTGCTTCCTATGTGTGGGGGCAGCAAATGTGCCTGGACTTCCTCAGGCTGGCTGTGGATTTCTCCTTGCCATGGAAGTAAACAGATGAGTAAGTTGGCTGTTTTTTCACTCTAGGTGTACATACAACTTTAAATGCACCTTATCGGAATAAAAAAAAAAATANAGAGGAGAAAAAGAGGGGAAAAAAAAAAAAAAAAAAAAAAAAAAAAAAGGTTTGCCTTTCTCTAAAAGCTTATCTCTGGAAACTGAATGAACTGAATGTCACCACCCAGACAAATCCAGTCACTTTCTGTGAATCTGAGCTACTCAAGTACCTGAAAAGTCGCTGCCTGCAGGTAGCAGTGTGGCAGTGTTTTTTTGCTTTTCTCTGAGCAGAGGATACCAGAACCCAGACCTGCCCAGACCTTGAGCCACAGCTCCTTTTTTATGTCCACCCAGGAACAGAAGGTGTTGAGGACAACTGACAGAGCACCAAAATTCATGCTGTGAAGTCTGATTTTTGGAGATCTAGAAATATTCACAGGTCTAAACAAGGCAGTTCAAGGTGGTTTTTAGAGTTAAAAGCATCATGCTATGTTGTTTGGTAGGCCACGTACTATTGAGAAGCAGACAACTGGAAGGTACTGATCTCTCTTTAAGTTCTCCCAGGCCCTTCTTGACCTTCTAATGACAGGCATGACAACATCACAATCACAGAAATTACTTCAGGATAATTCAGAGGCTCCTGATTTAGCTAGTCAGCTTGGGGACCAGAGGCAGTCTAGACACAGGAGTGCGAAGCCCAGCACTGTCTGGTTTACCTGTAAATGTAGGCATACACTTGCACACATAAAATACACCCTATTGTGAAACCATACACCAGGAAGAAATAAGAAAGTGGCTTTAAAAAAAATGTTTAAACTAAGTTGTTGACAGTCAGTAGTCACTCCAGTTGGAGTGTTAACTCAACAAAATTGGGTAAGAAATATTAGCTATAAGACAATGAAAGGGACAAACGGGTTATTCTTTCTGTGTGTTAGCCAGAGGACATAAGGCTGAGTGCATAATTTCTGTTGGTCACCCTTAGCCTTTTTGCAAAACCATGTACTAACAATGCAGCTGTGGCTCTAAGCTCCAGTCTTTGAAATTTCACTGATCCAGTGAATTCAGCTCGGTGCCTGTACTAATTTTTAGGGAGCATTGACAAGTAGTAAAGCATACCATTAAATGGCAGAAAATGCTGCCTCTGCTGTGCTGGGTAAACCCTGAGAGCCTTGTATGGTGGGGATAAACCCTGGGATATAAAAAAAGAGAAAAATCTGTCTGTCCTAGTCCACCACAGTCTCCCGTGTTCAAGATTGGAGCTGATGTAGAGCTAGGATACCATCAGGTGATGGGAGAGCTTATGTTATGAGAAATGGCAAAGATAGCAAGGCTTAGCTAGTCTCTTAAAATGGGAAGCCATGCTTAGCTTCAGGGGAAATTTTTCTTGTGTTATATATAAGACTAGGTAAACAGCAGGCCTGGAAACAAGTCATTTAAACCAAGAGATGAAGTTGACCCGAGACCAAATAGGTATAAATAAGCTATGAATTAAGTTAGTCTGGGAATTAGGTAAAAAAATGAGTTGTTACACTCACCAGAATTGCAGACCCAGATGGCCCTTTTCTACCTGGTGATCATCACATCCTCTCCAACTTCACTTTCCATTCTCCACCACAATCTCTCATCTCCATTCGTATTCACCAAAACTGAGCAGCAATTAGCTGATTAACCTGAACTCATGTTTACATTTGGGAACAGTACAGTGTTTTGCTTAGCTCAATATAGTTCATGTCAAGATTTCTGAATATTTTCTTTTTTTTTTTCTTTTCTTTCTTTACATTAAATATTTCAAAGTTTACCGTAATTTTGGGCAAAGCAAATGCCAACATTACAAGCTCTCCCTGTGGGCGGAGGTAGCGAGGGGCCTTGTTCTCCTTAGAATAGCTGTGATCCTGAGGAGGTTTGTATGCTGTAATGCTTCAGGGAGTATAATACTTTAAAATGTTGCAGGACATAATGAGAGATGTACACCTTATGGCTTTTGTCAATAAAAATCCAAGAATGGTGTGGCTTAATGCTAGAGACTAAACCTGAGCTTCTCTTCATGAAACAGTAATGAATGTTTTTATAGCCTAGCTATCTTGTCCGCTCCATTCTATATCAACTGTACAAAATGCATTTCAAATTAAAAATAGAAAGAACTGTTAAAAAGTCAGGGGATTTCCAGATATTAATTCTGTTTGGATTTTACCCTTCAATAATGAGGAATGGTTTGTACTTTTCTTGTCAGTCCCAACTGACTGCATTTGAAATACTTAGCACAGAAGTAAGTTTAGCTCTTCCATAATAAGTTTCTACAGCCAGCAAAATATGGGCATTATTCCCATGCCTACTTCTGCATATTTCCACTTTGGCAACAACGGCGTATTTTAACCCATCTTGATTGCTAATATGTCTCAAGTGAATTCATCTTAGTTAATGATGAATTAATTTCCTCTGTTTGACTCATCCTTGCGGTTGTTGCAGATCCATCACAGACTGTTCGAATACCTAGTCAGATAAACCACAGCACAGGGAAACCCTCTGGTGTATAGAATTTTAGCCATACCTCTTGGATTTGGGAAATAATACTAGAAATCTCTTAAAAAGAGTTTCTAGTGAAATGTATTGTGCTTTCAACTTCTGTGTAGTAAAGGAAAACATCTAAAAGACATTTTATGATTATTGTCCTGTCTTCTTTTGGTTTTTTGTTGTTTTGTGTCTTGGTCTTCAATAGTTTAACTCCAGGGAGTGTAGAGGCATGTAAAGGAAAAAAAAAATAACGTGCATTTAATTTATTTTTTATGTCACTTTGTGTAATTTTCTAACACACGTCCCTGTCAGAATTAGGAATACGTGTAAAATTTGGGCCTTTTTGAATCTAAATAGATAAATACCCATGGAACTTATTAGTGTATACAGAAAGTTTTTGCTAATTTTCAATTTTCCATGCTGAGACTTGTGACTTACACTGGTGGATCACCAGTGACACAGATACCTATTTCAGAAAGCGCACATCACTTTCCATATAAATTTTGCTTCCCTGGTAGTACTCACTCAAAGGAAAATGTGACAAATTATATTGCTGTGTTAGAGCACCTAGTAAGCAAAAGAGAAATTAATTCCAGGAATGAGGTACTTTTAACAGTATTCCTGATGTTCTCCCAAATTGTCTGAAAACTGCTTTTCATTCCACTTTATCCATTCCTCCAGTTCTCAAATAAGGTTAAAAAGTTGCTTGACTGTTCTCACATCAACCTAGAGCAAAGCTTCAAAGACAGAGTGGCAGTATCACACCCTTAGAAGATTGGCAAGAAACTAAGTAACTGAGGACAAAATTTCTGCACCCATTCAGCCTTTATCAGTTGCCTTTCAGTCAAACTGCCAGCTTTCTTTATATCCGACATCAGTCCCCAGCTAATCAGAGAGTTTAGCAGGTTAACGCTGTGATTTACAAGGCCTGAGTGCATCGTATCATTTCAACATCATCAGGGTGGAACTTCAGAGCTAGATAATGCAGCACTTGCTCATGAAAGTAGCTGTTAGCTGGGGAAGGAGGCCAAATGATTTAAGAAGCTCACTCCCAGGAGCAAGGATCCCTTAGCATTAGCTGAATCTAACCCCAAGGCCCATCAATAACAAGGACTTTAATCCCTAGGAACTTCTGACTGAATTTTGTAGATTCTTAGATCTACACCTGAAATGATATTCTAATAGAAGGCTTCTCTGGAGACATTTAATAAACAGAACAAAATTGTTCTTTTGTGTTTTCTACGTTTTTGGAAGTAACACAAAATGCAGCAACTAAGAAGCATAGAAGAAATAAAGAATAACGGACAGACAAATGGATGTATGGATAGATAGATAAGGTAGTTTGTATTTAAATGGATTGGCAAATCAATTATTACGAAGAAGAACATGCTAAATTTTTGCATACTCATGTAAAATGAGTGAATAAATCATCATTAGTAGGGGAGAGGAAAGTAATATTTCTGTTATTCAAGTATGACAAATACGAGATATTTAAATGCTCCTTTTCTACTGCTTACATTTTCACAGAGGGGAAGTATAGCGTGCTCATAACTAGGGTGGAGAATGAGTTTTACTGTATTTTTTCCTGTCTCAATAAAGTTACATTTTAATCGTATATACCAGGAAATATACCAGCATACACTTCGCTGCTAAGATACACATGTGGTAGGAGTAAATGATGCATATCACACATTCTTTACTTTCCATACAAGATCTCATAATCTACTTATAACAACAGTAGATCAGAAAAATAACTTTTGAATCCAAGACCCGTGATATACCTCAGGAATGTAGACAGGAGCAAAATCATGGACGTTATCAGAAATAAATAAAGCTTTCTTGTCTTAAGACACCTACAATTTTTAACCTGATCTTTTATTATATACCTAAAATGTGAGAGTTAACTGTGAAAAATATAAATGTATTTTTTATTTAATTGAATTAAAAACAAAACTTAGATGTTTTTTATTTTGTTTTCTTTTTGAGACAGTATCAATTTTGGATGACACAAATTTTTCCTTTTCTCAACCTGAACTCTGAAAGTTGTATAAACTCTTGTTCCTCAGAAACAGAGAGTATACAAGGAATAAGGGAGGGAGCAGGAACCATACCCCATGGAATAAATGGGCTTTCAAAGCTGGGAAAAGCTTTGGGCTTGCTTGTGATTACTTTATCTCATTGTTTACAAACCCCAGATGTCTTAGAAAGACCTCATTTGTTGCCACATATTTTCTTTCCTGATGAATCATTCCACCCATTTTTAAACCAAGACAAATGCCAGTTCTTTTTTATTCTAAGGTTACCTTTCAGTAAGCTCAGTTTAATGTGCTGCTAGAGCTCAGAGGAAAGCTCTTGGGAACCTGGGAATCTACTGAATACATATTTTTAAAACAAGAAAGGGAAAAAGTTGCACTGACTTAATATTAACAACTTGAGAACTCAATGTCTCTCACATCTCATTCCCCTTCCACTGCACAAACTGTTAACGGAGCCGTTTTGGAGACACTGACAAAAGCTCCAAGGTTTACAGCAGCTGGCATGTTTGGAGACAGTACCCTGGTACCATCTGTGCCTCTCTGGTTCCAGCCAAATCAGTCTCCTGCCCAGTTGCAGAGCGGAAAAGAGGAGCTGAGAGTGACAGGGAGCCCGGGCAGGTGGAGAGTGGGACACTGAGGGCAGCAGCTCCGTACCAAGGTTTCACCGTACCCCAGCTGCTCTGACGGAGGGCTAATCTCTTAAAATGACCTGATGGTTAGCTCACACAAAGACCTGCACCCTCAGAGTATGCTTTGTCTGCAAATACACTGGCAAACAAAGAGATCGGGGGACTGTCTGCTGGCCCATAGGTTGGTGGCATGGCACAGTTGCCCTACTCAGATGATGCTGTCTCTCTCCCCTGCATCCCACCTGGGGAACATCCCTAGGTCTGTCCCCTGATCACACCTGAGCATTGCCTGTGAGAGTGCTGGTCGATACAGATCAAAACTGCCAGGGACTGTGCTAACAATTAAACAGTACATGCAATCAAGCCCGTTGCTTCGCCCTGTGACTCTACATCTCTTGTGCCCGCACATAACCCACAGCCAGTTTTATTTGGAGGTAAAGAGAAACAATCTGAGCGATACCTTGGTGAGATTAAACATTTTATTGATGGGGAAATTTGTCAGAGGTTCTTGCTTTACCCAAAATCTTCCGCTGATACTTCAGCAGCAATGTGAGGAAAGCCTCTGCTTTTCGCCATTAGCAGTCTGAGCCAGCCAAGCACTTGAGTGTGTGTGTGCAACTGTGAGCGTGTGGACAGCCTTGAGATGCTTCATGGAGTTAGAAATATACTTAAAGCTGAACACATGAATAAGTATTATCTGCAAAAGGGCCAAGTTCTTTTACCCCTGTTCTGGTGTCTGCTTTTCCTTCCCACGACCTCCTCTTATAAACTGGGATGTCTTGCTTTTTCTGTAAGCTGTCTGTCACAGCTGTGGGATGTTTTCAGTGAAATCTTGTCTATTTGCAAGTCATATTGATTGCTACTGCTTATAAATCATATAAACCATAAAGCCTAACTTTGCTTTTCTTTCTATGGAGCTGCTTTAATTTGTTGGGTTTGGCGTATTTCTTATGTAACCTGTAATGTGTGATGGCAAATGCTAACAAGAAGATGACAGTTTGGTTTGAATGATAACTGTGATAAACATTTTGATTTGAATAGAAAAGTAGTTCACCTGCCATCCTGAGTTCCCATAAGCATGTAGAGATATACAGTGAAAAGAGCAGACCTGCAATATAATTTCCTAGCAGAGCTACCCCTGCGGCAATGTCTTTATAGACAAGCAGGTCTACAAATTTCTGCATCACCCATTGACTTCTGTTTGATCTTCCTTTTCCAATGAGACCCCAAAGTGAATCAATGTGACAGGTCTAGGAACAGTAGCTCTGATCCCATAAAAGCTTATTATTTCTGTTGTGGTAAACCAAATAGACTTACTAGAACTCAGAGTACAGTCCTGTCTCAAAGAGCTTCAGTTTACTATATGAGACAAGAATGAAAGAAAGAGTGGAAAAAGAGGAAGGGAAGACAATGATAATGGTATAATCGAATTAGTAATAAGGTTGACAAAACTGCAGGGGATGTGTACAGGACGTTTACATTGTTTTGACTTGGCTTTACACAAAACCTGGTGTATGCATTTGCTTTCTGTAAATTCTTTCTTTTTTTTTTTAACAGTAATCTTTTTAGACCACCATCACATAAACTGGTGATTATAATTTAATTCATGTCTGTTAGCATCATTGCTATTTGGGTGAATTCCAACTTGTGATGAGTTTGGCAGCTACACTGTAGGTAGCTAATGAAGTTATGTTTGAGGGCAAATAACGACTTGTGGTAGACATGTAATGGCTTCCTTGCTCTCTGAAGAAAGCAGCTTAAGGCTTTGGGGGTCTTAAGCTCACGTGAGTTCCCATTTTTTTAGGGCTAGGATCATAGATTATACTGAATGGGTCAACAGATCAACACCTTCTGTAGTGACGAGATGATTCTTTCACTTCATTAAATCAACAAAGCTCAGTACACTGGGCTAGGGAGTTTAAAAATAATGTGTATTTACTTGCGTTGAAAAAGTACAAGCATTACCATCCATACAGTGTTTTCAACACAGTTTTCCAAGCTAAACCTATTTTTTCCAGATATAAGAGATTAAGTTTTATAATTGCACATGATGTTTTAGAAGATTAAAAAAAAGAGACATTAATAAAAAGTCCTACTGATATAGGTGTCCTTTGAGACTGCTATATATGTCTCTCAATACACAAAAGATCTCTTGTCTGTGATAACAAGGATTGAAGATTAGTAGGAGGGCAATTTAGGGCCGTAGATGCTAGAAACGTGATGGTGAAATGAAATGTCATTGACATAAAAGGGTGTAGGTACAAATTATGAATGTTTCTACAGCTACTTGGGCAGAGTAACTGAGATTCCTGTAGCTTTTAATTACTTCTAAGATTTGCAGCAGGGAAATTATCTACTGAAAGTGTACGTGTGCTTGTATGTGCATGTGGTTTGGGGGAGCAGTTGAATAACGGACTGAGAAATGCAGTCATTAATAGAAAAATACTAGAGAACTGCTAGAAATCCTGTAGGAAGCAAGGAGAGTACCAGCTTTGTTTATATTCATGGGATGAGAAACTGTAAAATATTCATGCTAACAGAGTGATTAAAAAAAGACAAAAACAAAGGGAGGGGAGGCAGTTTTGCTCCTCTTACTGTGTTGCTTTGTTTAAGGAAAACTCAAAACAAGTTCCTCTCTGCTGAAGTAAACTCTGAAGACTCCCTACTGAGCCAAAAGAGGGAGTTTTACAGTCCCATTCACTTTTCTTCTGCTTTCCCAGCATTGTGTCAACCTTTGCACTGTGTCACACATCCGCAGTGCAAGGCACAATACAGCTGCAGTGCTCAGATCGGAGTCAGGAGAGAAGAATCAAGTAGTTTTCCTCAAAAAAACTGCTGCCTGGATTTGTGCTGCGGCACATCTCTTGTTTGGCTCTGCTATCCAGATGCTCTTTGCTGCTAATGCCTGAAGATGGAACTTATTTGGTTTGAAAGCTCTTACATTTTAAATGAGAATCTGGTATGGTAATTCACTGTTCCAAAAATGGATACATTCAGAGAATCACAGCAGGCTAAAGGAAGAGGGATCACAGACCAGGGAGAGAATGAGGCAATTTATGTTTAAAGTCTAATAGAATTTTTTTCATATTTATGTGCAGTTTCAGTAGCTGTTCTCTGAGCTAATGTTCTTAACTCCTGCCAATAAAAAATAACAGGATGAAGAAATTAATAGATATAAAGCAAACAAATACTGGTATTTAAGATTTATTTTTCACAGGTGAAACAAGTTTGGAGTAGTCCCAGAAAAATCAAGTGACTTTTCTGAATATTTTATTATTTAAAAACCCATTACACAATTTCTTAGCATAAGTAAAAATAAATACTAATTGTATATAAACCTCATTGTAGATGATTTTCCAAATGAGGCAAAAAAAGACACTATCCTGTATTGCTCTCCAGAGAGAATACGTGACACTCTATGAGTCAAAATCACTGTAAATGTTGAAAAAAGGGAGAAAAAAAATCCACAAGCTTTTCCCCTTTGTGATTTGCAGGTCAGACAACATGGGACCTGCCTGAAATATATTTTTATTCAAAAGTAATTGTAATGAAAAATGTCATATAAAAAAATAAAGTTATTTTTTTGATAGAGAGCCCAGGAGAAGGGAGCATCTTTAAATGAAAGCTCATATGTTTACTGAAATCTGGATATGTTTATTAAAATACGTATTGAAAGAATAAATATCATCATTTAAAAAGTTAAAATTTTAAGCAATTTTTAGTAAATAAACATATCTGCAGTATAGTTTAACTAAATTTAACACAATTTTCAGAATAAGAGTAGTTTTTACCCTCTCAAGATACTAAGTCATCATCAAAATAGTCAGTAACCATAGTAGCTTGATAAAAAATATGTTATCTGAAGAAATTCTGTTATCTTACAGACAGTTTACTAATGAAAAAATCTCCAAAGAAAAGTAATTGGAATGAATCAAACAAAGTTAAAACGAGTCAATTATCAAAAATCAAAGCAATATAGCAAAATTGTTAATGTATGCTTTCAAATTTATCTTTTTGTTCCTCTTCTATCTTTTATGATAGGAACACGAGGAACAAGTAATGACATCTACAGTTAAGACAAATTCTGCTGTAAGCCTTATGTAACCCATTGGGACCGAGATTTGCAATGACAGGTACCACCCTGTTCAGCCAGCTCTGCCGCAAACACCTGTATCCTCCTGTTTCCATTGTCCTTTCTTATTGTCCCTCTCCCAGTTTTGCAAAGCCATCTGAACAGGAAGATTCAAGAGGCAGTTTGAGTCCAAGCAGGTGTCATCCTTCTGCAGAAGGGAAGACAGAACTTGGTCATGCCAGGGCTGGAGCCCCTCATGCTGCTTTGACCACCTCAGGGGTTGTGTGTGAGGTGTGGGGTGGAGGTGCTGCCTGAGTTCCCCACTCCTCCTTGCCTCAAACCTGGGTCATGACTCCCAGGTTTCCTTCTGGGGGATGACAGGGGTTCTGGCATGCAGTCAGGGTGCAGGCAACATGCTCTTAGGTCTCGCAGTTCTACTGCAGCCGAAGACTTTCATGTCAGCTACCTTAAGTTATAAAATGGACTTGGGCTTGACTGTGGACAGTTCAGTGAAGATGTTTGGTCTATAAATAGCAACAGTCAGCTAAATATGCAGACCATTAAGATTTACAAAGCACAGAAAGGAGAAAGGATCACCTCTTCCAAGCTCAGGAGCAGTGCATCCCAACAAAGAGGAAGACAGGCAAAAACACCAGGAGGCCTGCATGGATGAACAAGGAGCTCTTGGACAAACTCAGACACAAAAAGGAAGCCTACAGAAGGTGGGAGCAATGACAGGTAGCCTGGAAGGAGTACAGAGAAATTGTCCAAGAAGCCAGGGATCAGGTTAGGAAAGCTAAAGCCAAGATAGATTTAAATCTGTCCAGGAACATCAAGGGCAACAAGAAAAGCTTCTACAGGTATGTCAGTGATAAAAGGAAGACTAGGGAAAATATGGGCCCTCTCTGGAAGGAAATGGGAGACCTGGTTACCCAGGATATGGACAAGGCTGAGGTTCTCAACGACTTTTGTGCCTCAGTCTTCACTGACAAGTACTCTAGCCACACTGTCCAAGTAGCAGAAGGCAAAGGCAGGGACTGGGAGAATGAAGAACCACCTACGGTAGGAGAAGACCATGTTTGAGAACATCTAAGGAACCTGAAGGTANTAGGAAAGCTAAAGCCAAGATAGATTTAAATCTGTCCAGGAACATCAAGGGCAACAAGAAAAGCTTCTACAGGTATGTCAGTGATAAAAGGAAGACTAGGGAAAATATGGGCCCTCTCTGGAAGGAAATGGGAGACCTGGTTACCCAGGATATGGACAAGGCTGAGGTTCTCAACGACTTTTGTGCCTCAGTCTTCACTGACAAGTACTCTAGCCACACTGTCCAAGTAGCAGAAGGCAAAGGCAGGGACTGGGAGAATGAAGAACCACCTACGGTAGGAGAAGACCATGTTTGAGAACATCTAAGGAACCTGAAGGTAGGACCTGATGAGATTCATCTACGGGTCCTGAGACAACTGGTGGATTAAGTTGTCAAGCCACTATCCATCATATTTGAGAAGTCATGGCACTCCAGTGAAGTTCCCACTGACTGGAAAAGTGGAAATATAACGCTCGTTCTTAAAAAGGGAAAAAGGAAGATCCGGGGATCTACAGGCTGGTCAGTCTCAACTCTGTGCCCAGCAAGATCATGGAGCAGATCCTCCTGCAAACTATGCAAAGACACATGGAAAATAAGGAGGCAACTGGTGACAGCCAACATGGCTTCACTAAGGGTAAATCATGCCTGACAAATTTGGTGGCCTTCTACGATGGAGGATAAGAGAAAAGCAACTGACATCATCTACCTGGACTTGTGCAAAGCATTTGACACTGTCCCGCGCAACGTCCTTGTCTATAAATTGGAGATACATGGATTTGACCAATTGATCACTCAGTGGATAAGGAATGGGCTGGACAGCTGCACTCAAAGAGTTGTGGTCAAGGCTTGATGTCCAAGTGACGACCAGTGATGAGTGGCATTCCTCAGGGGTCGGTATTGGTGCTGGAGCTGTTTAACATCTCTGTCAGCAACATGGATGGTAGGATTGAGTTTGCCAACAAAACCAAGCTGTGTGGTGCAGTCGATATGCTGAAGGGAAGGGGTGCCATCCAGGGGGACCTTGACAGGCTTGAGAGGTGGGCCCATGCCAACCTTATGAAGTTCAACAAGGCCAAGTGCAAGACCCTGTATGTGGGTCAGGGCAATCCCAAGCACATATATAGGCTGGGCAGAGAATGGATTGAGAGCAGCCCTGAGGAGAGGAATTTGGGGGTGTTGCTAGATGAGAAGTTCAACAAGAGCCCACAATGTGCACTCCCAGCCCAGAAAGCCAGCCACATCCTGGGCTGCTTCAAAAGAAATGTGGCCAGCAGGTCAAGGGAGGTGATTCTGCCCCTCTACTCTGCTCTCATGAGAACCCACCTTAGTACTGTGTCCAGATCTGGGACCCCCAACATAAGAAGGACATGGACCTGTTGGAGAAGGTCCAGAGGAGGGCCTCATAGTCGATCAGAGGGCTGGAGCGCCTCTCCTATGAAGACAGGCTGAGAGAGCTGGGGTTGTTCAGCCTGGAGAAGAGAAGGCTCTGGAGAGACCTCATAGCAGTTTTCCAGTACTTTAAGGGGGCCTACAGGAAAGATGGGGAGGAACTCTTTGTCAGGGAGTGTAATGACAGGAGGAGGTCTAATGGTTTTAAACTGGAAGAGGGTAGATTTAGATTAGATATTAGGAAGAAATTCATTATTGTGAGGGTGGTGAGACACTGGAACAGGTTGCCCAGGGAAGCTGTGGAGGCTCCATCCCTGGAAGTGTTTAAGGCTAGGCTGGATGGGGCTTTGAGTAACCTGATCTAGTGGGAGGTGTCCCTGTCCATGGCAGGGAGGGTTGGAACTAGATGATCTTTAAGGTCCCTTCCCACCCAAACCTTTCTATGACTCTATGAAAAACAGTAAAGAAAAAGCAATGTTGCTGCCACATTAAGATGTGTGGCTACTTCACCTGGACTTGACTCTTGAAAGTGCTGGTCTCCTCACTCCAGAAATATGATTGCAGCTGTAGGCAAATCATGATCAGTGTTAGGGTATAGAAAAATTAACCTGCAAAAATGTGAAGATCAGGACTCTCTGATAAGAACCAAAAAGATAAAGCCTGGTGACAATGGACAGAGGCTGAGGCAGCAAGGAGCGGAAAGGCAATCAGAATTTTCCTCTCCTTAACACGTACAGTAGAATGTGACCTTGCACTGAGCAGTGGAACATTCATAACCAATAAATAGTGAGCCAAGCGTGGATGCTCTTGCTACCTTTTTGTGTAATGAACTACTTTGAACTACCCTTTCTCAAACGAAAAAGGCTGCCGCTTTCTGCTCTTCTTATCACACCTCTTAAAACAGCCTGTCCTTTCACACTGAAGTCACTCTCTAGTATGTTCTGCTTTCTGGAGACAATAGGCAGGAAAGAAGCTCCTCATGCCAAAATTCCCATGCACTTATATTTAGTAGAAACAAAAAACTTGGAGTTTTAGGGGTTTTTTGTAGTGGGGTTTTTTTGCTTTTTCATGGGTTTGGTAGTTTTTTTTTAGTTTGTTGTTTCCTTCTTTGTTTAGTTTTTGGTTTATGGGAAAATATATCAAAAACATTTTGCTGGTATTAATGTCTCATATTTCCATGTTATAACCTGTGTGCTTTCCATATATTTTGCCAAGTAAACAGGTGGATTATCCTACGCTGAGTTTTTGGCACGTGGTTAGAGCACTCCCAAGAACAGAGCTAACTGGTCTGAAGCTATATAGAAACATAAGACTGGCTATTCAAGCTCATACTAAAACTTTGCCTAACCTGTCTGTGTTCTGCCTTTAACTGCGATCAACAGTGAATGTCCATGGAAGTGAATAACAGTGGAGCAAGCACGTGGCAACAGCCCCTAGAAATGATCACAGCTTCCTAGCTGAAGGATTTCCTAGCTCATCCCCAGCTCAGGGATTTCCTCAGCTGGAAGCCATGTTTTGGGATTTAATAGACCTCACTGGGCTTCTTTCTTACATGTATTAATTTGACTGATTCTTGAGCTCATGAAAACTGTTTTGTTCACAACAGCCTATGGGAAGGGACCCCACAGAACCTGTAGATGTGTTGTGGAGAGACGCTCAGGTTGTTTGGTTTGAGCCAACCACTTGCTCGCTTGGTGTGCAGCACTCACAGCTACTCATCAGCTCAGCTACTTCTTTGCCAAACTTCATGGAATTCTTGCACATTTATACTTATTTGGTCTTGTGCCAGCACTGTCATTTGCTTTAAATTGTTCTTTTTCCCTCGTTGTGTTTTACTTACTTTGACCTACTGATGGGAAGATTTCCTTTAGTCATGTTATTTTAGACTTTGATTGTAACATGGGTATTCCACTTGCCTGATAAATTACCTCCTCTTTGCACCCATTCCACTTTCAATTTATCCTGCTGGAACTCGGCTGACTAAAACTGTGTACAATATTTAGGTGAAGACCCCCCCAGGGTACTGCACAGTGCAGTCATACTTTCTTACCTCTACTGGAAAAGCCTTCTCCAATTTTCATTCTAGGATTGCCTTTGCTTCTTTCCCAGTGCTATCTTACAGCCATCGTGTAGCTGACTTGTGCATCCAGTATCTCTTCTTCCCTTATTTACCCCTGATGACGTCCCAGAGCCTTTGCAGCCCTTCAGTGCATGACCTCGTCTACCGTAATGTTAATTCCATCCCACTTGCTATCCAGGTCACCCAAACTTTCCTGCATGGTATTTCCATCTCCCCATTATTGAGAATGTTTCCCAGCTTTGGAGCAGTATCTGAAAGGTCTAACTGCACATCCTTTAAAAATTAGCTCTTTCACAAAGCTAAGCCTTTAACCTAACCCTCCCTGAAGCCTCTCTTCTGGAAGGCATTTTGCCATAGCAGCTCAATTTGAAGCAAAGCGATAGAGTTAAGCTTCCTTGAGGGCAGCACATCGCACACTTAGGATTACAGAAATGAAAGTGTTTGAAGGAAATGCAGTCTATTTAGCACAGCAAGCCACATGTCAGGCTCCTATGAGGCTGAGCTATATTAAGGAACAAATGTCAAGACATATTATGCTTCTGATAGGCACAGTGCCTCTCATGGGCACAGGGAGGAATGGAGTGCTGTAACAGGCTTGCTACACCTATGAGGGGAAGGGGCAAATGGTCATCCCAGTTCCCCAGTGAAGCAGACTGGCTTCTTATAACCTGCCCACAAAGGTTACCAACGGGACAAGGGAGTGCTGGAAACACAGCTACCAGGCTTCTTTGACAGACTTCTCTCTTTCGCAGGGATGTGAGCACGTCTAGACCACATGGGGACTTTACTGGATGTGCAAAGGTTACTTGAAGTACACATACATACTCACACACCCACAACTAGACATTAAGTAGGCTAACACTGGCTGACTGAATGTTGTCAATAAAAATTCCCTAATCTGACATCTTCCTTTAAAAAAGGTACTTTAATAAAAATCCTGGAAAATGAAAGTTGTTTTTCTGTATATCATCACTACCAATGTAAGGTGACTGAATAGTACCTGGGAAATGACTAATGGCAAATAACTTCAAAATATGTAAAATTTAACTCCGAAGTCTATGTTGTGATTAGTGGGTTATAACTAGCAGGTTATAGCTATCCCTGGTGCCCAGGTAAACCAGTCACCAGAGGAAAAAAAAAAAAAAAGGTTACCACAAGATAAGACAAAATACTTTGGAAAAGGTTCAAAGAGAATTTGCAAGGTGTTTCCTAAAGATCTGCCTTGCCATTCATGGGAGCTAAACAGGTCAAAGACGCACCTTGTTAAAATAGGGCTAGTGCTTCATTTATATTACCTGTTCACTATTACTTTACATTTTAGGGCAAATTCCAAGTAACATTAAGAGACACAGCAGTCAATTCTCTCTTATCAGAGAACAGCTTTCCTGAAAAGTGGAAAGCCCCAGTGATGGAGTCACTTTAATTTAAGCTAGGCAAGTCACTTAAGAATATATTCAGTATCAAATGCTATTCACCAAGGAGAAGTACCAAACCAGAATTTGCCCATTTTCGGTAATAGCTTTCTGTATTTGGTTGGCATAGAGGTAAGTGAAATCTCACAAGAGCCTCCTGCTCCGTCCAGGCAAACTTTCAATAAACCTCTGCAAATACTTTGCAGTTGAAGGTTTGCTTGCAAGTCTGGCATTCTGGTTACTGTTCCCTTTCTGTCTTCCAGCCTCCCAGAGTCTGCCACACTAATTGGTTATGGCACATACAACTATTTATTAAATAACTCCTTATCATTTTAATTCAGAGTTCTATATGTTTACCCTCTGCCATCCAGTCCAGGTCCCATTAAAATCAGTTAAAAAACACAAAAAACCTGCTAACTTCAGTGGAGGCTGAGTTAGCTATGCCCATGTTCTCACAGTTCTCTTCACTTCCTTTAGAGTTTACTTCTTTCTTTTCATGTTCAGTTATTGTCTTTTTATTTTTGCTTTATTTTATATGGTATTCTCTAGCTTTGGTGTTACAAATTAGTCGCCAGTCTCCATGGAGCGGCTCGCTTGGTCTTCCCACCTACTTGCAGTCAGAGTAATGCATCACCTCAAACTTGAAATTGCTTCTACGTCGCCTGCATGATGGTTTCAGTGCCAGGGACTGTGAAAAGATGTCAATATATGTTAAAGCAGATGATCAGTAAAATCTGACAACAGGTTTCTCCTAACAGAGTCCCCCATTCCAATCTGTAGAACAAGCTGGGACTGTATTTGGTACTGTATTTCATAATGGCCCTCTTCCAAAGCCTCTTTCTCCAAAGGACAGATCATTAAAAGGTAGTGATAAAATTCAAAGCTTCCACTCCTAAAAGAGATGTGTAATGGCCCTTTTTTTTCAGGTTCCAGAAATAGATATAACAGGTAGGATATAATCCACACAAAACTTTTCTGTTGCAACATGTGTACTGGAGAGATCAATTACAAGAGTATAAAAATGCAAAATCTGGTCATTAGAATAGTCTTATTCAGAGCTGTGAAAATGCTGGGAGAAAAAGGATCTGCAAATATTCATTTGTATTTAAAAATTAATTGGTTTTTTTATGTACATGCATCTTTTTGCAAACACTCTACTTGCATGAACATTCACAGGAAACAAGTTTTATCCCACATGCTCTGTGAACAATGTCGGTTTTATAATATTGTTGTGAGGAGTCAGAGCTAATTTCATAGATTCCCATTTTAGTCTTAGTAACAGCCATACCACGTTTGCTGGCAAAGGATTTTTTATCCACCAGCACTGCAAACTCAGGCAGGGACCTGCGATTCAAACTGGGTTCTTTCTGATACTTACTGCTATTGCCTCCAACAGCAACAGTTACGGGTGGTACCTCTGCAGTGTGACAGTGTGTGAGGTAAGAAAAACATCTGCGTGCATTTTCTCAAATGTCTCTTAATACTGAAGTTAATGTAACTTGATTTTTGTCAAGAAGGTACACAAGAAGACTGGACAATTGTTTTTACTTACTGATGGTAAGCCTATGAAAAACTGTTGGAATGGTGAGATGTGCTCAGACCTTGCAAATATTTACCTTGCAAATTCTATTTCCTTCCATTACAGAATTAACTTGAATTCAGTGGCACAGAGAACTGGGCTAAAACAGAGCATATGGATTTCTGTTTTCTCTGCTTTGCCTTTTCACCCATCCAATCCTAGGAATATGAAGTGAAAAACTGAAACAGCTAAGTTTGTAAGATTGGCCACGATTTTCAATACATCAGAGGCTCACCGTGGGAAAGTGACTGCCAATAGACTGTAGAAGCAAATTTCCACATTTTTGTTCTGGAATAAGGCCTTTAGAATTAAGTCCATGCCAAAAGGTGCTTTCAAGAAAACATCATGATGGCCCTCATCCAGTAGAGCATTTAAACACATGCTTAACCTTGAGTGGTTGAAAATTCCTACCTGAAGAGAAATATTTTCGTTCCTAAAGGTAAGCACATGCCCACGTTTTTATTATATGAAGTACCATATGAAAAGAACATCCAGTCCTGTGAAAACACAGATATGAGACCCTATCTTTGGACACAGTTTTGTTGTTAGTTATCCCTCTTTTTGTTTTGTTTTGTTTTGTTTCCTTGATAGTAGGCTGTTGTTCCACAGAATATTGTGTCAATAAAAACTAGATACACACGCACAAAGTGGACATCAGCACATAATTTTCAGCCTGTATCTCCATGTGAATGTTAGCAAAAGAACAAGGTTAATTCACCCAACCAATAAATTCTCCCAAAACAGTTACTTCTACTGATGGGAATTTTTAATACCAGTCCAAGATACCTACAGACATGGTACATTTAATACATAAAATAGAAATATGCAGACCAAAGGGGAGAAAGTGAGTATGTTTTTATTTCCATTAGCCAGAAGATACAATTATCTAATAGGGGTTTTTCTTTGCATATTTCAAACTTACTTTTCTAGGTCAACAAATACATTTTGGCTAGAAAGCTTTCATTAAAAAATGGAACAGGATAATATTTCCAGCCACATTGCCTGTAAAAAAGGTTATAATGCGTTTTTGTGACCTTCTGCCTCTTTGCCCTGGTATCCAAGGTACAGTGACATGGCAGAGTCTCAGATAACTCACAGAGAAGGGTTCAAACCCAGAGTGTTTTCCACCTTTGGCAATCACGCGGGAGCACCCATGAGTACCTCTCTCACTCGTTAGCTTTCACCTGGCCCAGGAGGTACAATGTTGCTGTTTTTAAAGCAAAGTATAAAGCATGTTTTAATAAGCCCCATTCAGTTTAACCAGGGGGTTGTTTTCAGCATTTTTTTTTTCATTGTTTTTATGGTGATTTGGTTTGTACTGCATGCACTGTGTTACATAAAAAAATTACTTTGTTGTGCCACAGTAATATTATTTTAATAATTCTTACCATCATGAACACCATCTCTTTGAATCAACAGTTGGCCTCTCGACTTCTGATGTGAGTAGAGTGGATTTTCTCTTCTGGACAGGGATGCTGCTGTCTAAAAGAGGATCTGGTCCTGTTTTCTTTTTAATGTTAGTGTCTTATCTTCCCCCATATGACAGGGTGCCTGATGGCAGTCTCTCTCACAAAGTAAACAGAGACTGACTAATATAAGTTAACATGTGAATAGGATAGTTTTACTTCTCTTTTTCTCTACATTATTCTTTTTATCACTTTTTTGCTGAACAGAAGTGCTTCTTATTTTTGTTATTTCCCTGCAGGATGGCTTTTCCCTTCCCTTTCCCCTTCACACATGTTGTCTCTTCCCCTTAGCCCAGCAAAATTCCTTTTAAAATAAAATTAAGTAGGGCTCCTTTCCCTTTATACATTTTATATATTTTCAAAAGGCTTCTTGTTTTCCTCCCTTTTTGACTCAAGCTCCCAGCCTGTTGCAGAAGACAAACAGAAAATCTCTTACACATCCTCCAAGCTGAAGTTTGATTTCTCTTAAATTTTGTTGCCTTTATTGGAGCTTTGCATGGAGAATAGAAAAGTATAAATGAACAGCTGCATTTTAGGTGCAGAGTCAGGTTCCTTGTGCTGACACTAGATTCTGTGATTTAGCAACATTTGAATGTTTCTCATTTTTAATGTTTCAGTGAGTAGCCAGAAGCCGGGCTGAGACAAACGTTCTGCCTCCTCTAGACCCTAACTGAATTAGAAGACATCTATAGCATGAATTATAGGTGTATACCAACCACCTTGAAAAAGGAACAAGGAAAGTCACCAGTCACTTTGTCTAGTTTTCGTCCTTACTAAACCTATATAGACCAGTTATCATGACCTATTGACCCGATCTTCATTTAAAGAATTAAAGTATCAGATGCATGATCTAAATATGTAACCGGTTTAATTAAGAAATCACTTAAAAGTAATTTAGCTAACTGAATGCAGTAAGAAATTTATCTCCCTTAAATGAAAATGGCATATTACAAGGAAAATAGAAGTGTTTGCGTACTGCAGTGGTACTGGTTCTGCTAAATGCATACCTATATCAGGTTAGCTGAATCAGCACAATTTTCTCACCTCAGACAGAGCTGCTGTTTTGAAAGGCTAAAAAGATGTCCACACTGAGTGGAAAACTATGCTCTCAACTTAGTCTGGATGTTGTTCAATCATAGAGTCAGTCTGGCTTTAGGACTCCTCATACCACATCAAAAACATCATAACCACATGATACAAATCACTGTCTAGTGTCAGCTTACTGTGTTGGGTGAAACTTGTCCAAAGTATTTCTGATTGGCTTTGCAGTACTAGGATTTGGAAATGTCTATACAAGTAAATTAAAAGACTGAAGGACCATTTTCTGGCACCGAGGCCAAATAGCATAGATCACCATGTATCCATAATGTGAAACCCTCTTACCCACAAAAATACAGTGGTAACATCCAACCACTTAATGGACTTGCTCTCAGCTACTACTCATTGCCAAGTTATGCCCAAGTTTTATTTAGGGAATGTTAGCAGGTGTGAGCCAAAACCATGCCTTGGGCTGTGGCAAGATTTTAGCAGTACAGAGGACTGAGTTTCAGTGTCCAGAAACATTATCTGACAGTCTTTGATCTGCTTCAGTATCTGACAGTCTTTGATCTGCTTCAGTATAAGGTATCGAAGAGTAGCCATCTAGTTCTGTCTGAGACACACTATGGTATTTCAAAGATGGATTGCCAGAAGCAGCACACATCCTGCAAGCAAACCATGTGCTTTTGGGCCAAGAAATAGAAGCTAAGAAGAATATAGTTTGCTGCAGCCTTGAGCATCCCCAGTGACAGTAGATACCGTTCTTTGTCTGGGGACCTGAGCTGAGACTTTTATCTTCATATCCAGTTACCATAGACCAGACATGGCATGACCTGTTTTACCATATCCATCACACTTACATGAAAATGATATCAAGTCCACATTGTTTCATAAGGTCTGTTTAACTCAGCAGAAATGTAATCTACTCCCATGGAATAAAGAACAAGTCTGGGATTAAAATGTTTGGTGACATGACAGTGTCCACATGTGCTGTTACTGATGGAGAAGTAATAATCTATTAAATAGCAGTGAAATATTTTGGACATTCTGTTTTAACTTAAATTAGCAGTTTAAGTCCAAACCTGTGGAGGAACCACAGGCAGAGGACTAGACAATAGCTTATCTTTCTTTATAAATAAAAGAGCAATTATTTTTCTTCATGTTTGTGTCAGAATTCTTCACAAATCCACACTCATCACTTCTGCTTTTGTGTTTCAGAAATGTATTTGGGGAAATCCACCAACTGACACAAGAAAAGGAAGACAGCAAAAGTGGAATTTCCACAAGCTGCCATTCAAACCATTACTTTTTTGAAGGAAAAAACCTAAAATATTTTAAAGTTAATCATCAGCCTCAAAGATTTTTGCACCTCCAATTTCCTTTTGGTGTAATTCTTTAACAAAGAATTCTGTAATGTTCTCAGAAATCTGACATCGAACCGACAGCCCTAGGTGGCCCTGCTTGAACAGGGGGTTGGACCAGGCGACATCCAGAGGTTCCTTCCAATATCAATCATTCTGAGGTTCTGTGACTAGAGAACTCAGAAGCTCCTTCACTCCTCATCAGCCTCCCAACTACACTGGGAAAAGGACCAACTAAGTCAGCGACACCTGTCACCTCGGTACTCAAAATGGAAGAAAAGAAGGAACGGAACAGCTATAGAGAAGAGAAATTAAATGAGTAGAGAAGATAAATAGGATAGAGGGGGTGAGGGGGAGCAGCTATGAGCATGTTAACTTAGCTATACTGCACAGGACACAGTTTCACTCACTGATCTCCTCTGCTGAGCCAGTTTTCCAACAGTTACTTGGCTGAATATCTAGTTGAGAATATGTTTTACCTTAAGTGGTGACTTCTGGTTATGTACAGCTTGAGAATTCAGTTTGACATGGAAATTCTTTAGAACCAAGAAACAGTAGTACCTCCTAAAGCCTATTTTGCATGGGAAAGGTAGATTTTTTTTACTCCCATTATTCTTCCCCTCTGTGCTGAAATAAGCTTCACTAGAACTGGCAAAGGAAATACTTACACCTATGAGAAGATTAACAAGAGTGGGTTGCTAATATCTGATGAATGTCCATTCAGTGGAGCACCCCTGCAAATAAAATGCAGGCTACCACCTGGAATTTTTTTATTTTATTTTAAGTCTGAAGATAGGGAGATGGAACTAAGCAAGAGTTCCTAGGGGAAGAAGGGGAGAGTTTGAATCATATGATAAAGCTAGTCAGGAATACTTGATAAAGGGTGTGAAAGGGTGAACTTGCAGGAAAAAGTTTCTCCCCGGTCATTAATAAGAGGCTGCAGAGGGACTAGAAGAAAGGGGTCAGGAAGAGGGAGAGAATTCAGAGTCTGAAGAAGTCCAATGCAGGAAAATGAACATTGGACAGCTAACAAGACTTTCCTCAAGTTCAAAGACAAATTGAGAGTAATCAGAAAAATTACTCAGGGAAATATGGGAAACTTTTATGGTTTGACTACATCTACATAGTTTTTGTGTTAAAAAAAACCCAAACAAACTTTTCAGAACTTTATAAAATGCACATGTCTGTTTATTTCAACTGCTTTGCAGACCAAAAGACTTCTTGAGCAGAATGAAGTCATTGGAGAGGGTGAGCTCAGGTTATGTGAGGAAGCCTAGGTCGTGGGAGCCCTGGGCCCTGTGCTTTTATAACACTGTGTGATCACCTTTCCACGAAGGGCTAACAGACTGGAGTCAACTTGTATCCAGAACAACAAAGACACAATCACACAAACAAGAGCAAAAGAGTGTATGTTGGTACCTATTCACAAAACTCGTATGAAAGCTTAACAACATATCAGTATGAGGAGAATAAATATTTAAATAAAGTGGTTAAATTTGAGAAATAAATCTGCAGTGTGAATCATCCTTCCTTAATAATGGAACCTTGTTATTCACAGCACTGTTCTTTATAATTTCAGCCTTCCTTTCAATTCTTTCTTTTCTCTTTTCACCTGGATTCTGCGTAAGTGGGCCTGAAGTTTTCAAAAGCATTTATCAATGATCTGAACCTAATCCTACCCTGGCTTTGATTGAGGATCCTGGAATTCATTCATTGAGAGTTTATTCATTTATTTATAAATACAATAGTTAACCTGAGCTTTGTAAAACAAGTGACTTAGGAAAATTATCTAGACTGATACTTTTCAACAACTGGTACATCATTCTGAATGTCATAGATATTATTACTGTTAGTCATCTGAAAGTGAAACGTGATAAAGTTGTTTTTTTGTAGTACTGGTCTTGTAATACAACATTCTATTGAAAACCCGTGATAACAAAGTCACAGTATTACTTCAAACAGAGAATATATCATCATGTTCATTAGCAAAATTTTTTCCCTGGGATGAAATTTTTTTAAAAAGTCTATTAGATATTTATGTATAAAATAATTTGTTGAAAACCTGTGATATGGTCATGGAACAAGCAAATCTTTAGAAACAGGAATAGCAAGATCATCTGCAATCACCAGTTCAATGTTTCAGGGCATTGTGATGGTTTCTGAGCTAATCAGTACAGAAATAGTGACATCACAGAGCAAATAGAAAGGGTGGTCTTTTAACTTCCTCTTAAACTTATTTTGTACTTTGTATCACTTCTCACTTCAGAGAATTCTGTTTTGTTTTCTTCCAAAGCCAGACTTGATTTGAACATATATTCTTCCTGCAGTCAATAATAGGAACACTTACACCGACCCATCCTATAGGCTATTCATGGCTGGCATCACCATTTTACACAACCCTACATAATTCATTGCTTCAGTCCATCTTTGTGGGAAAAACACAACCTCCAAAACAGTAATTTGCTGTTCTGCAAAAACCGGGCTTGATATTTCATATCTCCATTGACTCAGACGACAAACTCTTTTTTTGTACCAACAGGTAAGTAAGTACATGTAACCTGTAATTAAGCCTTGATTTCACACGATATCAGCCCCTTATAGGCCCAATCCCGTTTACACTGTTTATATGCAAACTCTCTTTTGAGACTGTAACCAGTCACCAGGAAGCTAGCAGCATTTGGCTGCTAAACCTGTTCTTTTCTGTCTCCCGTTTCTGTTGTTCACCCCAAAGTGTGATCAGACCAGCATTCACCACTCATTACCTGCACACGTACTATGGGTGTGGAAAAAAACCTCGAGTGAAAACTGGAGCCGTAAAACCCCGGCACTAACTATAGACTGAGTTAAGTCTGCCCGGGTTAAACCAAACGCCTTCCTTTGCCAGGCTGCCATCAGATACCTTTCTGGAGAGTGAGTCTGTGCCGTTATTCCTGCAGACACAGTGAATATGTACTGATCCTCTTCTGCTGCGGCTTTTGTTTCCAGGCCCTTCGTTTTCAATGGTTGCCATAGAATCTAGCCATTATCATATGAAAAGCCTCACACAAAACCCCCCAAAAGCCTGTTGCTAAAGCCATGAACACTTTTCAATTTTCATGCAAAAGGAAAAAAAAAACTCTCTCGAAGTGAAACGGTCGCTGAGGAAGAGGTTGTCTTTAGCTCTCCTACCGCCTTTCTCCTTAGAGATGACTTGATTCTTGTTTCTCTTTTAACTGCATAAACTTCTTACTGGATCTTCCTCCTGACTGCCATAACAATTATAGGCTATCTATCCACCAAAGTGGTTTTAATTGCCTCATAAGTCAAGGGGTAGCCATGTGTTTTTCTTGCCTAATTTGTTATGCAGGCTGTTCTGTTTTAGCATGTGTTTGACTTTTTGTTGAAGATTTCCGTGCCCAATTCCCAGAGTCTGGCTTCAAAAAAAGAGGTGAAGAACTACTGAAAACTGAAGAAGAAACACAGGCTTCTTGGAATATACGCTTCTTCTTACAGGACTGATAATTTGGTGTAGATAGAGGAAGTGTCTATTATTGGGGCTGAGACCCCCTGAAAAAGGCAATTTTTTCCATACAGCCATTTTAACAATGAAGCCCAGCCCCGTCTACACAGGCATTATCTTATGCTGGAGAAATCATACTCCAATTAGTGGAGCTACAAGAGTAACTCCTGCCATTTCACTGTTTACTTTAGCATAGAAGAGGTAAAGAAAAGTTTTTGAATCTCAGGGCTTTGATATAAAACAGAAGTTTTGTTTTCAAAGACCAGCCGTGAAGTATACAATATTTCTAGGAATAACTCCAAAACCTGGTAGGGTAACATAGAATAGCCACCTGACTGCATCATGTAAATGAGTGAATTTCTAATCCCTTGAAGTCTACTAACTTCAGGAAGGTCAGGATTTTTCATAAGGCACCTGGAATAGTTCCCCATGTCCCTGCAACTTGTCTGAGCATATACAATAGTGTCATGTGTATACAGCATGGATGTGACATGCTCCCCTCCTCAGAGCTGTTGGAAGAAAACTTTTGCACCCCCTTCCCTACTTTCTTCCCAGGGAACTGTGATGAAAGTTTGGCATAAGGAAAACCTGTTAAGAAAATTTTTCTGACAGAACTACTCTTGATGAACAGCTATCTAATAACATATAGACCTCTCACGTTCAATATATATTTAAACTCCCTGGAATCATCTTCAGAGAGGTACCCAGAATACATAAACTTCTTTCCTAAACTTTATTAAATCTCCATTTCTTCCAGTGCAGTCATATTTTATGCCTATACTACATTTCTTTTGCACTACTTCAACACAGGTATTAAACAACAAACCAATAAACTTTATTTTCTGGCTAAAAATGGAGAGGAAAGTTACATTACATTCTAGCTAGGTACGCATCAGGATTTTGTAGCTTCTGATGATTATTGGTTGGTAGGATAATTGAGGTTTTTTTCTTCTCCGCTGACAACTTTAACGTCTTGCCTGTTTGTTACTCTTTGAGCATGACAGAAAAAAGAGTTACATCTTGGCCTGTGTACATCTCCAGCACCCAAAGTCAAAAGTTCTTTGCAGTGTCCCACTACCATTGACTGTGCCGTCACTAGTATACAGCTGGAGACAAAATGTCTTATAAGAAACACAAAATGACACTGTGAAAGCCAGGAACCACAAACAGAGAAATGATCTGAAAAGACAAAACCTGATACTGAAGTCGATTACCTTAGGGAGTGTTCCTGCACTTGGCTTTTTACTTATCTCTAAAATCCATATTCAGATTAACGGAAATCACTTCTACATATGAGTTTGAACTGTCCAAAGGCTTGTGTAAAATACAAAGAAAAAAAAAATTGATCCTCTTGGAGAGGTAATGATAATTTTAAATTTCAAATTTTGTTTATGACTTGCATTTCCTTCAACATCACTAGTTCTAATGGCATATGGCTTTTAGTAGAATGCTTTAGGCTGGTGTTGTGGTTTGGGCCGGACTGGCCACTGAGAAAAACGACAGATGCTCTCCCCCACCCCTCTCCAAGGAGAGGAGGGAGAGAGAGAAAGAGACTTAGGAGTTTCGAAGGAACTAAACTACTTTAATGAAAATGTTAATAACAAAATAAAAAGAAAATAATGAAATACATACAAAATGAGTATCAAGCTTACAGGGTGACCATCACATCACCGACAGGCACTGGGAAAGTCCCAGACTGGACTCAGCGATGGATAGGAACTGGATTCCAGATCTGGATTCAGGAATGCACAGATTGGGATCAAAGGCAGACAAACAGAGTCCTCCTCGGACGCCAGCCATTGAAGAAAGAGGGCTGACCCTTTGATCCCTCAGCTTTTATACTGAGCATGAGGCAGATGGGATGGAATACCCTGTTGGTCAGTTTTGGGTCACCTGTCCTGTCCGCTCCTCCCTGTAGGTGTGACCCCTCTACGCTTTTCCGCTTCCAACCCTCCAACAGGGCAAATAACAAAGTTGGTTGCCCTTGGTTGTTATAGCAATAAGTATAAGCAAGAACCTCTCTGCATACCGTTCCTTGGCATCAACTATAAACATCGGTCTTATTACTCTGAGCGCAAACAGTTTCTGCACAATATGTTGTTAATTTCAGCAGTTAGAAGAGGCCTAGCTAAAAAGTAAAATTTCTGAACAGAAAATTGGTCCTGTTTTACCTCAAACCAGGACAGCTGCTTTTACAGGCTGCCATATATAGTCACCTCATCAGTGGGAGGTGTTTTCTGGTCAAGTTACTGAGCTGCCTGGTAAAAGATCTGAGTGGCAGTGACCAGACTATGCAGTGCAAGGCAAGATGAGCAGGAGATCAACAGGCTCTGCTGAAACCTTGCAAGGTCAAGATGCTAGATCCTGCATTTTACAGAAGTGACAGCCAGGCTAGAGGGGGTGGAGATTTGGGACTTCATGACAGTGAATTTTGGAAGCTTATATTTCTAACAAGAGGAAGGAGGCTTTTTCTCCACTTGCAGGTGCACAGTTGCAGAAGAGGTGTATGGCCCTGATGGCAGGTGAGAAGGAACAAGTTCTGTTGGTGGAGGTGTTTGTGCTGGATCAGCCTGATTCATGTATTACAAGCAGTGTGCCATGAAGAGCCAAGGGTGAGTAACAGTAGTAAGACATTCCCTCTGCAGGGTGTGGAGGCAGCCATCCTGAGTGTTGCAGGCAAGGCTTTCACTTAAGCAACCACAGGATCCTCTCTGAGGAAACAAAGCTACTGCAGAAATACAGGATTCACCTGACAATGTAAGGCAAGAATATCTTTGCTAACAGTCTTGCCAACTTCGTGTAAAAGGCTTTAAACTAAATTTGTTAGAAGGTGAAAACCATAGTTTGAAGAGGAATGGAGGAAGGAGAAACAGGAAGGAAGCACCTGAGGAACAGCATCTCACTGTTCCCCTGAGAAAGCAGTGCAAGTCGGTGCCTATGTCAAGTGTGTATTCACAAACACACCAAGTACAGGAAACAAACAGGAAGAATTAGAAGTCAAGGCCCAAATGTATAACCATGTCACAGATGTATAACCTCACTGGGATCACAGAGACATGGTGGAATAGCTCACATGAACTGGAGTTCTGCAATGACTGGATACATGTCCTGAGGAAGGACAAGTAGGTGAAATAAAGACAGAAGGGTTCACTACTCAAAGGAACAGCTTGCCTGTATGGAGATTTGCTATGGAATGGCTGAGGGACAGAAGGTGAGCTTACGAGTTGGGATCAGAGGCAAGGTCAACAAGTGGATGTGATGGTGGGCATCTGCTATAGACTGCACAGTCAAACAAGGAAATGGGAAAAACTTCTTTAAACTACTGGAGTAAGCCTTATGACTGCACGTGTTAGTTCTCATGGAAGACAGTTGAAATTAGCCCTGCTTTGAACAGGGTCTAGTCCAGATGGTCTTCTGAGATCCATTCAAATTTAAATTATTCTATGGTTTCTTTCCTATGAAGTGGAAAAATAAAAACATCCTTTTATATTCTTTTCTGTGCTAAGAATTTTGGATGACCACTCATCGGCAGCCACACATCATTAAACTGCAGTCATCTCTAGAGACCAGACCTCTAACCTTAGAATAATTACCATGAAGAACATAATGGAACACTGTAAATGAGACCAGATTATTCAAAGCATGGCACATCTTCACCTTTAGAAGGCATGCCTAGCTCGCTTCAAACTACAAGCATCAATACTATTATTTGGAGCTTGTCATACATATTCTGTATGTATGACAGCTTTGTTACACCTACAGTGGGACAGAAGTTTCTTACTTGAGCTTTAAGAATAATTTTCAAAAACTGAACTTCTTGGCCTCTTGTGTCATGTGAGACAGATTTTCTGATACTCAGTAAAACAGGAAGGATCTACATTAGCATGTGAGTGCAATTTTTAAAGGAATCTGCTTGTGCATCCTTAGTTACAATGCATAGTTTTGTTTGTATCAGAGAGTAGTCTCAGCATCTGAACTAGATTTGGTTTTGGATGAAGCTAGGACAAAAAGTCTTTAGGATTTCCTCTCCTGCTTACTAAATCATAATTAAAATTGATCCATAGGACTAGACAAGAGCTAACTCAAAGTAACCCCCACTGCAAAAATGCATGCTACAGACACCCGGTGCCCAGGTTTCTGTTCATTCTACACACACATTCCCACAGGGCCTCACACTTTTTAATGTGACCATTAGCAATAATAAAACTGAATGTCTACTTATTAGTGAACAATTTCATATACTGTCAAGCACCACAAATTTATATGCTTGAGTTTAAAAAGTCTAAAGGTGGTCTGATGGGAACAAATGCTCATATTGGTTAAGTAATATTATCATAAAATGTTGGCATCTTTCATTGTAGGCATATGAAAACAATTTGTATGGCTATGTTTTTGTATTTCTGCCACATTTTAATATTTTACTTTTCCTGCAAATATTTCTGCTACTAGAAAGCATTGGACAGAACTATAATTATCCAACTGAAACTTTCTTGACTGTTCAGTTAACACAGCTCCATCTGATTTACAAGGGTCTAATACCGCCAATATTAGTCTTATTTGACCAGACCATTTATTAAGCTACAAGTATATAATTATTAAAAGTGAAAACTAGCTATATCTTTGCTGTTTATGTACAAAAATTTACATACAAAGGTCACATCTCAAGCTCTGAAAAGCTTTAAATACTATCATATCCTTCCCCTGTAAAATCAGAAGTATTTATTTAGAATTATAAAATCATAGAATCATTTAGGTTGGAAGAGACCTTTAAGATCATCGAGTTCAACCATCATTTGACCATAGATAATGTCCCGTAACACAAAAGGTAAAGTGTAAAGCTCATTATGTTGGTAGTTTACAACCCTATGAATAATATGGTGCAACTCTGGGAAAATGGGAATCTTCTTTCTAATAGGATGTCAAGTCTCATTTTTCACAGGTATTCAGTATTTAGCAGTGGAGTCAATGCTGTTGTGTCTGGAAAAGTAAGCATCCCACAAGGGACTAATCAGTGAATAGAGATGTTTGAACTGTTAAATTAATTTGCATTTTCTCCATCAACTCCACCTTGACCCCAGGAGAAAAGCCTTTGCTTCCTTTCATTCCACTCCACAAAGCTTGGTTTGGTGCTTCCATTCTTCTTTTCACTTCAGTTGTCTTCTGTATCTCCCATCCTTGCCTTTAAGAAGCCTAGTCCATCCTTTTCTTACTCAATATGTTACATCAGGCAAGACATCCTTGCTGCTGTTGCACCTATTACATGAAGAACAGAGAGACTTTAAAACAGGAATGTGTTGTTGAAATTTAATCCAAACCCTGCCCAAAGGAGATGTGCACTGCTGGCTTCTAAGCAAAAGCAGAATCACTCTTACTGCTATCAGTAATACAGAAGTGAGGAAGAGCAGAGATGCTGCAGAGATTGTCACAATCTCCGTCTCTCACATCCTCTCAGGAGCAGCGGCAAAAGCAAACCCAGCACTTCAAGGCTCAGTGTTTCAGCTTCACTCCTTTTTCCACTGCTGTCTCTTCCTCTGTAGGACCATCCAGGTCCCAGACACACCTGGCACAAAATTGAAGTAGTCTTATATCACCTGCCCAGAAGCACTGGCTTTGCAAATGACTTTGATTTTTTTTAGTTTCTGCTGCATTAATATCAGCCAACAAAATTATTCTTTTAGATATGATTTTAAATGTACCTGTCTGATTACAGTTCTACCTACTATGAAAGGACTTTGGGGAAAAGTGAGCAGATTCAGATACAGCTGGAGACAGTGGGCATGAAAAAAAATAAACAAGGAATCTCTAATTAATTAAACTGAAATATAAAAATACTTATTTTAAATTGTCATTCGAACAAGAAGTGTTTTTCTTCACCCTTTGTGACAGCACAGTCTGGGTTGGAAATAAAGGCTTGCGAGTGCTCTATCTCTTCCCAGCACTGATGTGTATCATATGGTCCCAGAGGCAGAAGACATTCCTAGGCAGAGCCAGCAGCTGCATAAAAGATTCATCCAAAGCAGAAGCAGCTGCACATCTTCATAAACACTGGACACCAGTGGTGCTTTCCAACTCTGGCTTCACTTTTCCCAGCTGAGGACCTTCCTCCTCATGCTCTTGAGGCCTGTATTTCCATCCCCTCCCACCTCTCACTTGCAAGTCCTCTTGCGCCAGCTTCATTACTTCTGCTTGCCATATTCTCCTTTCCTTGTTTCCACCTCTTTCCACAGCTCTCTAGCACTTTCTACATTTTTCTAATTGATGAAACCATTGTCATTTTGTTTCTAGCTAACATTTACTTGTCTGTAACTATGTGTTTAGAAAAAGCCAAAAGAATTGCTTATCCCTCACCAGTATATGACAGAGAAATGGAAAACTTCATTTGTATGTTCTTGATGTTACCTAGAGCCTCTAGGTGCTTTGGTAATATGCAAAACAGTAAGCTAAACACACTGGCTTCTAAAGATGAGTAGGAATAGGGAGGTTTAGTTTAAAGACTGTTCCAGATCAAAGGTGATGTGTACTGAGGAATGTAGATTGCAGCCATTGTCTGTGGTGTGAGAGAACAGTAAAATTAACATCCATAAATTAGCATTTGCAGTTTATGATTTATGCCCGCAATAGACCTTCGGCAAAAGAGGTTCAGTTCACTTTTCAGAGGAAGTCAAAAAGTCTTTGATTTTTAGTAATTTTTTTAAAGTTTCTGCTGTACCTCTGCAACTGATATCAAGTTCAGTTTCCCACAATGGTGGTTTCACGTTCTTGAACTTTAGAGTACCTCTGTGCCATAGAACAATTCCCAGTCACAGGCTCGATCTGATAGCTTTTTGGGTGGGCATTTTTCTAGTCAGCGGTAAGAGAGAATTATTTGCGAAAGTCAGTTCCTACACCTACCTGTACACAACCTATAACGCTTAGTCTCTGAAGTCTTCCAATGAAGTGATCAAATATAACCTCTAAGAGTATGTTACATTGCTGTCCAGGACATGAACTGTGTTACCTGAGAAATTATAGAAAAGATAACGCTTATGCCTTTAAAGATCTAATTTTTAGGTGGTTTTCAACATCCTGCACAATGACAAAGCCTTCAGTGCTAAGGACCACTGAATTTCAACTCAGGCTACGCACCCTTTCTTCCTTTAAAACCCGCACTTGGTAAACCGCACCTTTGAGAGTTCTTCATCTTGAAAGTAAGCTAATAGTCACTCTAATTAAGAACATTAGAGCCCCAGGAAGCAATAAAGACATGATCAGTTCACTAAGATGAGTCCATCCAAAAGACAGATTAATGAATCCCACACAGTCCATGAAATAACTGAAGAGCATTATGGCAGTGGAAGCATGAGAGATAATATCTCTCTCTTTACACATAAGAGTTTTCTAAATCCTTCAGGAAGCCCAGAAGATGACACTTAGTCCCAGTCTTTAGAAAATAAAATTCATCTGGATAAACATAGGGGTTTTTGGTCTCTGAAATCTTTGAGAAAGAGTCGATCTGTCTTTGAGGTTTTCATGCCCTGTGCATTATAGTTTACCTTCTTGTTAACTTTCATGTTCACCATGCAGGTTAGGTCAGCCTAGAGGACAAAGGAAAACTTAGTATTATAGAATCACGAACATAGTGATGACTGTCAACTCAGTGCCTCTTTTCCATTTCTGTTGAAGCCCTGTCACAATCTGACTTCGTTAAGGCTAGGTCTGGACAGGGCTTTTCAAGTTTTTCCCACTAATGAAGGAAGAGAGAGATTTACTTTCCTCAGAGCTGAGTACTATACTATCCTGGCAGGGCTAGTCACAGTTAGGTCTGGCAATGGGCATGGGAAAGAAGGAAGGTATAGGACCAGTCCACGCGTAGATGATAACACTGCTGCCCACCAACAGCAGTCTGCTGGCCCTGGCAGCTGTCAGACCTGTCTGCACCAAAAACCAGATCTACATCCTCTAGATAAGGACCAGTACATAATTTTCAGTCCAAGTGAGTGGAAACTAGGGCAAATACCCAGACACTGAGGTGAGGAAATAGTAGTTTCTATGGGTTTTTTTCAACGTAATTTTTATTTTCTTTGGGGAGCAGTTGTCAATAAAGTATAAGACCTGAGGTTCTTGGGTCTTTTTACAGGCTTAAATGATAGCAGTGATGTGACTTTTTAAAAATGTTTCATTTTGACAAGGAGTCTGCGACTTTCTGAATGTAGTAGACCTTGGTGCATTTATTTTTGCCTCTGTCCCCTCTGCAGACTGGATTGCTCATGTATGATCTGCTTGCAATTACAGTTTGAAACCTCTTAGAAAATACGTCTACATTCTGAGGATATGGGACATCATGTTACCCTGAGGTATGCCCAGATATGGCCTTACAACACATTGGCAAGAACTGCATTTGTAGGACTGATGGGCAGCTTCCCATCAGTGCACAGTAAAGGCATGCACACGAGCAGTGCTCACAGCATGTCTAAGACCTTGCAAATGCACACTATTCCTTAGTCTGTGCTGATTAGTTCTTCTGCCCATGTCCTTGGCAAAGTTTCTCACAAGGGGGGTCAGGCAGCTCACTCTAGCTACCAGCTTCTTGTCAGGCGCCATTCAAGGCATTGACCATCAACTGTATAAGAAACCTTCTCCTTGTGTAAGAGTTGAAATGCTCGAAAGGGTGCACAGCTCAAACAGCTCAAACATCTACGTTCCTGGAGATAAGGATAGTCCTTCTGAAGGAGGAATGTCGAGAGATGTACTTTTCAATTACATCAGAACCATTTCGGCACCTTGCACTATTTTTTGAGAGTCTTACGTAGTACCACTTTCATACCTTGTTTTACTAGCCAGCTGGGAGACAAAGGGAACTTGAGCCTTATACAGTATCAGTGCTGATTAGCAAAACATGAACCCACTTACCAGTTTCTAGAAGCTAAAATTAAATAAACCAACACAACCAGGAGCTATCTGTCTATAGCAGAAATGAGCCTAAACCAAACCACTCACCCAGAGCAGCAATGCCACCAGCAAACTCAAAAATTTCATGACTTATGAATATCTGGGACTCTCTGTGTGGGCTGCAAAACAGATTACCAAAGCATTTAACAAAATGAAATGTACCTCTGATGCTTGTCAGCCTGAAAGCCTGACTGTGCCTCTCCCAGCACCCACAAGGGCAGAAATAGTTGAGGCTAGGCTTGGGAGGTGCTGGGTGAAGTTCATTTGGCTGGCTAGCAAAAATACTCAGGTGCTTTGTAAGCATCTCATAAATATGTGAAACATGGAGAGAAAAGCCAGTTTCTTTCATAACACTTGTCTCCTTTTTACTTTCTTGCGATTTTGCGTATTTTTGGATATGCTTACATCTACATGCACATCTCCAAGCTTAGCAAACTTGAAGTGTTTCCTCAGCAACATTTAAAAAAAAAAAAAAAGGCAAAGTCTTGAAAAATCATCAACACATGATTTTCTCAAATCTGATCACCATTATCGATAGTGTTTTGGGTTGTCTTTTTCTTTTTCCCAGTCAGAACCATGTCTATGAAAGACTAAATTAATGTCTGAAAAGAGCTGCCTTTAAACTGCTTTCTCCTGTTTCTAACACATACATCCATGTAAACATACAAATGTATGGACAACAGCTAACATACTACAGTGAGAGTAGTTTTGCTCCTGAACATCTGATTGGACTTATTCATAAGTTATCAGAAAATCAAAAACATAAGACGTAATGAAATAGACTCATGAAAGTAAAATAGGGAGGATATTGGGGAAAGGGGGTGGGGATGGATGAGGTAAAAATCAGGAATGAGATGTTTGAGGCAAGGGCAGCATCTAGCTAATTTTGCCAGGAAAAGAAAAATAAGTCAAAAACATTAATCAGGATGAACAATGTATTAGAAGTACATAAGTAATACCTCGCCTAAATCTTTTCCTGGCTTCCAGTGCTGTTGGAAAGTGTCAGTTCTTCTTCATCATGTCTGCTAAGCACATTCGGGGGGGGGGCGGGGGGGAAGAGAAGGGTGGAGGAAAAAAAGAGCAGAGAGTGAACTTAATCTTGGAATCCTTAAAAAGTCACCCGTGTGCTTTTCCTAGCCTCTGGTACAGCAAACCAGGTTGCTATGGTAAAATGGGTCAGAGCAGCAAGCAAGTTAGCTTGTGCAACAAAATCAGACTCCTGGTGCAGCGATGGGAGGCAGAGGCCAAAGCAGACAGTAATCTACAGCTGAATCTAGGTCACTGGGGTGCTTTGTAGCTGCAGCTGTCCGTGTGGGACTGTGATCTCCGGCAGGGCTCACAAAACCATCCTGACGGCTGGGCTCCTGCTCAACGGTTACGAGTATACTGTGGGAGCTGTTGCTTTGTCTCCTTCAAAAACAAATTATAATTTTAGATTTTTAATTATGGATGCATATGCAGGCGGCATGTGTCTGTGTGTGTATTATGTATGCACATTTATTTTAAAATAAAACATACTCAGCAGGCACATGGCCCATATTTTGGGAACCCATTACACAAATTAACATTCACACTCCAAATGATCATTATCACATATTTATGGGAACTGTGCATCCCACTCCATGAAGGCTATAAAGATCTGCAAGCAAACATAAGAAATGTCTTCCCCAGCATACCTAATGAATTCTCCCCCTCAGACAAACGCCCTCCCAAAAAGCCTGGGAAAAGAAAAAAGGCTTTGGAGAATGTCAGGGAGGTCGTCCCACAGTTCAGTCTCTCACATCCCCCCCCCCAAACATATGCTGATACACCCATCCGTGCAGTAATCTATTATTATCATTTACTATTCTGTGACTGTTTAAAAAAAAAAAAAAGGAACAACAATCAGTTAATAAAAAGCCAGGGAATGGGGCCAAATCAGGAGCAGAAGTAAACCAGCATACCCCCTGTTGATGCTGGTGGAACTACAAGAGATTATGCAGGCTCAGGGCTTAGTCTTACATACAGACGTGGTTCTCATCCAAGGGGGGATGCAAAATGACCCATAACGGAGCTTCATATGGAATATAAGAAAGGCGTACTCCTATGTGATGAGGTGGGTAGCTCTTTTGAGTACAAGGGCTATTATGTCACTGGGTTTTCCTGCCTTTTTCTTTCTTATGTTTAGAAATTCTGCCAGGCAGAATTTGCTGTATTTGTCTGGGATTCCTGGCTATGCAGCAGAGATTCTGGACACATCCCCTGCACACTGATGCGTCAGCCTTCAGTGCATACAGAGTGAGCCTGGAGCTCCCAGGGTACACTGGATTTACTGTGCATGTAGTGATCGACCCCATAATAAGCACACAGTGGGTCCGAAGCTCCCCAGAAGCCTCCTGGCACATGGCACATATGCTGAATAGTTCTTATCACATATACACCGGAAGTCTGACACACCGAATGTCAAATATGTCACTGTAATATCCCTTTTTTCTTCTGTCTTGCATAAAAATCCAGCATAAGCATATAGTAACACTAGGTAGAGGTGTTAACGAAATGTGAAATATTCAGCTTTTGGATGTGGTTTTGGAACAGCATTGGACAGATGTGAATTTTCCGTCTGACAGCCACAAGATACTAGACATTTCCACTTGAGACCACTACACTGGACCAAACACATCCGTCAATACGGTGGGTTTTTTTCATTGTCACGTCTCATACTGTGTCAAGACTTTTTGCCCATTTCCAGTGGGTGTGAGGGCGGAGGAAGGACAGGGATAACAATAACTCGGAGCCTCAGAGTCAGTGGCCCCCTACATAAATCAAGTATGACAATGAAGTTCCTGCCCTCCAAATCCCACATTTTAATGTGAACAACTGAGATTAGAAATGTGTTAGGAATAACTTAAAAACTAGACCAGGAGTAACCTATGACAAAGTCAGCATCCAAAGACAGATGAGGCACTAGAACTTATTCAATGAACTAAACAGCTAAAATCATTTATGCTTTTCTAGGAAAAAAAATACAATGCATATTTTTATTGGGGAAGGTACTTCAGCTCTCATACAAGGGGATAGTTTCCTACACAGTTGATGGTCGATGCCTTGAACTGCGTCTGACAAGAAGCTGGTAGCCAGAGTGAGCTGCCTGACCTCCTTGTGAGGAACTTTGCCAAAGACATGGGCAGAAGAACTAATCAGCACAGACTAAGGAATAGTGTACATTCATGAGGTCTTAGCATGAGCACTGCTTATGTGCATGCCTTTAAGATACCTAAAAAACCAAGATGAAACACATAAGGACCATATTTCAAATGTTAGTTTGCAACCAAAGCGAAATCTCTCATTTCTTCATGCAGAACTGCTAGCATTATGCAAGCACACTGGGCAGCTGTCCATTCTGTTGAACAGTAGCACACATAAATAGCTTGCAAATGCTGGAGGTAGATGTGTGCATCATACACAAGCAACGTAACATATTCCTTCAAGAGGCAAGTAGCAGAAAGCAAAAGGGAAAGAGAAAAAAATGTCAGGACAGGTTCAAGGACAGCTTTCTATCTTGATAGTCACTCATAACTTCACTTCTCTTAGTGATAATAAAGATCGTATACATTTAAAAAAGGCCTTGACTTATTCCATTTGTCACATATAGCTCATCTCTTCTCTAATTTCCACAGCAACTTGTCTTAAATCCTTCAGCATTCTTCTCTTTGATTATTCAATGATACCTGAATAGTTCTGATAACCCATCTGATACAGCCAAGTGATGGAAGTATTTGTCTATCAGGCATTGTCTCCGTAAAGCAAACAAATACCACTTAATTCAAAGGGGACAGTCAAATTCATCATTGGTGAAGCATTCTGCATATGAGGTTTATGCCTAATGATCACCAAAACAGACTCATTTAGAGATATCCCTAGAGATATAAAGATCTGCTATTGTGTTGATAAAATTCTTTTCATGCCACTGATACCTTAATAGCCAAGTCTACAGAATGACAGGCACGGAGACCAGGCAAGCTTGGAGGTTTACCTGAACAGAAAGGGAGCAAGAGGGTTGTGATTTTCGTTTGATACCAGAATTACATACCCAGCATAGGATTTGTCATTTGATTTTGACCATGTATGTTCTGAAGGTATTTTACATTTAACAGCATGTCTATGAAAATCTGCACATAAACCAGAGGGAGAAAAAAAAAAGTTGGAAAAAAGAGTTCAATTCCTGACTCTGACATGAATATATTTTTATACTTGCAAATATCTTTAGCCCTCTTGTTTCCAAAAAAGGCAGTAAATCACAGACTCGGGGGACTATGTAGACATGTACTGAGTGGAGGGATGGCAGGGTGCGGGAAGGGAGAAATGGCTTTATAGGCAGAAAAGAAACATTCCATGGAAGTAACACTGCCAGATAAATCCCCTGTTGCAGAGTCCGTCTGCACATTCCACTGCTAAAGGGCCACAAGTTCCTTCCTGATAAGGGGTCGTTTTCTTACCCCTGGACAAACAGGCAATTCACAGAATAGAAATAATTAACGTTGCCATGTATTAAAGGATCTGAAGTACTGGACACACTGCGTGTCACGCTTCCTTCCCTGAGCAGTGTGGAGTGGATGTTGACTGAAGGAGGGCTGAAGAGAAGGCTATCTGATAAAAATTCTTCTTTTTAACTAATTTTTCTTTTCTTACTTTATATATTGGAAAATGTTTTCAAATGTGGATTAGTTAATAGAAAGGAAGAAAGGAAGGAAGGAAGGAAGGAAGGAAGGAAGGTGGGTGATCTAGCTGGCTAAATAACTACCTGTGCAAAGCTTTTATTCAGGCTTTATTTAAAATACAGATTGGACTTGCATAAATGTATTTACTGATAACACATTTAACAGTGCTCAGGTGCTGATGAAAAGATAGGTCTTGTGTTTTGAAAAATCATCATAATCACAGCAATATCATACATATGGTCTTCTTAAATGGAAGGAAAGTAGAAACTCCAAACATTTGTAATGCACTTTAGAGTTCACCTCCTGGTCATTTAGTAAACATTGCACTCCTCCACTTTTTGTTGCCCAGAATGAAATAACCAGGAGGTTAATCTAGCTACTTTTTCAACTAGCCCCTCTATGAAGTATGCAAGCACACGTCACCTGTTTTCCAGATTGAAGCTCATGACTCTTCATCTGTACAATATATATTGCCTCAACAACAGATTTCATCAAACAAATGTTGGCAGTTACCCACACAATCACTTAGGGTAACTGTGGACTCTTCTCTTGTTTACTGACATCAGGGAATGCCTTAACAGAGCAATTATTGCCTCATACCTCTTCAAATACTGATGGAGTGTAAAAAGACAAACATATGATGTACGCTCCTCTCCCTGGAATGTGTTAGGAAAAGACCAGTCTTTCAGTCAGTAGAAAGGATTAAATCCCTTTACAAAATGAACTCCTTGGAGGAACTTTAAAGCTCTTCCTAGCTCAGGCAAATGCCATTTCAAGACATTCTTCAGCAAATAGGCTAGAGGGTTCTCTGCGAGTATGTTAAAAACTAACTACATGGCTAAGACTCAGCCACTGGGTAAATGTGTAAATTAAGGGCATGACAGCTGTTACAGTAACAGTTTTGACTTACTAAATGAACACAAGGTCTGACGAAGGCAGATACCTGCTATTTGAGTATGATGTCCAATCTCCCCAAACCTCTTGCTTTGGACCCCTTCACAGTGGGCTATGAACTGAAGCAGTAGCCTGTTGTTAAAGGGTTTGGAATAAAAAGAGAAATCACTAGAGCACACTGGCCCTGGTACGCAGAATTTCAGTTCCAACTGTGCAAGCAAAAATAATGAGCATTTTAAATAGAAATACTTGAGGCAAAACATAATGTCTGGCAAGGTAACTGGGGAGGAAGTATCTCATGTCATCCATGTGGAAGTCTCCAGTGGTAACAAAAGCTTCCTTAGCCACTCAGTAAGTGACTAAAGTTATAAACATTTGTATCACAGTTAATTTACTTTCATCTGTAGTTTGGAAAGCCCCTCTTGCTCTCTTAAATGATGCTGCTAAATGTCAAATTCACAATTTTGGAAAGTTATTGTCAACACTTTGCTATAAGTGGATATTAATTAATACTAAATTGCAATGGCTTCCATAAAACTTCAGTGGATGCCAAAAGAAAAAAAATGTTCATCTTCTATGTTACTACAATGAATAACAAAAGAAAAACGAATGGTTTTCCACTTACAAAATAAAATGTTGCCAAGAGCTACATTCAGCTAGTAGCCATTTGTTTCAAGCGGATACTGACTCCTGTCATATGACAAGGGAATATGAGATTTGGTAATCTTACTGGCACATGTCAGGTGAGCGTGGCCAAGAAACACAGAACTGTCTCCTAGCAATAGCCCTTTTCATCATAGCTGTGTTGCTTGGTCCCTAAGAAAACTGAACAACTAAGGAGAACAATTGTGGGGAAAAATCTCTCTGAGAGTCTTACGAGGGAGGAATGTGGTGGAGAGTGGTAGAGGTGACTGTAACACTTCCAGATTTTCCTGGAAGCACATTTTATTGATCAGAAGCTGGAGTCAATAAACTCACTGGAGATCTGAAAATGCTAAACAAAGTCACTGAAAAAAAATTTAAGTATCACAATCAGCCCTGTATATTTATTGATTCAAGAGACAGGAGTAATACCTGACTGTTGAAAGCCAACTGTGACTTCGGCCACTCTTTCATAAGAGCAAATAAGAAAGTGTGAGAAAACAAGACTTGCAACGTGAAAGAACCACACAAAAGAGACATGGGTCAGTTACAACATAGGATATCAAAGACAGGTGAAATAAAGACTAGTGTAGCAGATGAATAAGCTTGAAACTTTAACAGATTGTGTTAAAACTGCAGAGGATGCTAACAGAGAGAAAACTATCACAGATGAGGTAAGGAAAGCTAATGAAGAGACTATAAATATCACTGACAATGTGATGTGATCAATATGGTAGGAAAACGACCCAGAGTGACCATGCACCAAAACCAGTTGCCTACAGTTGAGAGNAAAAAAAAAAAAGAGAGAGAGCCAAAAGACTTTTAAAACAAAAAGGAAGTATTTGTATGTTATGGTGGAGGAGATATAAGGTTTAATAATTGAAAAGGGTTCTTGAAAGACAACTATGTGGGGAAAAAAGTTATCAAATTGAGAGCAAGAAAGGATAAAAATAAAACTTTTTATTTCTTAGGTTATAATTATTGATTGATATAATGAGTTAGAAAGCGAAAAAACCCAAACAAACAAAAGCACAGTCAGTCTTCAGAGAGCAGATTTATCTGTGGAAAACTCAGACAATGAAAGTAGGTCAAAAATAGTCAAAATGGTCAAGAACAACAACATACCAAGAACTGTTAATGTTCTCCTTGAATATTTATGGAAAGGAAGGAATGACCTAACACGAAGACTTGAGAAACTAAATCACAGGAGGAAAAAGAGATCTGGAAAATCTCCAAAGAGAAGAGGGTAATCAAATATCAAATACCTGTAACATACAACACCTGATCTTTGATAATCTGCTCTAGACTTACTAAAGCTCGTTAACACTGAGTTAACAAGCATTGAGAAAAATAGATTTTAGTCAATATGTATAAAATCAAATGTGTAGGGTTAAATGAAATTTGAAGATCTATGATCTCATAGATATCAACACATTATGACCATGCATATCAAGAAATCTTAAATAATAGGTAATAAATTTTATGAAGCAAGAAATTAAGGTACAGGAGAGAGCAGGAAAGTTTGTTACATTTTGCTAGGGAGAGTATCTAGCTTAAAAAAGCTATGAAACTTGCAGTTCCATAAGAATATTTGATCTGTCCCAATAATTCCACACCATCAAAAAGGCAGACTCTTGCATTTGCAACCATCTTCCACCTCCTACCTCTTCTTTGTCCCTGGATCCGGCATTCATCTGGTACTTCAGCAAGTTAATTCAAATCACTAAGGTGAAAGAAAACTAACTGGGGGAAATAATAATATTTCCACTTTTTAATCGTTATGCATTAATCAAGTAGTTAAACAAGAAACACCTTACCTTACCTGAGAAGGTAAAGATAATTTTTTGTTGTTGTTGACAGTGAGCTTTTAGGTCTGGTCTAGCACCAAAATGGAGCCATACTCTGAGAAAGACCAAGATATAGATAATTTGAGACTCAAAAAAGTATATTATTCTATGTAGACTTGAGAACTGGACACAGAGTAGAAGAGAAATGCATAGAGTAATGAGGAATAAACCAACTACATTTAAAATTAAAGTATTAAAGCAAGGCAAAGAACTTAAATAGTATGTGAGATAACCTAAAAAGAATTTACATGAAATCTAAATTATTCCTGCAGATTCAAGGGTCAATAGAGAAATTGTGTGGCGCATAACCCAATTGCTCAAAACAGGAACTGCAAGAAGATTGAAGAAATATTCCCTTGGCCAGAAAAGATAACAACAAATTTTGAGAGAGACTTCACATCTAGGGTGCATGGTACCAGGAAAGAGGAGAAATAGCAGATCAGAAAAGAAAGACACATCTCTAAAAGCAAAAAGCAGGCAGTTGATATTGTTGACCATTACATTACAAATCTAACCAATTGAACTAAGTAATATGAATGCAATGGTTAACAAAGAGCTTAATTAGGAACAAAATTATTTTGGGAGCAGCTGTGTCAAAGGGAATGTCACTGAGTGAAATTGACCTGACTTTTCCAAAAATGAGTGAATGTTTTCAGTGAAATGAAACTGGAAACTAAAGTGTTTACAATAGTTGAAGGACTGAGATATGTCTGATACAAAGTGGATGCAAAGTCAGAAAGATTGAATGCAAGGGTAAATAAACCATAGAGGCAGCAACAGCAAACACAACAAATGTGGAGGCAGTCATATCACAAGGACATCAGGCTGTGGGGTGTCCTGTCTTGTAAAAGAAAGAAAATGTCTTGCAGAGTCCATATGATTTTCTGCAGAAGTAGCAGAGATCAAAATCAGAATCTGTTCAAGAACAGAAATTGGAGAATAAAGCTCTGATTGTGAGGCAGAGACAAACGGCTATCTTACTTAATTCTCTTGGTAAATGTTCACAGAAGTCTATAAAAGTTTGTTGGTTTTTTTCGTCTTGATGACACAAACAAATGAATGAAGAATGAATTTCAAAATAAATAATGGAACTGATTACAATGTAATTTCTGAAAGCACATACAAATATATGGTGACACACAAATAAATGGTGACTTGCCTGGCTCAAAATCAAAACAGTAAGCATAAAATGAACCCATGTGGTGAAGTCATACAAGCACTCCTGTATAAGGATAAATACAATCAAAACACCTCAAAATAATGAAACAGGAAGTTTCCTGCAAGCTTGTTTTGAAGAACACTCTGCAAACATGGAAGATCAAAGGATAACACAAACTTAGGAAAGTTCTTTGTGCTCAGAGAGGGAACTTCCTTCAGAGGACAACCCAGAGCTGCTAATGCAGGTTGCTATCCTGAAACACCGGGCAGAAGAGACATCTATTCTTTCATTGTATAGAGACCCAAGCCTTTTCAAGCTAAAATTGTCCTTGATGGCTAATATTTAAGTCAGACTGTCTTATCACTACAGCTTTTTATCACACATCTGCCCAAAATATTTGAATAAAGAAATCAGGAGCTAATAGTATTTTCTAAGAACAATTAAGGCAAAATTCTCTTGTTGAAGATTTTAAAAACTTGACTAGATAAGGCCCTGATATAAGGCCCCAGCACCTTGACATAACTTTGAAGTTAGTCCTGCTTCGACCAGGTGATTAGTCGAGATGGCACCCAGAGGTCACTTATGACCTAAGTTGTTCTGTGACTGAATGGTTTTGTCTGGAATGGGAACTTGTGAAGAATAAGCTCATTGATCTTGGGAAAATTAAATCAGAAAATAATGCAGTTTGGAAAGAATCCAAACAAAAAAAAAAGTTTGTTTCTGTAAAAAATGCTTAATTCAAGCTTTCTAACTAAGCTGATGCACTGCATTTCTGTTAAAAAAAGCAAATGCCTCTACTCAGGAAAACACTGTAGAATATAGTTATGACATCTGGTTTTTATTCATGAACTTTTCTTCCTGGGAAAGTGCCTTAGCCATCAGGCTGTAGAATACTTTGCTCTTACATCTTCTGTTGGTTTTCCATTTTCAATAAGTGCATTTTGGACCAAGGTCAGAAACCCAGGTATTGCATCTGCCCAGGAAATGCAGTAGCCGTTGGACTAGAGATGCATTACCATTAGGTTTGCTACTCTTTGCATGGTTCTTGAAGAATTTTAAAAAGTGGAACAATGCTACAACAGGAGCAGCGTAACTTCAAGATTAGTTTATCGCAGTATCTAAGTTCTAGGACCTATATTGTAATAGTTCAATAGGAGACATAGGAGCTTAACACCTCTGTGCCTTATTTCCTTGATTTGAAAGAGTGTTGAGAACAGAGCTATAATTCATGGCTCATTCAGTAAATAGAAGCACTCATTTAATTCTGAACTGAATCTAGTCATTAGGAATGTCATATGTCCTGATTTCAGCACTGAATTTCCTGGCATGGTAAGGAAACCACATAGGAAATCAGTGCAAAGTGAGGTTATTCGTGTCTTTTAAATAAACTATTGATTTGGTCACTCCCCTCACAAATAGCAGTTATAATTCCCTGTCAAAGATGTATCTGTACATCTTTGTGGCCAGGGTGTACATCAGGGTGATCAGTCACTGGAACAGGCTCCCCAGAGGAGTGGTCACAGCACCAAGCCTGTCGGAGTTCAAGGAGACGCTTTTGGTCATGTGGTTTGCTTTTAGGTAGTCCTGCAAGGAGCAGGGGAGTGGACTTGACAACCCTTCTGGGTCCCTTCCAACATGAGATATTCTACGATTCTGTGATTTGTAAGTGTGAAAATGCCCTGGATGCTACTCTGAAGAAAATTTCTTTTATGTCTTTATTTGAACATGACATTTATTTGAACATCCCCTTATTTTCAGGTGAAGGAGAGTCACAGGTTCATCAGTTTGTCATATTCCCTCTTTGATCCCCCATCGACTAGTACAAATGATTGGTTTTTTTCAAATAGTCTTATTTTCCCTTCATTCACTTGGAACCTAATTCAATTATAGACAACAGTAAAACATTTAGACATTTTAACATGCATACATTTGCTCAGTGTTGCTTCTCTCAGAGAAATGATTTTTGCCATTTTCCTCAGATGAATTCCTTTTAATACCACAGGAATGCTGACTTTTTAAACTATAGATTTATGTTGGTGCCTTTGATGCTATGTATATATAATATTTTTCATTCTCAGCATGACCCACAAAGATACTTTCAAGAATGTTGAGCCTCAGAAATTATTGTTGCCATTCTTCTGAAATTAACCACATGCAAAGTAAGAGACTATGCTTCTTATGGACAATTTATCACTTCAAAATAGAAAGACCCTGGGCCAAACCAATGCCGAAGTTAATTTCATTAGATTTAGTGGAGTTACTCCAGGACTGACTTCAGATAACTGTGTAAAAATATGAAGAAAAAAAAGCTTAGTGAAGTCAAATTCTCCACCATGTGAAGCTAAGTGATAACAGAACTTAACCAAAAGCCATACTGCTTTGCTTAGGTTAAGATTATAAATGCATCATGATCATATTTTCCCGTACACAACCGTAGCACAGAAGTAAATGCATACAAAGAACAACTAGACAACTAATCACATATAAGGCTCCTAAACATAATATAAGTTCCAAACTATGGATGATATAGGCAGATATCTCATTTAAAGTTTTCAATGGTGCTGCCTTATAAGGAAATTAGATTGGCAATAATGACACTAGTAAAATAAAAATCAAACTTTTATTCAAGAGACAAATTAAGATAGACATACTCTATATCTGTGTCTAGCTGTACTTGATGATTGAATGAAACAGCCATTGGAGAAGGTCCTTGGTGTGAGGAATAGAGCTCAAGACTCTGGCTTTCCCCTGCCAAATACATCAATTGGAACAAAATTAGTTCCTCTGCCGTTCTGCCTTCAGGAGGGAAACAGACTGTTGCCCTTCTCTCTCCTTCCTTAAATGAAGCAATAAAACATCTTTATCTTTCTGATTACAAGGAAATGTCTATGCAGGAAGGTGGCGTCAGCTTGAATATCTTCAGCACTGGGCCCTTTAGATGCACTAGGTCTTCTAGTCCAGAAGTCTCAAGATGATTGGCCATCAAGACTATGGAAGGCAGAGATGAATGGTAGTACCCAACTGAAGAAGGTATCCTACCTTATCATTTGTTTCTGTGAACATCTGCCAGGTAAAGCTCCAGAGCAAAGCTCAGCAGGAGACCCTGGTAGGACGCAAAGAGGAGACGAGTATCACCGATCAGGCACCCTGGGAGAGAGGCAGTTCTCAGCAAGCACAGCAAATCCACTTGCAGAACAAAACTATAGAGATACCTAAACTTCGGGGCATTTTCATTCACAATTGGATCCAACCTTAACTATTCAATCCCATCTCCCTGTCAGTGAAGAACCTCAGTGGATATTTCACAGGATAAAGGAAAGAAGATGAGGATGTTTGGAAGCCTCTGACAGCGGGTGTCTGTCATAGTCCTGACTTGGTCTAGATTGTGTCTTCGCTGCAGTGAAATTCTGTAACAACAGGTCACCATTAAGCAATGTAAGTATGCCAAGTGAAACTATCAATCACTAAGCAATAGCCCCCTCAGGAACCTGAAGGTGAGTGTGAGCTATAATCCCAGTCTCAGGTTCTCAGATGGATTTTCTACTCTGTCACAGTGTCCTATGAAGTTCAGGTTATGCCATTAATAGCAATGAATTAGCTTTATTTAGTTTTAAGCTCTTTTTGTCCCAAATCTGGGTTCTTTACCTGGTGTGCAAGCCAATAACACACAGAGCAGAGGTATTTCCAAGTTCTTTCCGTTAATGCACAGAAATGGGGTGCTTGTCCCAAAATGGAAGCACACCTTAGTTTCAAATATCTCCACTTTTATACATTACTTATTACATATTCAAACAATTAATACATATTCATTGTTTTTCTCTTTAATGATTGGTCAAGATTTCTTCGCTTCCCATGTAAATTAGTGCACTGACTCTGTCTTCTTCTTCCATTGTTCTTTTTTGAGTAGGTGGTATCATTTGGGTAGGTAGTCAATGAGTCGGTGGTCACAATGTCCCCCTGCCGAAATTACCTTTTACCTACTTCTCCTCTAATCTCGGCAGTTCCAGGAGGTTTTCTTGATTTGCTGACCAGGCCTACAGTTCATCACTCTCTTGACAGGAATATCCTACTTATCAACAAAGCTACATTGTCTAGTGGTCAGTTCCTTAATTGAATTGTAGATAAATCATGTCTGGTTACTATTTCTCTATTTTAATATTAGGTAAATAATTAAATAGTGTTGAGGCAGTATAGAGGACTTTAGCAGCAGCAGGTTTCCTTAGTTGCTTCAATTACATTTTACATTTCATTTTTCTAGTTAATATCAATTTTACTACAACACTCTGATGGTGGCATCAGTGAACCTGTGTGCTGTCAGTCCATTGAAAATAGCTGTATAAAATTCTGTCATATTCAGTTAATTATTCCTGTAAATATAATTTCAGTTGATTTATATATTTCTAAAAACAGAACAAAAATGCTACTTCTATTTGAATGAATTGTGGCAAAATACTTGGATTCTTCAGCCTTGCCTACATGACTGTTTAGTGAAAGGATCAATCTCGTAAGTGTAAAGGAGGAAAACAAAACGCTCGGCACTTTCCAAAAAGTATGTGGGTCAAAGAAAAAAAGTGCAGGTAGGGGAAGAACGGGCAGCAACACAGGCGAATGGGCCAGAAATGGCAAAGGCAGAGAGCAGCAGCATCTCTGACAAGAGACACTCAGCCTGTGCATCGCAGGCAGGGGCTTTGCCGCCAGTTCCTGCCTCTGTCGTGCCTCCCTCTCTCATCTGCTGCAAGCTACCCCCGTGCTGTGCGCGGCCCCTGTTGCAGTCTGGGTGAGGAAAAAGGCAAAACCCAAAAGGAAGGAAAAAGGGCCCTTTTGTGATTTTGTCTTTTTCAGCTTTGTGGGAGATTGAGACTGAGCTTTGTCACAGACTAGTGGCCTGTGACAGTGGTCCGGGGAGAGGAGCGCTCTCCAGGCAACAAAGCACAAAGAGAGAGAAAGAGTCGTTGCAATCAAATGCGGAAGGGGATGAAATATCTACCTTGACCGTATTGTAAAAATAACAGGGAAATATGCTTCTTAATCAGGGTGGCCATCTGTCTGCCATGGGTGACAGCCCTATTTTAATGTTTCCTATAAAAAAGACCTTGCAGGATTTTGAAGTTACCTTACCTCTGACACTGCAGAGGCTTCCAGCATGCTCTGCTTAAAATGCCTCTACACATCACCCACTGAAGAAGGTTCTTAGGTGGAAACCCTCCCGCTGTTTACAGTTCACAGAAACACTATCTGATAGTTTAGGACAGGAAGTGAAAAATGTCACTAAGCCAAGTGAAACTAGAAGGGGATTTATGTGGGCAGAAAGTAGTGAGTCGGACTGATATTTTGGAAGAGTTACTCATCTGTCTAAGAACTGTTAGATCAGTCTCTTAAGAAGGCAAGTTTAATACTGTTGTGTTTTGACTTAAAATATGTTGATGACAGTGGGTAAACCTGCCATCCATTCCCAGAGTAAATGTGGGGATCTATTGAAATTCCTTTGGGGAAAAAGATGGTTAAAAAACCCACACACATTGCCCAAGAAACAGGAATGGACCACTGCCCAAAAGGAAGACAACATGAGAGCAGATCTTTTGCTGGAGCCACTTTTATGTATGTTCAACTGTCTGTGAAAAAAAGGGGAAAACAGTATAAAAGCCAACCCAGAAGACAGAGAGGGACTGGGCTGTGGGGGTCTCCGGAAGGCACCACCCAAATGTGGTTTTATAGGACTGTGAGAGTGTGTGCCAAGAAGCACCAAGCTGTGATGTCCTGCAGTTGGAGAAGCAGAAACTTGAGCTTTCACTGTAAATATGACTCCACCAATGGGGTCTAGTTCCACCATCAGTTTTACCTTTTAAGAGAAATAACCTAAAGAAACACAACATTTGTTGAACTACTAGAGTCAAAAGAGGACAACAACAATTTTGCTATGATAAAAAATGCCCTGAGGTATTTTTATTATCTCTAGTATTCAGTGTTTCTATTACATTTACATAATAGTGTTTATATTACATTTGATCCAAAATATGACAGCATGCAGTTGGTATTGCATCATGTTAAGACGTTACATTATGTATGTGACATTGTACCTGAACAGTGATTTTTAGAGAAGCAGCTTGAGCATCCTCACATTAAATCCACAAATGAAACTCATGTGACTTCAGGTTTGGTTCTAAACTCCAAAATCACACTGAGGCTCCTTAGCAAAAACATGAACAGCTACCATTAGTGTATTTTATGCAAATGAAATTAAACAAAAACATCATTTGTCCTGGAGATTCTGACCTTGCTTTTATCTGCAGCTCAAAGTATAATTAAGAAAGGGTGAAAACTGATGCAATTACATTCAGATAAAATGTTCTCTGAAAATACGTAGACAAAATCAATCATTCTTCATAAAACTATCTCTCTCCAGATGTAATTATTTTCTTCCAAATATCCAGTAATGACATGTGGTGATCTATGCAGGTATCTCTACAGCTCATAGGACTATAATGCTTAAGTAAAATGGAAGTGGCTGAGAACTATCTTAACACATTAGTTATATAAATCTTGCCACTCTTGTATTTGAAAATCCTGCAGTCATTAGCATATTAACAGACACCTCATCTCTGATAAGAAAGTTTTGTTTTCATATTATGCATAAACTTCAGAGCAATCAAACGATTTTATTCACAGCAGATATCCTAAATCTTATGCCAAGTGTTATTATGCAGTGTTACAGTACCCAGGCTATAATCCATCACGGTCATGCTAGTGGATCCCACTAAGGCATCCCAGCTGACGCTATTATTCTCTTGAGTCTATTTATATGGTGAGACATGTCTATTGAAACTAGTCCTCATTTTGCATTCTTCCAAACCTTTTTTTGGTGTCTTAGTGGTATCAAACAGTGCCATATCATGATAACACCATCAAAGAACACAAAATCCAAAGATACGTGAAGTGCCACAACATGCTAAAAAGCCCAGGGAAATGAATCTCTAGGCAGCTTTTCAGGAATACTGATCCGTGCACATTTTGATATCTATTTTTCACTCCTATCTTCTTCTCCATTCCAGAATGGGCTTTCTGTAGTTGGTACTACCGTACTATGGACATGAGTGTTTAAAGAAGTCTTGGTCATTTGAAATAAGCCAGATCTGCTAGTACTGAAATTCAACCAAGACAAGGGAGAAATAACATGGTAAGGAATCAGCTGCTCTGGGTAGGAAAAAAAGGATGAGGTAAAAGCTTGAGCACCATAATAGAAAAGTAAAAGAAAACTAGAAAACTAGTTTTATAGCTAACGGCAAACAGCCGTGTCCTATGATCACATGAGTCCAAATGGTTGCTGGTTATCTAAGAGAGGTTGTTTGGGTGCAAGTCAGGAAGAAACTTCAAAATCACACTTCACAGCAAACAATCCTTGCACAACAGTCCTCAGACACAAAAAGCAGAGGGCCTCAAAGCTCTCAGCAGCATCTTTAAGGGAAAAAAAAAGCCAAGCAAGGAGGGATAAGAAAGGTAACACTGTATTTCTGATGTGTTGTTTGTGTACAGAAAAATTGTAAACAGGAGTATGACCAAGGCCACATTAAGTAGACAGACTAACAGCACGAGACATGTCCGTAACTTTTTTATTAGTCCCTCTGGCACTTCTTCAAAGCAATAAGCAAAAGCTCTATTAGCTCAAGAAATTCTCTGTTGCTTTAGTATTGGTGTTATGAAGACAACATCGTATTAAGTGATATTGTGGAGTGGAGTGACGGTGTGTCATTGAGCTCAATAATTATTATCAATGGAGTCTGCACCTAAGAACCCTCCCATCAGAGGTAATGGAATCATGGGAACAGAAAAGCAACACAAAGGTCTTTACATACTCAAGGAGGTCTTGTGTAGCCCATGCAACGACCTCCAGAGAGCTGGAATCAAAAACACAAACAGGAATTAATAACTTTCAGTGAGAAAGCTCTAAAAAATACTAATCTCTTCAAGATGCTTGAACACCAAGATATTCCCTGAAACATTTCAGGAATGATAAACGACAAGTGAATAAATATTGTGTCAAGTGTTAGTCATTTAATACTCTGGAGCAATGTGTCTTTAACAGCTTACTGTTGTCACTCTGTTGCTTCAGAGGTACCATTCCAGCATATCTATTGTTGCAGTGTCTATTGTCACCCAGGAAGACTTGGCCTAAGCTGAAGTTTGACCTAGCAGTACAACAGTAGAGACCAGGTATATTCCTCTTCACGTCTGTAACAAAAATTGCCATCTGACATTGTCCTAGTATGAAAATATTATTTCAGAAGAAGGTGGCTGGGGAGTTATTCCTCCTGCAGCATAACACAAAGCTGATTTATAATCACTTAAACTCAAGGTAGTCTAAGGAGTCTTGCAAAATAAGAATTCTTTGGGCCATTCATTTCTGTTGACATGATCTCTGTTAGATGCTGGGTCTACATGGGAGCAGCCGCCTTATTGTCCATTTATATTGTGCAATTCAGCATGTTACACAAACTACATTCCAATAGCAAGCTCTCAGGCAGAGGTGTCGCTGTTTATAACAGTTGTAAGCCACTGTGTAGGACTGAGAATAACTTCTGGGAATAGCTTTGAATGATGAGTGTAGACAAAGTGAAAGGCATCAGTTTTCAAAGGCTGGCTTAAAAAACATAGGTGTCACTATCACCTTGAAAGCCTACTGTGGCCACTTCTCAAAAAAAAAAAATAGATCTTGTTTTGCCACATATGTCCTAACAAGGGATTTATTATATCTGCCCAGAACTAGTGCTTATAGGATCATCACGGCCCCCCAAAAATACATTTTAAAGTAAAAGTTGTCAGGTAACCTAATCCCAGTCTTCCACGATGCTTTCCAGGGGCCCTGTCCCCCAAATCCAGCCAAAGGCCATGAGGATCCAGTTGCACAGGGCTTGCTCTCAGATCATTCAGTCTCTCAGTGCATCTGTAATTCACATTTCACACCTCAAAATACAGAACACGACTCTCATGCAAAATCAAGTGTGGAAATGTAACAAACTGCTGCTGAAAATGACTCTGATAGCACTTTCACATTTCGCATTGTATCCATGCAGCTAGTTTTTCTTCTCTGTTATTATGGATGTGCTATGCCACAAGCACACCACGTTGTTAAAATGACCGTCAGTAAAATCTATGACTGTTATGTGCCTTCTCAAACCATTAGACTTTTTATTTTAGCTGACTATTTTTTCTGATCCCTGTGTTTCTATTGTTCTTAATTTAAATAAACCTACATTTTGGGGACGTACTTAGCCTTAAAATGAGTAGTATCTCATAGGAATGAGAAAAAATAAAAAGACAAATATAAAGTAGACACATCTGTACACAAATAACCTTGTTGTCACAAATATATATTCTTATTAAATTTACATATATGGAAAAAATCTGTTCTTACTATAATCAATTGGAATTTTGTCATTGACACAAAACCAGAATTCCACTTCTTATCATTGTGTTCATTTCTGCTATGGTATTCACTGAAAACTGAAAAGAAATAAGCAAAGGAATAGTATATCTATTTTTTTGGCAAGTACTCTGTATACATATCACTTCTAACTTTGCGTCAAATTATACTGATGCATGCATAAATTACCGATTAGCAGCAAACTACACTGATGCAGCAGCGCAGTGTAGTCTCCAGTCACACCTGAGTTTGAGTATTGTGAGCTCACATATTTAAGCCATGATGAATTAAGGTGAAGTAAAATAATATTTTATGAAGCTGTGATCTGCTCAAGTGAATGAAGGGAACAGAGCCTCACCAGTAGTGGAATAAGAATTTTCCAAATAAAATCTAAAGTTACAGTGTGGACACCTGTTTGCTAATACAAAATCTACCCCAGCCTTATTATTATTTTTTTGTTCCTAAAGGTGTGTGAGCCATTTGGATAGCACTGGCTCACACGGAGGGAAGACGACCTCAAAAAGGATACACAGACTGCATAGTCTCCCTGCTGCTTAGAGAAGGACATGGAGAGTCCTAAGCATTAGAACGTGGCCCCAAGTTAAATAAAAAACAGTGGGAATCCTCCTTGTCCTTTTGTCCTTGAGACAAAACAAGAGCTGGTTCTTAATGTTAGACTTAAGCAAAATTCCAGTGCTTTCAATGGGAGTTTTGTCTGACTAGCGTGCATGGCATTGTTCCAAGAAGGATGGGGAGCACAAAGGTGAAGACTATGAAGTAATATCACCCTCCTGCAGAATGGTGTACGCTGTAGAAGACAAAGGGGTATGTATTTGGATCTTATGGTAACCAAGTTGTTCCATCAACAGCATTTTTTTGTTCTGGAGAAGCTGACCCCGTCCTCTATATGCATAAAAATTAGTAAGAGATTTGAGGGCCCAAAAGACATGGGCTCGGTCAGGTCAACCCATTTATTACTGCTGATGTAATAGGGCATCCCACTCTGTCAGCTGAGGGGATTTCGGTGCGTTCTTCTCAGAGGACTCTCTTACTGTGCCTTTGCTTCCCAGTCTGAAGTCAGCATACCCTGCCAGTTTTTTTTACACACGTCTCTCTGCATCCCCACCTTCCCTTTGCCTCAGGACATTTCCTTTTCTTTTTTAAATGAACAGAGAGAAATGGAATACATATCTTTTCTACAGTCTTTGATTGCATTTTAATTTTTTTAATTATTGTAAAAATATGTCAAAGCTCTGTTTTTCATTTATTATTGCTCATTTGATAAGATGAAGCACCGTATGCTATGAGCTCTTGACTTTTATGTCATCTGAGATTGAAAATACAATGCTAAATACATTAAATATTCACAAAGGGAGTCAAATAGGGTCATGGAAAGTGCCATACATTAATCATACATGTGTGGTATTCCCTTGTTAAATGATACAGTTCAGCTCTGCATTTTCTGACAAATGAGGTCAAGATGTTGTTTGCCATTAGAAACTAATTAGAGGAAATTCCTCACGCTTTTTTAATGAAGAAAGGCAAACTTTTGGAAATGATAATGTGAACAAAAGTCAGACTATGGAGAAGAAAACCAAATTTCTTTTTTTTGAAAAAACATGTTTCTAACGATGAAGTGTGATTAGTTACAATGTTCACTTGGCTCTCATCCTCATAATGTCACCAATCAATGAGGTCACACCATGGATAAGTATTAATGTCTTATAGAAATAAGAGATAACAGGAAAACAATGAGCAAGTGATCACTATTGTCAAACTCTGCTATTATTTGAGCTATTCTTCTTTAGTATTAAGTATTAGTGGGATCAAATGAAAGAAAGACCTTTCAACACTTAGCTGTGCTAGACATTTATGAAAATCGGATGGTTTTGATATGTCAGCCTGAGCAGAAAAAGATTTCATGTACCTCAGCAGAATTTAAACACTTCTGTGATCAGAGAATATAATATCAAAAGGTGGCTCTGGATCTTTAAAGTCCAAAGTAAAACAAAGCAAGATCCAAGACAGAGTCAGCAATGATTCTAGTTTTGTGGTGGCTGTGTCTAGCAGCTGAGGAGGAGCATCAGCAGCTGGCACATCCCTTTTGAAGCCCAGGCCGGGCCCAGAAGCCAGTGAGTGCCTCCTCCCATCACCCAGGAGAGGGTGACAGGCTGCAAATGGGTTGGGGGAAAGCGCTATGCCCCACACTTGCCCCTACACTTCAACCCACAGAGGCAGCCAGCCTTTCTGGCAAGTATTTCAATCTACTCCCACTTACAGTCAAATTCCACAAAACTCACATTATAGAGATGCTTCCTTTAACACAGGATTATTTTTTCTGCAATTTCATTTTATGGACAATCAAAATGTTTCACAGCGCAACTCCAGTAAACCAAGAGAAGCTAACTTAGTCATGCTATCCTAACAACAATCTTCGTCCAAAGATGCAAGTATGGGAGTGCCCTCACAGAAGTGCTAATTTTTTTTTTTTTTTTAATTAAAATAATTGTGAATATTAGCACTTTCTTGGACAAGTGATTTTTTTATTTTCTTAAAAATTAATATTTAATATGGATACTTAGTGCAGTAATAAAAACTACATAAATTTTTATATCCTTTTGAAAAAGATTTTGAACACTTTAGAAGAATGTAGGATGGTCCTTAATTATATTTACCATAAAAAAAGAGGGTTGTTCAGGTAGAATCACAAAATCATAGAATCACAGAATTGTTTAGGTTGGAAAAGACCTTTAAGATCATCTAGTCCAACCATTGACCCTACTCTACCAGGTCTGCCACTAAACCATGTCTCCAAGCACCACATCTACACGACTTTTAAACACATCTAGGGATGGTGACTCAACCACCTCCCTGGGCAGCCTGTTCCAATGTTTGATAACTCTTTCAGTGAAAAATTTTTTCCTAATGTCCAGCCTAAACCTCCCCTGGCGCAACTTGAACCCGTTTCCTCTTGTCCTATCGCTAGTTACTTGGGAGAAGAGATCAGCTCCCATCTCACTACAACCTCCTTTCAGGTAGTTGTAGAGAGCAATAAGGTCTCCCCTCAACCTTCTCTTCTCCAGACTAAACAATCCCAATTCCTTCAGCCGCTCCTCATAAGACATGTTCTCCAGACCCCTCACCAGCTTTGTTGCCCTTCTCTGGACACGCTCCGGCACCTCAATGTCCCTCCTATACTCTGGCGCCCAAAACTGAACACAGTACTCAAGCTGCGGCCTCACCAGCGCTGAGTACAGGAGCAAGATCGCTTCCCTACTCGTGCTGGCTGCACTATTCTTGATACAGGCCAAGATGCCATTGGCTACCTGGGCACATTGCTGGCTCATGTTTAGCCGGCTGTCCACCAGGACCCCCAGATCCTTTTCTGCCAGGCAGCTTTCCAGCCACTCCTCCCCAAGCCTGTAGCGTTGCCTGGGGTTGTTGTGACCCAAGTGCAGGACCCGGCACTTGGCCTTGTTAAACCTCATGCAGTTGGCTTCAGCCCATCGATCCAGTCTGTCCAGATCTCTCTGCAGAGCCTTCCTACCCTCAAGCAGATCAACACTCCCGCTTAATTTGGTGTCATCTGCAAACTTACTGAGGGTGCACTCAATCCCTTCATCCAGATCATCAATAAAGGTATTAAACCAGGTTGGCCCCAAAACTGAGCCCTGAGGAGCACTGCTTGAGACCTGCCACCAGCTGGATTTAATGCCATTCACCACAACTCTCTGGGCTCGGCCGTCCAGCCAGTTTTTAACCCAGCGAAGAGTACACCTGTCTAAGCCACGGGCTGCCAGTTTCTCTAGCAGAATGCTGTGGGAGACTGTGTCGAAGGCCTTACTAAAGTCCAAGTAGACAACATCCACAGCCTTTCCTTCATCCACCAGGCGGGTCACCTGGTTGTAAAAGGAGATCAGCTTGGTCAAACAGGACCTGACTTTCATGATCCCATGCTGGCTGGGCCTGATACCCTGGTTGTCCTTCACATGCCGCATGAATGCACTCAGGATGAAAGACTCTGTGTGTGCATAAGTATGCCTTTCATAGATGCCCTGGCTGATAAGAAGCATGAGCATATACTTTATCTGTCATCAGAAAACTCTCATAGGAGCTCTCGTAAATGGCCCCACCATGGGAGAAACCTCAGCTAGAGCCTACTCCTCTTTAGACACAAAACTCTCTAACCAAGAGACACAAATTCTTAGAGAATCAGGGTCTTTAGCTTTCACAGAACTATGTCGTTCTTGCCTTGCCTTTTTGTTTTCCTTATAAAAGCAAATTGCATATCTTCTCTCCTATATTTCTCATTACTACTTGGCCAGTCTGGTAAACTTGCCCCAGACCTCTGGTATGTCCCACACTCAGCGTTTCTTAGAATATTTCTTCAGAAGAAAGCCGTCATTCCACATCATATCCATTATTTGGATCATTGTTTGGAAAAAGATGTCCCAAGAGACAAAGAGAAGATCATGAAGTTTCCTGTTCCAGCAGAACAGAGTGAGCTGCAGTCATTTCTACAGAGAATTAGAGCACCTCTGCTAGGAGGACAGGCTGAGAGAGTTGGAGTTGTTCAGCCTGGAGAAGAGAAGGCTCCGGAAAGACCTTATAGCAGCCTTCCAGTACCTGAAAGGGGCCTACAAGAAATCTGGAGAGGGAATTTTTACAAGGGCAAGTAGTGATAGGAGGAGAGGTAATGGCTTTAAATTGGAAGAGGGGAGATTTAGATTAGATCTCAGGAAGAAATTCTTTACTATGAGGGTAGTGAGGCACTGGCACAGGTTGCCCAGGGAAGTTGTGGAGGCCTCATCCCTGGAAGTGTTCAAGGCCAGGTTGGATGAGGCTTTGAGTAACCTGATCTAGTAAAAGATGTCCTTGCCCATGGCAAGGGGGTTGGAACTAGATGATCTTTAAGGTCCCTTCCAACCTAAACCATTCTATGATTCTATAGCCGTAAGACAGTAGCTCTTCCAGTTCTCCCAAACAAGGTTTTTCTTCTGTTCACTAAAAATTAACCAAAAAGTCATGAGGCTGGCAAGATGAGCACACACATGGAAAAAGAACTTCATATCTCTGCATTATTGCTCTAGGAACCAGTAATACACTTTTGACATTCATTTGCAGCAGTTATCCCACTTGATGTCCTTCAGTGATCTCACAGCACAACACACAGATTCCTCTCAAACATAACTAAAGCAGAAGTTGTTCTTCTGGAGATCAAATAACACACTCCAGCCAGAATGAGCTTTCAGTCCACAGGAGCAGACAAGAGCTAGTTCAAAATAAACTCCTCCAAAACATGCATAGTATGAGCACAAGATCCTCATTACTAACTGTTTTGCCCTACAGATAAGGTCTGTTGGATGCACTATTTGCTGAGGTGCATTTAGCCATAACAGAGACAGGAAACAACTGCTGGGAGGTAAAAAGGATGAGGCCTTCTGACAGGGTAAAACAGCGGGCTTCAACATAGGATGTTTGCATTGATTTGAAGTGAAGGAACCTCCAAATGCAGACAATTCTCTCAGGAAAAAGAATATGCTTATATGTCTAATGGCTTTGAGGTCATCCTACAAGAGATATTGCATCAGAAGAAATTTTTACTGTTTGAGTTTTCAGACTGTTTATGGACAATATTTATGTCTCTTTCATGTATTATAGGAGAGTGAAACAGGAACACCAAACTGCTATATTTTTTGCACCATTAGCTATCTGATTTTACTCTCAGAATACAACACTGTATTATCCTGCATAAAAACACATACTATTTTCATCAGTCTTTCCTCAGGGCTTGATGCCATCTTCCACTAGCTTTCTACGTGGAACTGGATCCGGCCTTCATAGATCAAGTGAAAAGCTTACCAAGTCTGATGGAGACATCCCTGAAGAAGAGTTGCAGGATTTCAGCCACGTACAATCACAGTATTGCTTATCTTTTAAACCTTGCCATACATACCAGTTTTAGTTCTCCCACTTCTTTTTTCCAGTTTTATTTGTTTGCATTTTATTGCTCTTGAATAGAACTTTAAGTGTTTTGAAAAGACACTCATAAAATACATAGAAGTTATTATCACCTGTGCTATCTACTCTCACGTTATAGCCTCATGTCTGTTCTCCCACCCAGACATCATCCTTTACAGTATCTTTGCAACATCACTTAAAATATCCCTGTGCTTTTGATTTAGTCTTTTCCATACCAGATTGAACTTTAAGATTACCCTGCCTGCCTTTGCACTTCAAAATCTAAGTACATTTGAATATTCCCTATTCTAAAGCCAACAATGGTTGTGACAACCTCAGTGACAGATATGTTTACCTCTAGTATGTTTTTGCTGGGATTACTCCGTTATTCCTTGGCCAGAAAGTAGTTAGCTTCATTTAAATCAGTAGCTTCATGGAAGTACTCTGGATTTCCTGAATTTCCTGCAGAATCTTCCTTTCTGCCGATTTTCAAGAGAGAGAGAGTATGTAATTCTTCAGTTTGCAATGGACTTTGCAGAACACGCAGATAACTTCATCAAAGAGAAACAAATAAAAAGTATGCACACAGAGATCAGTTCAAGTCTGTCAGTAAAGTAACTTTACCCAGAGCATATTGATCGAGCACTACTAATTGCAAAACCTTCCATCTACACTATCTACTATGATGTGATGTTTACATAAAGCAGGAAGTTCCAAAAAATCTTTGCATTTACAGCCTCATCTTTATTTCAGCAATAAACAAGTTAAAGCATGTCACATGGTGTGTCTGATGCTTTGTATCGGTACTGTTTGTAAAACCTTTTGTCTCTTAAAAGCTGCTGGTAGAGTACCCTGTTCTCTGTCCCTGTCTCTGAAGAGGTGGAGTCATCTGTCACCCTTCACGTATCAAAGCACAGTCACCAACTGTGACAGGTAAAATTGTTTCAATATCTCAGACAAAATCCCCAGTAGTCACTCACAATTTGGATCAATCATATATGCATTTGAAGCTATGGACTGATAACAGGGAAATTGTGTAGGTTCAATGTTGGTGCGCATGAGCTTCCTATCCTGTTTCTCTTTCATTAAGCTATTAAACAAACTATCAGAAAATGGCTACTAAAGCAACATTTTTCTGTTGGCTTGCAGCCTCCTCTGAAGGTCAGGGTAATTCTGGTTGTGCATCTAGTGACTATGTTTGACCATATATGACTGAGGACCCAAAAACTCTAATCTATATCTCTACTAGCTAACCAAGCATGACCAGGGCACAGCCCAACAGCTACTACATGAGCTTTTAAATCACTAGCACAATCCCTGGGCACAGTTTCGATCTGAGAAAATACGACACTCCCAGATATTTTTTTTTTTAGAGAAGTGGGAGATAAGACAGGCCAGGATCATTCCCAATAGGCAGTTTGAATGCAGTCCCTCTGTTTTGGGGAGCTTGGAGAGATTAGTTATGGTGGAGTGAAATGTGTCAAGCCAATTGACTTCAGAACTGAAGGACAGTGCCTGACCTCTTTTAGAGGTAGTTATCCTCTCTTTTTCACAGGAAAAACTACAAAATTCTATTTTTCATTTTAGTTTCTTTCATTAAAGAATTGTTCTGACCTGGTTTTGACAATAAAGTAGTAGAAAATGCTGGCATAGTTTACCATTCTGTCAATAGCAGAAGAGATACCTAAAATTATTAGCAAACTCAACTCAAATGTAACTTTCTTTAACTTCCATGTTACAGATAGACAGGCACTATCATGGAGCCAAAGTCTCTTTCCTTTCCTTTTTATTACAGCTCCTCTTGGCTAAGTGTATTGTTCTCCCAAAGCCTGTCCATATATATGCAACAGTTAATTAAACCTTTGTCCAGTGAAAAATCTTCCCATGTCCTCGGACACTTATTTCTACTAGTTTGAATGGAAACAAACTGTTCATTGTAGGGTGGACAGAGAATTCTTAGAACCAGCTTCAGTTGATCTAATAGCCCGAGCATGAAAGCATTTGTGAGGGGACCGAATACTAAATAGTAAGGGTGACAAAGACCATCAGCTTTCAGACCTAACTATCCAGAAGAATGCACAGAATACAAGAGGTGGAAAATTCAAAATAGAGAAATTCACAGGACATTTTTGTGAAAGTGCCAAGGAGCATTTTGACCTTTCCCTGCATTATTTCCCTGGTAAAATAAGTAGCACTGGACAAAATCCCTGGTGCTGTCATACACTACTAATGGCAAGTCCACAGTTTTCTTCTTTACAGTGTACATTTCAATATTTCATCTGCATAAAATAAGGTCAACTCTATTCTACCCACAATAACTGCTTGTGAGGAGAACAACGTGAATAAAAGGAAAATGTAGATAATGAAAAGCATACATTAATCCATTTGTAAGAACATATTTAATACCTTCACCTTTGGCAGACAGGTGAGTAGGTTTCTGTAAGAAGCTGGCACAGCTTTAAAATAGCAGTGGGTAAAATGGTATGTGCTGTGCATCACACAGTCTGTGGTGAGATGAGCAGAGCATATCCATGGGTAACTCTGCTTCATTAACCAGGTAGTCAGTGTGTCATTCTCTTCCAGCAAGCTTATTATGATCATCACACAGAAGACAAAAAAAGGGTCCATGGACCTCTTTTTTCCTTTTTTTCTTTCCATCTTCAGTGGGGGTGAGGATTCTTCCAGGAGAACAAAGGTTTCAGCAACCAACTCAGCCAAAGAATCACCTGCAGAGATCCCTGTGCCAGCCAGGACACCCCTGTGAGAGAAGACATGCCTGCTCCAAAAACAATGTTGATACCATGGCTCCAAACAGAAGTTTACCTGTTTCCTTGTTACAGGGACATGGGTTTCTGTGGTGGGTGTGACTTTCTACCAGCCTAGTGAGGCTGCAAAGATTTCCTTGGAAAAAAAAATAGTCTTTGGTGTTAAAAGGAGATCTTCCCTCATCACAGCTGCATGGGCTGCTGATATAGCCAGGCGTTTTATGCGCTCTGCCTTGTGGCTAATCCAGGCCTACTGTCAAGAGGAGTGTTGGCTTCATTTTACAACCACTTTCCAGATCTGGCAAAGCCAAAAGTAAGAATAGGAAGTAAACAAAGGCAGAATTGTCTCCTAGAGAAGAGTGGAAATGTGTTTCTAGTCATTATACCTTTACTCTTTCTGAAAAAAAATGCCTTTCCAAACTCTCTTGTGTTTGAATTTGAGCCCATGCATACTAGGTAGAGTGAAAAACCCTAAGGAGGATGGTTATGAAACTATGGTTTCAAAGATAAAAAATCCTGTATTTTTTTTCAGATTTTCTCGCCTTCCTCCAAATTGAAAGACATTCCACAAGGGCTGCCAGGACATTGGTCTAAGATAGAACTAAGCAGCATTTCAGGACGTGTCCTGGGAGTAGGTAAGTGTCCTCAGATGTTTGTTCAAAGCAGCAGGTTTCCAGTTAAGTAGCAGTTGGAAGAGGCTTTAAAAACATAGACAAAAAGAAATTTGAAACTTAAGAAGAAACAAAATATTGTTCACTTATGACAAAAACAAATTGCTTGGAGTTTTTCATGGTAGATGTAATATCAACCATGGTGCCTTGGCCAGTTTCCATTTCAGGTAATTACAAAACACCTAACTAAATGTTCCGTCAGCCCAAAAGTATTATTTGCTACTAAATTTAAATTGGTTAGTAGTATTTTTGTACCCTTTCATGCAGCTGCCACAGCCTGTTTTAGATACAAATATGGTGTTAGTTAATTCAGTTGTGTATGATATTTACAAAGCATTTTCTTATTTCTTGACAAAAGATGCCTTAAAAATCCATAATTTTTTTTTCCAATTAGTAAATACCAACCCCCCCCCCAAAAAAAAAAAAAAAGAAAAAAAAAAAAAAAGAAAAAAAAAAAAAAAGAAAAAAAAAAAAAAAGAAAAAAAAAAAAAAAGAAAAAAAAAAAAAAAGAAAAAAAAAAAAAAAGAAAAAAAAAAAAAAAGGAAAAAAAAGGAAAGCAGAGAGAATAATCATCATTTAATTTTCTCACATGCTGTCTGGTCAAAAACCATTGCAAAAATATCTGAAATTTACAGAAACAGTTTGGTCAAAACTAAGCGCTTGGTTGAAACAGGTCGCATATTAAGAACCTTGATTTTTTTCTTCCACTACACTTTGTGCATGCACTTAATACTGGAGACTTTATGTTAAGAGAATTGAGCTCAAAAGCACTCTTAAAGTATGCACTATAGCAATAAACTGTACATAGAACACAATTTTGAAATCTTCAGAGCCAAATCCAGTCTTTCGATTTCGAGCTTATTTCTGTCCTCAAATGTTGGGATAGTAAATGCAATCTTGGTGTTTTCACTCCATCTCAGACTAAGAAGCATCAAATAGAATAGCTTAAAATCAGAGATCTTATTTTTCTAATCCGTCCCTACAAATAAAACACAAACTATTTTCAGAAGAACTTACAGACCCACCCACATTTAACAGGAGATTGGGGTCCAAGCTCAGAGCAAAATTTTCCTCTTATGACACTGAAGAGGTCAAGCAAGATACTCTGCTCTCCCTACATGTGAAGATATACTTACAAAGGCACAAAACAATCAAAACAAGGCAGAAAACTTTAACAGGAGAATTACTGAAAACAATGTCACAAAAAAAACATTGTGTCCAAAAAAGAAAGTACAAAATATTTTGGGTAATGCATATGAGAGTTCATAATTTTATGTAGGAGAACATTCAATTAATAACATATACTAGCTTTTATTTTTCTCAGATATTAACCACAACTGCTATGCTCACTGAGTCTTTCTTTGTCTAGCCCTAACTGTGTAACTCTTTCTGACCACTTTACTATTCAGATAAAGCAAAGAAGTATAGCATAATGAAGGACAAAGAAGATGATTGTATATTGAGTGACCATGGCCCAGCCATATAGTTGCAATTACATCTCGTAATACAGGACAGTGTGCCATATCAGCAAGTGCTCATGCTGAAGCTCCCTTGCCTTCTTCAGCAGTAATCCAACAGCTGAATATGGTCCAAGAATATCAACCGAATGCCCACCCACTTTGAGAAAAGTATCCCTCATGGAAGGCAAGCAAATGCTGTAATAAACAGGAACACGCCATTGCATGGTGAAGAAGGGTGAAATCAGACATATTTCCTATCATTCCCATTCATTACTAAATGTAAGGTGAAGACAACAGGACCCTTTTTTTAATTGCAAGTTGTTCATTAATTTGTTTTACAGTCCAACAAGAAAGTCTGGCAAAGGGGGGAGAGTGTGAAGTAGAACTTCAGTTCCAGTTAGCCAGGAAAGAGTTGGTATATTTGGTCTGATTTTCCCCTGCTTGTACAGGGAGATAGAGGGAATCCAAATGAAAGAGAGCAAAATATTGCTACACTAACTCATTGACAGTTTTCCATATGTTTTTTGTACAATCACTTGCATACATTGCATGGCAGCAGAGAATCAGACCCAATATAAACTGTAGTCCACTTCTACAAGATGTGGCGAATAGGTCTAACAGCTCATTGCTGACAGAAAGTGTACATCCCACCTTCTCCCACGCAAGTTTTCCACTTGTGGTCCTGGCTACGCGGTACTCCCACTCACCTTTTGCCGATCGCAGTGCTCTTCAGATGCCACCATCAGTCCATTCATCTCCCTAAGTTGGAAGGAAATAACCTTCACAACACCAAATAAGCAGATATGCCAAATTGTTAGATGCCAAAGAAAGACAGGGCCAAAAGTGTTCTTTCCAGGCACTTAGAAAAGTAACTGCTCCCTGGGAAAGCAAAGGTACGCACCTAGCTAATACATATCCTAAAGTGCTTTGAAGAATTGGGATCTCACTCATTTTAGCTAACAGGGCTGGAAGGGGGAGATTGTTTCTCCTCTTAAGTAACTGTTAACTACATTCCTTCTGCTGAGAGGTTAAAATTTAGATGATTTGTCACCAGCACACGACGTTACTATTTGCAAACGTAATTTCTAAACTAGAGATTAGCCTGATCAAGTTTAAGACCATAACTCTTTTGGAGCTGCACATTCCTAAATATTACAGGGGGGTTTGCATTTTTTTTTCACATTTATCCTCAGCATTGAACGAAGGAATTAACCTACTCGAATAAAGGCAGTAGGAGGTTTTGGTAGAATATAACTTTGTTACTCATTGTAGCAATCACTTGATTAAATCATCTGCGAGACAGACCTCTTGATAAAATACTGTTTACTTATCCCTGCACTGAAAACAGCTGGGTCCCAATCACTGCAGGGTTGATTCAGCCATTCAGACTCCAAGGAAAGATAAATTAGCTGTGAGGTAATTTGGAAAAGATACCCCAAAACTAAAGTCCTTTGGAATTTAGCAATCACCTTTCACAGAAAAGGAGACATTTGCTCTAATAGTCTGATTCATCTTCGATTTGAAGTGACCGCTGAAATACTGCAGAGATAACCTTTACGTGGAGGCACTAGGACAGTCCTGGCACTGCCCATCTGTTACTCGTGGGCAAGATCAACCCTCACTCATCGGTGAGGTTCACATACGTTAAGGGTTAAGGCAGCCTGAATTGCTGCAGACGTCGTGGTAGAGCTGGCTGCCTCTTACAACTCAGTCGTGTCTTACCTCTGCACAAGAAATAATCTTGCCTAAAGAATCACATGGGTGTTTTGTTTCCTTAGGCCCCTGGAGACAGCCTCGCCAGAGCCCCACTGAACTCCTGCGGGCAGCGCAGGTCCTGCAGGCACTGGCTGCTCAGGTACAGGCAGGTTACTGGTGGCTTGTGCCATGCAGCGTTGGGCTGAGCAACCAGCCTGAGGCAGCTGGGCTGGGGTGTTAAGGAGCACGGGGAGAGGTGGGAGAGGAGGCAGCAAATGCTGGAGGATGGCTTAGAGAAAGTGGATGGTGGGAGTGGGAGAGCAGAAGAAAAGGGAAGTACACACAGAGTTACTGTATATTTGACTAACATAGTAGAGATGATTCATTTTCTGCTGGTTTAAATATAGTAAATTCATTCACCGTGTGACTCTGACACACTACTATTACTATCATTATTATTGTTATTGCCACTGTTGTTGTTATTATTGTTTCAATTTTATTATAGTCATAATTTCCATATTCATTCTCATTAATGTCCTTGTGTTTTGAGGTGAAATCACATTAACAGCGTGCCAGTGAGGTGTGGGACATGACAACTAACTCAAGTCTGGAGAGCTAGAGACAGACCGGGTATCACTGTTTGGATCACGGCACCTAACAGCAGTCTCTGGGGATACTGCTTTACAAAACATATCCAAGACTTTCAGCAATGCTGTAAGGGCCAGGGGAGGGAGGAGGGCAGAGGGTAGGATTTGTCTCCCCCCTCATTCCCCTGACCCACCCACAGAAAGCAGGAGAGGCTTCGCCTTGCACAGAGAGGAGCAGCGCCCATGAAATCTTCATTAGCAGATGTTGTTAAGATTCCCTACCCATCCCTGAGAACAGGTGCCTTCAGCATAAGGTCAGAGGGGTCTGCAATGGCTAACGCAGCACCAGACTTACACGATACTTTTGAAATTTTAGCTCCGTGGCTTGCCCAAAGCTAGAGTGAGTCAGCAGACCAACAATCCTAATTCCCTGGCCAGTTTGCAGTATTCAAGGTTAAAGACAGTGGTACATGAAAACTCACTGCCAACCAAAAAGTGTGATACACAGAAGGAGAAAAAAAAATTGTGAGCTGGGGTTAGCTTTTAGTGTTAATTCTCTGTGGTCCTTGGCTTGCTTTGACTCCTCATTTCTGTTCTTTCTATAAAGAGAGCAAAAAACAAGCATTCACAGAAATTTTACTGAGATGTTATCACTCTTCTTTTTTTGAGAGAGAGTGTTGGCGAGGTGACATCTTTCAGTCCCTCCAGACATGTTTCAGCTGATACAAATCAGCATCATTCTGTTACACTGATAAAGCCGGGAAGATCACATCAAACAACAGGCTTCAGTCTCCTGTTGGAAGCGCTGAAATACTTTCCTTATGCCTTCTAAAAATACTTTCTTGCTGCTTAATTTTGTATTTTCTAGGTGACTAGATCAGGAAAAGTAAAAGTCTGTGATGTTTTTTCTAAGACTGCTTACAGATGGATATAGCTGATTTTTCCACATCATGTCACCTGTTAGACATTTAATTTAGTAATTCAGAAGAATTTATTACTAAAACTGCCTGGCTGTACCACTTCAGCTCCCAGATCACAGCTTAAAGAAGACAAAGCAAATGTGATATGGACATTGCAGACTTTCAGTGTCGGCCTGTACGGTCAAAGGCTTGACTGATTTCTTCTGGGTTAGACTTGTCTGTTCACATTATCTGGAGACGCTCATGGACACGTCTGTTTGAGTATCTATGTATTAAAATCTCACTACGGTCTTTTACCCTAACTCCCACTATTCCCACTAGGCTCCTGACAGTAAATATACCTTAAATAAAATCAGAAACAGGAATTATTCATTAGTCAGAAAGATGGTCATGTCAGGAGCAAAGGAATACTCAAGTCTGTGTACCGCAACTAATGAGCAAATGAGCCAAGCACCCTCACCGTGACCAGCAAAGGACACTTAGAGGTGCTGATTGACACTGTTAAAATAAATACAAATTGACCATTATTCTGCATGGTGATGGTCTAACTCCCAAAAGAACCTGTTCTTTCATACCCCAATTGACAGCAGTTGAATCAGTCCCAGGGACTAAATTTTTGAAAGGAAATTTTTCTTTTCCTTACTTGAATTCCTATCCAAATATAAACCTGGCCTCCTTTGGTTGATCGACAGTAGATAAAACCAAGTCCTTGCATTCAGAAGCACACTGCGTACTAAAAACAATTTTGGAGTGACAGAAAAGTGAATCAACAAACAAAAAATTGTACTTTCATCTTGACTCAGCTGTCCTACTCATATACCATACTATGTTAGATTAGTCCACATTATCTGTGATTTAATTGCTCCTGCGAGAGGTTTGACACTTACTTCCACTATTAAAGTCTCTACTGAATGGTTTCTCTACACTAGGTTTGTCTGAACAAAATCAACCTATGCTAAGCCTTTCAAGTGGATTGTATATAAATAATGATAATATCATAGTTTATTCCAGTTAATGAGAATTTCCCAAAGCATTTAAAAAAAAAAAAAAAAAAAAGCCATTTTCAGAGAGCTTAGTGTCTTTGGAACACCCACAAACTGGGTCAAAAGCAGAGCTGTAAACTAAGATGCTTTGTCCAAGGTAACTCAGCTACTCCTAAAACCTTGATGTTTTTTCTCTGGGCTAATGGGATTATATAAGTAGAACGACTTAAAACCACTTTAGGACAAAGCATATACAGATATATAATATTTTCTCATTGATGACAGCACTTTCTAGTTTTCAGCCATCTGATTTTTAAATGCTACTATTCCCAAGTATAAGACTGATGTGTTCAAACCCAGGTGCTCCTGTTTTCTTGTTTATTGAGACAAGGAAATTTTCTTTGAAGGCAGCTGCTCAGTGAACCTGCAGGGCTTACTCTAAAAACTGCTCTAATTTTATCTCCTTTCAGAGATATAAAGATTGGGCAATAGCCCCTTCATTTTCAAAGCATTGCCCAAGGCCCAGGAACACAGGGTCCCACAATAATCACTGGAACTTATGCAGCTGAAATTCCACACAGCATTTTGAGCCTTCCTTCAGCTAAGTGACCCATCACTGGAACTTTCTTAGCTGGGAGAATATTGTGAAAGCCAATGACAGCAGATAAAAATATCTGGTACCTAGAGTCCTTCTGAGAAATGCTGTGGGAACAATGTGCTTGAATTACCTTTGACATTTTTGTCTTACTAAGTATCTGCAACCAATAAGAGCAAATGATCCAGGATGCTATCACTTCTTTTAACACAGTGAGGATATAAATTACCCTAAGATGTAAGATACTTAGATCAAAGCTTATTAAAATTTCAATTTCCTGGGTATAACGGTAGCTTTGGGTGGTTGTTCTTCATTGGAAAAGAGAGGAAGAATTAGATTAAAAGAATATGATAATAGATTTCCTAGATTAAGAGATAAATAAAGCCAAAAACGACTCATGTGCTATGACCTCCCAAGCAACATACGCCAAACAATTTCTCTGAATTAGTATTTCTGAACTAGAGCATATATTTAAAAAAAAACCAACCAGCCTTGATTCAACCCTTAGACCTCGTGAGTTACATCAATGCTGTTAAAAAGGGGGGCTTTATCAAGTCTGAATATATTTAATTTATAGCCTTGTTTTACAGACTGGAAAAACCCTTTATCACCAGCTTTTCAACGCTTCATACTTACACAGTGTAAGGAAGACACTCATAGCTTCTCTCAGACTGGGCTGAGCACCATGAGCATTTCATATAAGGCAGGTTTTCCAGTCCTTTAATCATGTCTATGGCTCCAATGCATATTCATATGCCTGTCTGTCACCCTAGCACCCCGTTTGGGTGCCTCTTCACTCCAATTCAAAACAGTCCTGTTTATGCATCCAAAACTGACAGAAACCTTTTAGATGTAAAACTGCACTGGCAGCTTCTCGAAGACAGAAGTTGCATTTTTATTACATGTCATTGCAGCATCACACAGTCCTTGCTGAAGGCAGGTATTCCTAGGCACTACACTAAATAGTAGTCATAATCATAATACTAGCAAAACCAAAAATATTATTCTGCTGATAATAACCTTCTTGTACTTTTCAGGTTCTTCTTATAGGTAAGACGTATCTGCTTTCTTGTTATTATTTTTCTTATTTGACCTAACTAAATCCCATACTGGCTTACCTTTTTCTGCTACAGTGACTAGTTCTTTTTTTAATTTATCATTCTTCCATTAATCTTTGTACCTTTTGTAAGCCCAATCAGTAATTTCTTTTCCTTCCAGATTCTTTATAAAAACATTAAATATTGTAGGAAAAACAGTGATCTCTTCAGAACCCTACTAGAAATGCATCTGTTCATTGACATTTCCCTATCTACAGTTGTATTCTGAGATTTGATATGTCTCTAAATTTTAGTTCCTTTAATACACACCATGTTGATTTTATTTTATCTAGGTTTTAAAGCAAAAAACAACACACCAGTCAAACATTTTACAGAAATCAATTTCATCAATGCTATTATCTATCTCAAGTGAACTAGCCTAAGCAGTAACAAGCTTTATTTTCCATACACTATGTGTTCATTGGCACTAGTTTAATTGTTCTCCATTACCTCTTTCTTAATGGAGACTCAGACTGTCCATTCAATTATTCTGTCCTAGACTGATAAATGTCTAGAGCACCTGGATTAAGGTTATCTAGGTGCTCCCTTTACTTTTTTGAAGAGTTTCACATTTCTTCCCCAAAAAGTTCCTAAGCCTTTTCCAAAGTTAAGCCAAATACGAAGAACTCTTCCAAGAGCTCCTCTAACGTCTCCTTAGAAACAAGCCATCTGGACATGTGGATTTAAAACTCCTGGGTTTCTAATAGCTACTGTTTTAACACCTTCTGGTTACTTAAATGGAAACCATTTTATTGATTTGCCTGGAAGTCACCCAGTGGATATACCATTTGCTCATACACATTGCAGAGACACTTGTGCTATAGTTTAGTCTTGGGTTTGGGTACCACCATCTCTGGGCTCATCCTGGTCCAATGCATCCAATAGCATGCCATATCATTGACCTTCAGCTGTGCACTTCAGTAATAACACTGAAAAAAAGGGTCTGAATTCATGAATGCCTGCACTGACCAGGCAATTCTGACAGGTCAGGAGCAATAAGCTACAATTAATAGCAAATTAACTTATTTGGGAATGTCTTATGGCAGTGAATCGGGGAACGACTAGTGAGGCAAAATTCCCTGCTACCAAAGACACAGTCTACCACCCATAGTGGAAAGGGTAAATGCTAGGAAATTGTTGAAATAATAAAGAAAACCAGGAAATTCAGATCTTTCACTAGTTACAAAATCACAAACTTCTAAAAGTCATAGTATATGAAAATTTGTCATTATGAAGAATAACATTGTGATGAAAATGTTCAAGATTACTCCAGTCACTATTGGTAAGGGTCTGCCATGGAGCTCTAGTCTGGGTGTGATACACAGAAACTATCCACAGGGACTGGATACTGCAAAATGCATCACATTTTTTTAATTGACGTGAAGCCATTGTACAAGCTCCAGGTTAGCAATTAGCAAATCTACCCCCAAAAGCACAGCCTGCCAAAAGCATCTTACAACTTGCTATATGTATCTTGTGCATAAGAAGGATCTTCATTACACAGAGCAGCTACTCTACATGAGGGTGAGGGATGTATCCTAACAAACGATGGAGGAATTCACATTTCTTGCATTTGCAAGCATTTACAAGTGAAAATCACATAAATTAGTCTCATTTCTCTCAGTGGAGTTGTCTGGCCTGCTTGTTCCTATGGACTGTTTTTCTTGCAAAACCTGTTACAAAACATGGAAAAGCACTGCTTGTTTCCCTTCTACCCTGTGCAATGTAATCAAAATCATGTTCTTTCTTCATTCCTTCCTTCCATGTTTCCTGATTTCTGTCCTTTTTCTCTCTTCCTTTCTTTCTTTCCCATTTGCTTTCTTGTGTTGTCTCTTCCCAGTAATGACCCAGCGCTTAGCTGGGGGAAAGCAGGAGGTGTGGGGGCAGGACTGTGTTAATGCCCTAATTAAGTCTGTAGTTAGCTGATGGGAAAATCGTTGTCAGGAGAGCTGATAACAAGCATAAACATGACAAGCTTGTTTTGAAAAGTCATCCTGTCACTCTGTTTACTTATGCTACTGCATGCAGCTCCAAGCTACTGTCATATATGTTTATATTGATCCATCTGCATCACTTTTTTTTTTACTTTTTTTTTTTCTTTAAGGAATATAGATAAAAGCTTCACTCATCTTGCATTTTAAGGGATCAAGGATTGCCCACAGTAGAAGCACATATTCACTGATTTAAGGAATAATAGAGAATAAGGAAGAGAAGGCTCTGAAAAGGTGAGGAACTTCATACATCAATTTTACTTTCTGAATGACTTACAGATGCCCTTGTCTATGCTTAATTATATCGTGATATTTAAGTAATTAATTAGATTAATATTAAATATGTGAGATGTCTATTTTACATATATCTTCAATAGAGATCTGAAAGGGTTGCAAAATATAAGGAAGAGTAGCAGCATGTATAAATCATGACACAGTCTCTCTGCCACAGCTTACACTGCGAGTGCAGTATTTCTCTCACAACTGGAATCACAGTATTGTATATGTTCCATTCCAGTGACGGCCAATAAGCCTTCATGAACTGTTCAAATTATTGGCTGTATGAAAGAGTCCTTCAGACCATTCAACCTGTGGCATACAGTTATGGGTTTCCGCTTTGGAGAAATCTGGCTTGGTTTCCCAGAGCTGAAGACTTGCTGCAGCATGAAAATTGAGACAAATGATCAAGGCTTATATGCCTGAATCAATTCAGCATCAACACACTCCTTTCCTGGCTTCAGATAATAGCAGAAGTGACAACGTAAGGCTGTTTGCACGGCTCTGGAACTGGAGAGGGATTTGTATTACAGTGGCTTCATTTGATTTTGCTTTAGCTTAGGCAAAAGGAGTCACGTTTCCAGTTAACACGTGCATTGCCTTCTTGTTGCTGTTGTTTTCTCTCTTAAACCACAGATGACTCATTACAGGTAAGTAACGTCTCACAAATCAAGCTTTAATTATTTAGTTGACACAAGAGGAGTACCTTGCTGTCCAGCCGACATAAAGAAAGTTCAACTACCTTAGCCTTTCCTTTAGAGTGGATGGGGGTTTATCAGAATTCAGTTTATTTAAGGCATATAAAAAAAAACAATTCCAAGAGCTAAAGAGGAAAGATTCATCACAGAGTACATAGTAAGAATGCTTTATAACAAGAAATTTTGTTATGGACCTAGATTTTTAATATCACTATATCTCATGAATCATGAGAAGAGATTAAACTCTTGAACTTCCTCAATGGTCTTCTGTCACCTGGAGGGAGGCCACAGTGGGATTCATTTAATCTTACTTAGCTGTCAAACAGATGGGTGCTTTGGCTGAGCTAGTCATCCAGAGACCCTCCTCACTAGCCTGTGAAAAGGGATAGGCTCCTCAAGAGGGCTTGTCCTCAGCCCCCTCTGGCTCAGACATCCATTTTAGGATGGTAAGATCTGCCTTCTGGAGGTGCTCACCCCTTTCCCTGGCTACATACAGACTCTGCAGTTTAGACAAGACAACTCACATTGTCAGCTGAGTCAAATGTGATAGATGCCATCCTGTTTTCTGGGATCCATTTCATCCTGTATATGGATCAGCTACCAGAAAGCATGGAACATATTTAATTGTTATTAAGAAATGTCCATAACATTAAACATATTTTCTTTAAGAATCATTGTCTTTATCCACTTGTCTTAAACACAGTATTAATACAGGTACCAGAGTACCTCGTCTGCCCTGTGGCACTTACTCTCACCACACTTCCTTGGCAGGGAAGGACATCTACTTACCTTTTGCAAGCAGCAGATACTAAGGAACAGAGAGATTGAGGTTCAAGTCTACAAAATGTGCTTGAGTACTGCAACAGCCCCATGGCACAACACCTCACTTTTAGGTGCCTGGCTCTTGTGCAAAATCCACATCTTCAAGTTTGAATGTGCTTTGCCTACAATCACACAGAGAGCTTCTGGTGGAAAACAGAATCGAGGACTTCCAAATCTTAGCCTCTGAAAACATCCTAATACCCAAATTTCTAGTGTTTCCTTTTTCAAAGTGGGCATGCTAGTATGCAGTGGTACTGAGTGACTTCATCCCTAAATTCATGTTACACTTAGCTATGTGCAGATAAATGACTAAGTCCTGCCACCTCAGAACAAGTCCATCTATACATGAAGTAGCTATACATCATTTGGTAGTTCTTTTCTTCATCACAGCTGGAGATCTTAATCCAGAAATCTTTCCTTTCTCACCTTTAACCATAGCCCATCCACAATTTAAACTTCTTCCATCAGTGATAAAAAACAGCTTGACCCATCTTCCCCCTAACGATGTAGAAATGAAAATAAAGCTGTAATGCACCATAAGAGGAATATCAGATATGCAGTCACCTGCAGCAGTCACTACAGAAACAGCAATTTCTTTATAACAATGAAAAGAAATATATTAATATCACTAACATTTTCTCAAGTTCAGTGTTGCTAACTCCCATACCCTGGCCAAATGCCAGTCTGGGTAATTATATTCTGAATGACCTAAATTCATTCCCTCTGTACTTCCAACTAGATAAGTTATTCTAATGAGAGTAAGCAAAGAAAATTATGTACAGTAGCTATCGCTGCTGTCAGTGAAGAAGACTCTCAATGCAGTTTGCCAGCCACAAGATCAGCCCAGCTCTGGGTTATGCCAACCCTTACAGGCACAACAGAGGATGCAAGATGTGACAGACAAGTCCGCGGTAGTTTGTGATGGAACAAGTATCTCTGAAATCCCTTTTCTGCTGGGAAGCCATGATGAGTTAAGGTACCTCAAGGGCTGATTAATCAAGAGAGGTGCCTAATGGAGTCATTCAAGAAGCAAAATTTCTCTTCAGTCCTGTCCAGACATTAAAGCTTTCCTTGACTGGTGAGAAGACCCCATCCGTGTCTGAAAGACTTCCGTGAAGTCTAATTGTCATTATGAGCACAGAGTGTACAGTCATTACAACAGTACAAAGTGTAGGCAGAGGACAGACAATATATTCAACAAAAGCAAAGCTAGGTGAAGAAAAGTATTTTCTTTATTCACTGTCAGCACAAGGACCGAGAAAGTTTTCCTTGATGGAAAAGATCCCAGATGTTTCATTAGATTTTGGATGAGGACCTACAGATTCTTCTCCTACACAAGTCTCAAGTTATGTAGAAAAAACAGAAGTTCTGTATTGCTTATACTCATACCTGCTTAATGCTACAGAAAGCTGACACCTAGAGCTAAATTAGCAAGATATTTTTTCAATTTTATGTTTGTGAGCTGCACGGAATTATGATACAGAGAAAAGGTCCATGAAATTCCTCTGGAGAAAGGCCTGTAGATGGATAAAGTGGCTCACATACTGTTTCTAATGCAAATGTTAAAGTTGATTATGAAAAACACATTCATATATGCATGGAACTATCCATGTTTGTGAAATTTCTAAAGAGACCATATCTTCCATAGAAAATGTTTACAGCTTCACAGACTGACAAAGGTCAAAAAACACTGGTTAAATAATACATAGAACTAATTGTACGTATTCCTTCAATGGAAGCCATCACGTGGCTAAATTCCCATCCACATCTTTGAAGAGTTGTGCAGAGATGAAAAGGCTCTCCCTTCTGATATCTGACTGGTCTCCAGTGACTCATGTAAAAAAGGAAAACTTCAGAAAAACAAACAGCCTCTTAGAAATATTTCACAACACTAAATACTCTTGTTTTTAAAGATACTTCTCTACAGACAGAGTTACAGACATTACCTCCGGGCAGCTGTCTAATGCCCACTCTAGCATTGTACCGCTGGGAAAATGAGGCAGCTCTTCTCTGAGCAATTAGGTGGGAAGAAGAGCTTTGGTATGACAATAAAGAAGCAACAGAAATATCAGATCTTTTGCTGAATCATTCAATCTCTTCTCTCTTTTGCAAATCAGTGCTCCATGTCTTAATAGAGGTATACTCTATCACCCTTTTATAACAATTTGCACCTATATGGGATCATTGAGAGGAGGAGATCAAAATCTTTTATGTATACACACACTAAGAAATGGATAAACAGAAAAAAAAGAAACCCTGGGAAGCTCTGTGATTTGTACTAATTTACTCAGGGAACTTATGGCACCAAAAAAAAAAAATCCTGAATACTTGTCTCCAGACACACATACTAATTACTGCACTAGTTAAAACAATCTAACTAGAAGTTTTGAACTAATATACTGGGAAAAAAGTCTCTCCAAGAACAAATTTTAAGTGCAAATGAGTCAATAAACAAAACATGGAGTACAACAAAGGGTCATGGCCTAAGTGTTTATGTTGGAAAAATAGCCTAAAAACTGACTGAGACCAAAGTATGATGTGTTTGCAGGCAAAGCAAATACTTGGTGACAATACAGGCAACCGAAACAAACCATGGGGTAGGAATAAAAATTTGGTTTTTTTCCAAGGAGAGAGAAGGGCAGCAGATACAAAAATTATGTAAATTCAGTTGTGCTCCCTTACAACATAAAGAAGTAACATAATTTTCTCCTCCTTTGTTACAATCTCTGTGTGACTTAAGACAAGCTTTTAGGATATTAGAGACTTTAAACATCTAAGAGCACATCTGAGGATATGGATATGCATCTAAATAATTGGGTGCTTTTCACATCACACTGTTAGAACAATATAATCAGTATCAGTTAACATCTGCTTTGAATTACTGTTCCTCTGGTTAGTACCCAGTAAACTCATTAGTTTCAGGTGCTATGTATGTGCCTACAGTCATAGATTACTAGGCTGGAGAGTAAGAAATCATTATTTAAGATAAACGGAAAAGTTAGCACATATTTGCTACTGGAAGACAGATAATGATAGTCAGGCCTGCTTTCATATATCTGTATGTTGCAGTAATGTCCAAGCTGGTGGAAGATATAGATGAGACAAACTCAGAAAAAAATATTTTGAATAAATAAGGCCTGTTCTTCAGAGAAAGCAGCTATTGACTTCAGCGCTATTTCAGTGCTGACAACAGGATGGGGGAAAATGATTAATCACAACAGCTACCATAACTGCTCAGTTATGTACTCTTTTACAAAGTTATATCTGTAAGCATTTTTATTTGTCCTAAGTACTTGCCTTCTTTCTTTTAATACAGTGCTGTCAGATCCTGAGGTTTTGTCACAAATCTCACAATAATTTGAAAACTGGGTGCTAGAACCATGTGAATATATAAGCATTTTACATTTTCTTCTTTTTCCTAATTGTTTATTTTTTTGAGTTTAACATACATCAAGAGTAATGAAAAGGAGAGTAAAAATCCAACTAAAAATAAGGTTTTTAATCTCGCAGTCCATAAATTTAGCAATATTGTTTTAGATGGCCTGGCTCTTATCTTTGCTGAACATTCGTGTGGGCCATGTAGTGACAGCATCCTGCTACTCCAGAAACCTTCACATCTTTGGGATCTTGAAGCCAGCCTGTACTGGGCAGGTATTAACGGTAGCGCGTTACATGTTTTGCCACAAAGCCAGGAAGCACAACAGTACCAGGCAACCTGGGCCCCTGTAATGACAGACGTTTCCGAGACCACTGGTCTGTTCCTGCCTAATGTCACAATGAAGTGCCTTATTTGTATGCTAAGGTAAAAGTGCCTAAATCGGGGGTTCCTGTTTTGGGATACTGAAATTACTGGCCCTTGATATGGGATAGTTCTTTCTCAGAGCACTGATCCACTCCAGAAGGCTGATGACTGAAACCAGAAATAAAAATCTCCCTTGCTCCAGGGTGGAGACACGGTGAAGCTATGTCTGCAGTGGCAGCACACGACACAGTACAACAGGAGCAGACCTGCAAAGCCCAAGAGTTGGTGCAGAAGAACTGATGGTCATGGCATGCGGAGGGGAGGGGGTTGCTGGTTTTGTTTGGTGGGAGGATTTCAGACTAGGTTTAGTCCACTTATGTGGGCTGACTGTCCTTCCATGGATGCAGGGCTTTAGGAGTATAGCTACCACTAAATTTCATCTAAACTGAATACGGTTTGGGCATGGAGATTTCTCTGTAATGCAAATCAAAGCATAGTAAATGGGGACAAGGCAAATGAAATCCTGATCCAAACTACTGTGTTACTCTGGGCACATCCTGAGCTGTAAGAGGTGAAGGATGCAGCTTCATGGTAACGTAAACCAATCTAATCTAAGCCAAAGCTGCTGTAGTTCTACCCCACAATGATTTTTCCCATGACCCACTTTTTATTTCTCCCCCATTTTGTTGACAAGGTGTTTGCTTGGCAAAACACCATGGTTTCACGGTATTCAGAAAGATTAAAAAAAAAACACATCAAAAACCACCCTGTTTTTCTATTCACTTCAGCACTTTTCCCCTTTTCCTCCCAAGCCCAGTGCAACATGGAGTCAGATGAGCTCCAGTGCTCGAGGTGGGAACACTCAGCTGGTGACAGAGTTGGAGATCAGCTGAAAGAGTTCGAGGACAGGACCATGGCAGACCTGACTGACTTACGATCAACACAGAGGACTGTATCTTTAGATTGGAAACCAAATTCACTAAAGAAGCAGCAACAGGACGCACTCTGAAAACATCTGTGCCTGGTATCTCCATGGTGTGACACAGCAATATTAAAGATAGCAGTCCAGGCTCAAAAGCAGACTGCATGCTTTAATTGAATCCTCAGTTTCTCATTCTGTACTCAAGTTCTCTCCTTCCTCCATTATTGCCATAAACTCCATCCCATAACCTGGGAAAAAGGTTTCTATGAGAAAGTCAAGAACTTTCACCACCACCTGACTGCATGATGTTTAATTCCTGCCCCCGTCCAAAGTAATGGAGCACTGAAATCAGTTCCTCCTTAGTTTACACTTGTGTATAATAATACACTTATGCATTCCCCATTCTGTGACCACAGAAAGACTTCAAAAACTGCAAGAGTCCCCCTCGGTGCTGCTTCGCTCTTGCTAACGTTTTCCTGTTTCTCACTGATGGAGTTATCGTATAAATTTCACATGCAATCATACAAAAGTAGTGGTAAGAACTTTGCAAATAAATAATAGAAATAGCAGAATGTTACATCTGTTTCTGTCCGAGATGTGTTAGAGGTCAAGTAGTTCATGGTATCAAGCATAACAGGCCTGGGTAGAAGAGATGCAAAGATGACGACACCTACCTTTTATCCAGTAAGTAAGATTCCAATCCACTGCTTTTACAATTCATCAGACAGGACATCAGCATTTCAGTGAAGAGATTTAACTCCTTCAACAGGAGACTGAATAACCATTACGATAAGTCTAATGGGTATTTTATCAGTGGTGTTAAATATTTTGTTTGTTCTTCTTTTTTATTAGTTTTGTGAGATGCAGTTTCCTCTGGCCCAAATTCCCCATTATGCGAGATTTGTCAGTGTGCCTTATGTTAATTACAATTTAATATGTGGTAGGAAAACCTTGCTAGCTCTTTCTTCACTAATCGATAAAGTCCAATTGCTCACACTAAAAAAAACCCACAAAGTTTTCAAATAGTCCAGTATGTGGCTCTGGATCACAGTTATAAAACATACTAACTTTCAGGCCAAATCTTGTACAGACTGATTTGCATCAGCAATATTCTAAACTTGAAGAATTTTAGGTTTTTTATCAAACAATTAATTGTCCTTACAATTATTTGAACACATAATGTCTCTGTACATAAGCAACTTAGTCGTTTTGGTTTCTATAGCTCATTACAAGTGTTCCCAAGAAAGAGGATGTGTTTTGAAATTATGGCAGTTCTCACTCCTAAATTGCATTGCCCTCATTAAATGTTTAATGGGGGAGTGGTTTGCTTGTTTACTTCTCAGTATGACTCTTCTCCAATCAGTATGAATCGTCACTTATTTGTGTGAATGAGGAAAACCAAGATTTTAACTCTTGTGATTCTTCTCCTGAATGTCACGAGTTGTTTACAAATGTTGGTGGCTGAAGACAAATGAGATTTCCAAAGAATGTCAGGTGGCTGGCAGGGTGTGGGATTCTTTACGGTCAGCTGCTGCCTTCCCTCTGGCTGTCCTGTTCAGTGCATCAGATGGATTCAAACAGCAGTGTAGTGGTACTCCCTCTTCTGCTGTCCCCACTTTCCCAATTACCTTGTAGTGTTCAATTCAACTTTTTGACCAGGACCAGGTCTTGAGTTGATATTCTTATGAAGTTTCCTGGTTCAGCCCTAAGATTTAATTCTTTACTAAGAGTCAGCTCAGAGCCCATCACTTTGCCACAGAACAGGATTTTTTTCCAACGAGCATTCCTTTACATTTAGGTGCACTACATATAACCTGTTATTGTATTGCCTAGTCAATCAATACCAGGATGTGTTTGTGAAATACTCTGAAGTTAAATTTTGCTTTTATTTGCTTTTATTCATCAGAGAGCTTTCCCTCTTCACCAATCACCCACCCTTTTTCTAATTGCTTTCTTGAACAACGCGGGCCCAAGCAGAGATCCCTGTGAGACTTCAGTGGTGATCTCATTCCACTTAAAGCTGACCATATACTTCTACTCTGAGTTTCCTTTATTTTAATCCATTTTATCCATATGAAAAACTTCCCTGTTTTCTCATTACCACTTTTTTTAGGGACTTCGCTGAGCGACCCTTTTAGAAATTTATATAAACTGACATGTAACTCCTTTACATGGTAATTTTAGATTTTCTTCACCCTGATTCAAGATACAGACACACTTGGAAATGGCATAATTCTCATAAGATTTTGGGGAATTATTTCTTTCTCCTATTTCCTATAATTTTTGGCACCCGTCGCTGGAAAGATGGTGAACTGGATAACACAGTGTCCTTTACCGTTACAGTCTCCTTCCTTCAGACAAGTCAAAATATGTAAGACACCCAGCAATAAGTCACATGATTGATTACACTGTTAGTTAATTATGATCTATTAATAGCCTTATAGAGCAAAGTTATATTATGTTGGTGTGTTAAGCCTGCCTGTAGGTATATTCAGAAAGTTAAATAAATAGTCAATCTCACTGTAATCAATCTAATTTCAGGGTTCCATTTGAAAATGAGGAAGAAGAAGGAATGGAGATGAACTGTGTTTGTTCATCTTTATTATATATTACATCTGCTGCTTGTAAAGATACTCATATCAAAGATCATGTATGCCTCCTTTAATAGTGTTCAGTTTACATACCTATTGGTGGAGTAAATTACGGTAAGTGCACTTTACTTGAAGTTACAGATTTAGCCTTGCCCTTCATCTCCCAGTCTCTCAAACTGTTGCCTTTTCATAGGTGGAGGGGATTAAAGCCCGGTGAAAATACCAAGGAGAATTCTACGTAAGGGGAAAAAAATAAAAAGGCAACAGTGCTTATCTTCATTTCTCTATGCTCTCCCCTGAAATCTCAGTTAAATGGTTTTGCAGATGGACTTTCTAAGTGCCAAGTCCTTTTCAGAAAACATTTGCAAAACTGCTCCTGAAGATGGTCTTAAAAGATAAGGCTGAAAATTGTTAGTGCTTACTGAGCAGATGGAGAGGATACCTCTGGAGAGATAAGAGGAAGAATAGGCATTCAGAATGACCAGACCTAAGGTAAACAACTAGCCTACCAATCCCCCGGGCCTAAAAGAACCAAAAGCAAGGGTGGAAAAATAAATTTAAAAAATGCAAAAGCCCCTTAATACAGTATAACAATGTCAAAAAGAAAATCAATCTTCCTGCTGAAGAACTCCCTAAACACTGGCTGCAAAAAAACCATCAATAGTTGCTCAGACCACGATTTGTTTTAAACATGTCAATTCTGTCTACACTGATATTAACCAAGCGTAAGTAATAACCAATTCACTGAGCCTTCACAAACATAGAAGTGCAGTATTAGAGCATGTCAAGCCATCTGAGACTAATTTGAGATCTGCAGGGTGTAGGACTTGGAAGATTTAAACTTTGTATCATTGGACTGGAAAAACTTCTGACAGTATCATGGCTCCACGTGTTTATTACAATGTGCACAAAAATATATACATAATGAAGATCGAAAAGCTGCCACATTGAGATTTCAGTGTTAGGTGAAGTGGTAGAATAAAATATGATGACAGACTTTTTTTTTCTTCCAGCGCAGCTCTTGTGGAAACTTGTTAGGGTTGCGGTTTTTTTAAACTTTTTGCAAAAAGTCAATTTGTACAGCCTTTCCTCAGTAGATCTGTGATTTGGGGCAACTTTTAGAAATTTGTTGAATTATACAGAGGAACCCTGCAAGAAGACTATTTCGTATCTCATTATCGCTTCTCTGGGAGCTGACATTCTGAGTCAGGTAAAGACATGTTCCTAGAGCTTATCCAGTAATTAAGAGAGTGATTCTCACTGTATGACTCCACCTAAAACACACTCTGAAAACTAACGTTGTCGAACCTATGGGTTGGCCTAAATCCTGAAACAGTTCCTCAGGAGGAAGGAAAGAATAGGCCTAGCCTTTTCAAGGATGACTAGACAGTCAGGTTGGGAAAGTCCAGTAATATAAGGGATTGCCTCAAAGAGTCTTCGTGATTGCTCTTTCAATGACCAACAGCATGGCACCTTGAGAAGTTGTGTTCTGTGTATCTTGCATCTCAAGATACAACCTTGGTAAGGGAAGCAGAAAATGAGGACCTTGAACTCTCATCTTCCTTCCTATCTCCTGCACTGAGTTACAAGACCCACTGAGGGATGACGAAAAATAGTAGGATATCCTATGTAAGATACTCGAGAGTTGAAAACATATCCCAATCCATCCTTAGGGCTGCCATGTAACTCAGCAGAAGAAGTAAATGTGCTACACTGGATGCTGAAAACGTCCTTTTAATCCACCTGTCTAACTCCTAGCTATATGTTTTACTCTGTAAAGTAACGTATATTAGATTTAAGGGAGAATGATGGAATTAAGAGTTTGTGCATACATTGCGATCAAAAACACAAATTGACATGTTCAAGGAAAAAGATGTTAATACTAAAGATGACTAGGTTGATTTAACATATATTGCCAGTTACCCACCTTTCGTAGAGGATTAAATTAAGAGCGCAAATAGATCTGGTCCACTCTGTGGCTGCACTATTGCTCTGGCTGATGGCAGGAGGACAGCAGGAATATAATGCCTGGGAAGGACAGAGCAAGTCTGCCCTGGAAGGGGCTGCCTGCATTTAGGCTGAACTAAGTGTACTCTACATCACCTTATCCATATGCCAGCTCAGCTTTGGTCTACGCCTTGCCCTGGGGACAGCAATCCGTTACCATCCTGAAGAGACGCTGCTTTTCTGCATGGTGTTTGAGTGTCCCGTACCAGTTTTAGCTTAGCTACCAAACTAAGCAGGCTAAAGATCATACCTAGAGGTAGATGTTCTGAACACAAAGCCAGATTGCTCACTTTCATAGCTACATGCTAATCAATCAGGAATAACTCCATGAGCACTGTGTAAAATCTGGGTGTGGAAAGAGCAATTGTTGTTTTCATGCAACTTAGCAGTTCTAAAATCATAGAATAATCTAGTTTGGAAAAGACCTCTGGAGGTCAAAAGTCCAACCCCTCTTTCAAAGCAGGGCCGGCTTCAAAGTGAGATCATGTTGCTCTGCACCTTGTCCAGCTGAGTTTTCAGTATCTCCAAGGACATTCGAAGTACATTTGTACCTACTGTGAATGGCTCTGTTTACATCAAAAAGTTACTATGCTAGTTAATACTTGTTTGCTACTACATGCTTAAGGGAAGACTGTTGTTGTTGCTGTTACCAACATGGACTTACTCTAAAGGATTATGAATTCAAGAATTTAAAAGAGGCAAGTCTTACCCTCTTTAAATTCCAACATGAGTTCAGATATCCCTTCATTCACTTATGAATATTTATCTTAATCTTAAAGAGCTTCAGTCAGTTCTGGGAGTTCTGGTGTGAAATGGGAATGGACTTCAGCATATATCAACATTAAAGAGAAGTTGAAGACTATTTGTGTGTTTTTCGTTCCTTCAAAATGTATTTTAAAAAACCCCAGTCTCCAGCACCCTATGTCCTGGAAGTGAGGTGTCTCTATGGGATGTTGGAGCTTGATCCCATCAGCTAAGAGAAGAAATTCAACTCACACTGGAAGAAGGATGCTTACTGCTGAACACTGGGCAAACAAGGCCACTGTCATGAACACTTCGTCTGTAATCTCTGTCTGAAACGAAACAGCCACCGTTCCTTCATTGTGCTCCGTAGGCCCATTTGCCACATCAGGCAAAGCAGAACCTGATGAGCTTTGGCTGAGGAAGTCAGTGAGCTGAAAAACTTGACTTTACAAACCTAAAATGATTTTTGGCATTTTGCAGAGCAAAATTTTAACTTTTCAAGAAGCTGCCATAGAAAAAATATCAGTGTTGCTGGATATTTCCACCATTCAGTAGCAGCTGAGCTAGAGAATACATGATCTAAAATGTTATGCGTTTATATGCCCACTTAGCATATTTTAATGTTTTAGTAATGCCTTTTTTTTTTTTTACATGCTTTTAATCTTAACAATCTTGCCAGCTAAAATTCGCCCAGATGCATATATTTAGTGCTGTGAACACTCATTTTCAGATAGGCTTTCATGAGATGGTGATAGAAAGGTCAAATTACGTTTGCACAATATTTGAACCAAAGTAAAATACAGGAGGCTTAACAAGGTAGAAAAAAAAAAGGGAGCTGGACAGGACTTGATTAAACAAATATTTACATACTTCCCTCTCTGTTTTCACTGCAAGATTGGAACAATAGGGAGGTTCCTTAAACAACAGGTTGTTAGGGTTGGATTAAAGAAAATAGGTGGTGATGAAGCGCTCCTTGAATGTGACTTAAAGTTGTAAATTATTTAATTTGGTCTACATTCAAAGTCAAAGCAAAATTGGTCTAAATTTCAAATGTCAGATCCAGAATAAGATTCTAATTCTTCAAAAGATTAAAAAGTTAGATCAAAGCTGTTAAAGTGGGTTATTATTTCAGTGGGCAAAACTGAAATGAGGTTAAAGTATGAAGCAGATCTGATATGCACATATTTATAGTGTACAACAAACAGCAGTTTTCATACCTCCAAAATGTATTTTTTCTATCTGATCATGTCCCTGATGCAGTTCCAGCAATGAACTGAAAATTGATCACAGAAACATTACAGAAAGATATTAAGCTGTGTTCAGAACTTAGGGAGTTTTGTGGATTTTTACAGCTACAAATAATAAGGACTTCTGATCTACATTTTTTCAGACATTGTAATGTCCATATATCTGAGAAGTGATTCAGAAAGTTTCAGAAAGTTCGCTATTCATCAACGAGAATAATTCACTCAATATAAATCCCTCACAGTTAAAAATTTGCTTCAAATAATAACATTGATATGAAATGTGTGAAGTTCATGACCTTAGATTTCAAAATAGTTCGTAGCAGAGGTATTTGTACAATGGAGAAACAGGTACCTAAATGTGGTGTAACATAAGTACAAACAGGTCCTGTAACTTGATTAACATCACTAAGCGAGTCCAGGACAGACTTTGAAACTGAGGAACAAGATTCTTCATTCCTAGAACAGTTTATGCATGGATAATGGTTTTTGCGTACTGTAATGTTGTTATTATTTATAAGAGTATTTTCTCTGTTTGGTAGGAAGAAGCCACACTATTTTTACTTTTGTGGATTACAATGAATTAAAAAGCCCAAATGTTCTAAGATATAGCTTGGATTTGAAGCAAGAAGAATCAAAGCAGTAGAACTCATTTATACATTTTAAAAGCTTCTTCAATTACTTTGATGTCACAGGAGGAAAACTTCAATTATGGCTTATTTTTTTCTAAAAGGAGCCTGACTGACAGCTCATGGAAACTATATCCTCCATTAGTCAACAGAAGAAACATAGCAAGGATCTCATAGTTTCTGCCAACACAGTTAAGAGCAGTAATTGGTAATAGCTTAATTGGTGGCTTTAATTACTTATCTATTTGTCTACTATAAAAACAATTGTAACTTAAAACTTATTATGGAAAAAAAAAAGCACTAACAAGATCTCCCCCAGTTGTCAGTAATCTAGGACAGCTCTGAAACATGATTTGACAAAAGCAGTCTTCTTGTCTTTTTGACAGGCACCAGGGTCATCATGAAGTTGTAAGCTATGCAAAAGTGAAAATGGATGACTGTCCAAAGCAATATCTCATAACTGGATTTCTAAACTGAAATAAGAAAAATATCTGAGCAAACAATCTTCTGGTACTAAAACATCAAGGGTGGTAGACCTAAACACAGCCCAAGATGGCAGATACTTAGGAACTGTGATCTAATCATATAAAATTCAACTGTTTGAATTAAGATCTTTGTTGAACCCTAAAACCTTGTTGTGGTTTAACCCCAGCTGGCAGCTAGGACCACACAGCTGCTCACGCAGTTCTCCCCCTTCCCCCCAGAAGGGCTGAGAGAAGAGGGAAAAAAGGAGGGGAAAGGGAAAGAAAAAAACCTTGTGGGTTGAGATAAAGACAGTTTACTAGAACAGTAACAGAAAAGGAAAATAACAATAATAATAATAAAGTAACAATAATAATACAAGTCACTGTCACCACTCGGTGAATTGGTACCTTCCTGAGCAGTGATCATGGATTCCCCCCCTCCCCAGCCAACTCCCGTTTATATACTGAACATGACATCTATGGTACAGAATATTCCATTGGCTATTCTGTTGTTCTGTCTATGCTCCTTCTCAGATTCTACGGGAAGTTGAAAAGAGTCCCTGAAAAGTATAAACATTGCTTAGCAACAATTAAAACAATATGCATTATTGACATCCCTTCCACAGCAATCACTAGAAAGAAAATTAACTCTTTCCCGGCTGAAACAAAGACAAACCAAGATAATGTGTTCAGTCATTGATCTTGTCTAGTCCCCTTATGGAAAAGTTCAGCTCAGGAGTAGTAGACTGGATTAAATTAGAAAGTAATGAGGTCCTGACAGAGGAATCAAAGAGTGGGCTGGGCAGAGCACGACAGAGTCAATAGGACAACTGAGTAAGCAAGATTTGCTTTCTCACTCGTAGCATTGCTAGGGATATTTTAATTTAGGTTTAGTCCTTGAAAAAGTCTTGTCACTGAAAGTGGTCTTGAGAAAGCAGGGAGTCAATTTATTCCCATTGCAAGGCCCTTTTCACTGGCAGTCCCTCGTCATTGCTAAAATAAGGAGAACAAAGGAAATATTTTACAGAGACCTCCGAACTAACTGTGGGTGGAATAGAAGTTAGATTAGACACTCTTCCAATTAGAGATTATCACTGCTGGAGAGAGACAGCTTTTTCTAGGGCAGAAGGCCTCATACCTCTGACATTCTGCTATTTACCTTCCGAAAAAAAGTTTTCATTTCACTGACCTTTCCTTCCTAGGTTTCACAGTTGTCCACTTTCACAGACGCTGCCCCAGAATCACCCTTTGTATACTCTTCATCTCTTCAAATCTTCCCCTTACTTTCCCAAACTCATTCCTGCTTAATCCTTCCCTCCCTCCTCAATAACTCTGTGCTTCCCTCTCTTTCACCCCAGAGCTGGACTTATTCCTGGAAGCTAATTTAACTTTAAACCGGTCACAATCTCTTTGTATTAAAGGAAAGACCTAACCCCCGAAAACACTCTGCTGTGAGTAATGTGCTCTCACTTAACTGTCACAGTGTAAATATCTATCTACTCCAGATCCTCCCAGTTCATCCAGACCTCTCTCTTACTACTGCTCCGCAGTCAAAACCTCTCCAGGACAGACTCCTCTTGCAGATCCCCTCTCCCCTCCAAACAGTGCCTGCTATTGAGCCTGGTGTTGCCTGAATTATCTGTGCAAGCCCGGTGGCCACCAACACCCCCTGCTCTTCTTTCCCAGGCTGTTGTTGCTAAGTCAGCCTGCCCACCTGCCTGCCTCCTCCTGCAGAAGCCAAGCTTCAGCTCCTGCGTCTGGCTGGGTCCCTGACACCCCAGGCACATTCAATAACAATCTATCCAAACAGGGCTCTGACAGCAGAAAGAAGAGAGCACGTTAAAAAA
>VYXH01011374.1:173598-244595 GCA_013397275.1 Burhinus bistriatus | reverse complement strand
AAAAAAAAAAAGAAGTATTGTAATCCTATATCCTCAGCTTGCCACTCTTTATCCAGTACCAAATAAGCTTATTACAACAGGAGTATGCATCTTGTGCTCTCCTGGCAACACTGAATTAAATCCAGACAACTCAAGGAGACCATTCAGGAGGGAATTTAAAGGAGGGGATTGCATTAGCCGAGTGGAGAACTGAGAAAGGTATAAACAAGTATTTCATCAAAGACAGGGTCAGGGTGAGGGCAAATTCTGGCAAGGGTCCAACCATAGTGATAAACCAGAGGGAGATGCTGGTGGAAGAAAAAGTTCAGGGTCAGCAATGACAATGAGATTTCTCGCCTGGGGAGAAAAGTAAAGGTCTAGAGACATGAGAAATCTTTAGCCTAATTAACGGCTCTCCTTGTGGAAAAACTTGTACCAAAATAACACAGCTTAATTATTATCACCATCATTACGGGAACTCATATTACTTTAACTTCCTATCTAGTTAGTAAGACAGCACGGCCCCACAGCCTTTCCATTGGGCTGCCTCCCTTCATCCAGGCTGACACAGCGAAGCACTTCACGGTGGGCAGCCTGGAGACCCTCCACAGCCCGGGCAGCGGCTGTCCTCTCCTCTGGAAAAGGCAGTGGCACGGGGAGGATGCGGTCCTCTGCCTTGGAGGTGCCGGTCTGGACATCACTGAACCAAGTCATGAAGTGCTGAGGTGAACAAGAGGGGCAGGTTTGTTTGTTTAAGGTCATGCCTGAAATGCTGTAAAGCAATGCATTTTCAGCTTGTTTTCGGCTCTGTGACAGAGATGCATAGTGTCCCTGCACTTCATAAGTCCTTTTACAGAGGCTAAAGCAATGAATAACAAAATGCCTTGAGCTTAAAGAGCTCTGCACTGGGGAGTTAATTCAAACAGGGCCTCGTTTCACTGTCTTTACCTAACTGTTAAATGAGCATTTGCAACTCAAAAGAGAAAAGTATCTCGTTTGCTGGATTCCAATTAGGTTACCCAAGGAGTAGGTACCACTCACTTTCAGTAAAAATATGGAAATCTGACCCAAAAGACTTCTTTAGTAGAGACTGGGTTATGCAGGAGTGCAGCTCAAAAGGTATAGAAGTGCAGGCATAAAGTGCGAACTAGTTTATGGAAACTGTGTGCCCTCCCCTCTTTTTTCTCAAGATATTGTAATTTTTCAGCATTTTGGCAGTATTGATACAGACTGCCACTGTACCTTTAATTCCCGTATTCTGGAGACCAAGGAGAATGAAAAACAGAAAGCTTTGGGTTCTTCTGGTGGAACTGAGACTTGAATCTGGCCACATATAGCAGCCTGTTGATGTCTGATACAATCCATTAAAAATGCCCCATGTAGTCTATAAATTACAGCTGTGAAAATGGAACCAAATCCTTTTAATGTGCTTTCCTCAAGAACATATTTTTATGTACATCTGGGTGTTTGCCTAAGCCCATATGTTATTACTTAACCTCTGAATCTATCAGGTATACGGACAATAAAATCTACAAAAGTTAAAGCCTAATTTAGTAAAGATTGGTCTGGTTTCCCTGAATTTCCTGTATTTTTTAAAACAAGCATTAGCTTTGTTACCTGGAGTGCCTGCAATTGCTAGTGTTCCTGAGCAGCTTACAGCCTAGGAAACAAAAGGTGTTACGGAGTTTGAGTATAAAAATTCATTTCAGATTAAGATCTATTTTTCATTTCTTATTTATGTTATGTACGAGACAACAAAGTGTGCAGATCAATGGCAATCAGGTACACAGCACGGTACCTTTACTACCTCACTCTGTTAGTCTTATTACTCCTAGACAGAACACGATCGGCTGAGACGGGTCTGGAGAGGCCAGGCCCTGGGTAGGGGTGCTGAGCAAGGGGTGGCAGAGGGGGATTGGGGATTATCATAAAAAAAATCTTCCCTTAACAAACGTGAAAAAAGGAATGGTTGGACAAACTTCACTAATGGTATATTCAATTTTGTCATTTTTTCCACTGCTTAATAGTGTACTTTAAAGGTCAAATATTTTACTTTTAAAACCATTGGCGGCACAGCGAGTGCCCAGAAAATTATTATAGCTACTGATGGAGAAAGTGGCAGGGAACTGAAAAGAGAATAGGATGAACATCAACTCTTTTTTTCTGATAATGAAGACTTTTAAAATTATTTTTGAAAACAAATTACTGCTGCATGCAGTATTGCCTGGTGTTTTAAGCAGATGAAATAACGGGAGAAATATCCAATGGTATAATTGCTTTAATTGTGTGTATTCAAGTAGGGTGTTTAGTTGACAATTTTTACAAGTGGAAAAAGTGAAATGCCTACCAAAGCCGTTTCTCTTCATTCTGGGAGCTTCAATAAGGGTTAGAATTTTTAGAGGTGAAAAGAAGAAAACAGGACTGCCTCTTTATTTTTGTTTTGTTTACAATCTTTTTGCTGCATTGTAGTTTTCAATATTGCTGAGAAACTACATGAGGACAAATTCAGAAGTGAAGCAAAATTTTATATAAGATGCCTGACACCAAAACTTCATCTAGCTGTCATAGAAGTCATTAGGAACTATATAAGCTTCTTAAACTCCCAGAAAGGACTGAAATTTTCATACACATGCATAGGACCAATCTGCCGCTGGCGCATAGCCAGCATGTTTAAAGATGATTTAAAGATTTACATTCTGAGAAGCCAAAGAGGAGATGTAAAAGACTGAATTCTTGTCACTTCTTAAATGCAGTCCTACCTATGACTTACATAACTGGGAGATAATATTAGGGAATTTATTTGTGTCTAAGAAAAAATCAGTTTACAGAATATCATCTTACATAGTATTAAAGATTGCTCTTGCAATCATTTCCCAAAATTTTGGCTCACTAGTGCCTATCTCTAAATTTAATTTCTTGCTAATCTTTGGGAAATAGACATGTAAAGAATAACTTAGGAGTTACCTGTTCAGGTGTGTAACAAATGGTAGATGCTACCACAATTGTATATCCAAGGAGGGTTTTATTTCACTCTTGTGAATGGAGTTCATCTGGAGAATAAAGTTCAAGGACACTCTAAAAACCAGCATAGGCTGTAATAACTGTTTCCTTTTCAAGTTTTATTCATTTCACTCACCGTAACAGTCATTTCCATCACTGTCTGTTGCTCCAATACAATTGTTTTTTATTAGACTGTTTTAGATTTTTTTATTAGATTCCAACTTTTTCAGAAACATTTTTCTCTCTTTTCTCTCCCATCACCAATGTCAAAGAAGAATGGGAGAAACTCCTTTGTATCAGTAATTTGAAATTATATTGTGAGAAGTACATGGGAGAATAATCTGTGAAAACAGTTCCTTGGAACTGGACTAAAAAACAGTCGTGCAGATAAATGAGGAAAATCAGAGCTATATGTTCCATGCATTTTGTCCCTATGTAAATAAGGTTGAAATCTCCTTAGTGTAAATTGAGAAGGTGCTGTCATTATAAACAAGATCAAGAAAATTGCCTCTTAAAGAGAGATAAAATTTTAAACTACACAGTCAAGTATGTAAGTACAACATTAGTTCAGTTATTTAGGATTCAAAATTATATAAAATTTCCAAGAAAAAGTTGACCTTTTGTTAAAGTAACCAGCAACAACATTTGCCACCTGAGCACCAGAACTTTTCAGGTTCTGGATGTTCCTGTCTTAGAAGAGAGATCCAACCAGGTCGAGGTTTGGGTTTTGCAAAATCCTTTGCAACAATTTTAACCTGAAAAGAAAGGTCATAGTTTTGGCCAGGTCTGAGGATATTTTAAAGGTTATTGAAAATGTATATGTTCCCTAAGGGCAAGATCCTAATTGTGTATTTTGATGATTCCAGTTTAGGCATTACAATGCCAAAACACAGCACCATTTGCATTGCTCAGAGTGCCAGTATTAGGCCTTTAAGCTCACTATACAGACAATGAGGTGAAATATAACCCTGAAAGAAAATTCATGTATTCTAACATTTTCAGGTGCAATCTCTATGTGCAATAACAGGGCAAGGTTTCTGATGCCAAAGTGCGTTGTAAGGAGCCTATTTACTACTTATGGCAAATGCTAACTGCAGGGCTCCTGAGCCGTGTTGTACTTGGGATCCTGAAAGTCAAGCTCTGTCAGTTAACACCTCTCTCAGGAGAACTCACTCCCTTTTTGATATTTCCCTTTTCAACTCTGAAAAACAAGGAATCAGATAAAAGTCTAGGATGTTGCATGGTAGGGAGAGCATCAGTAAGAAATGAGAAAGAACTCTTTACTTGATTATTTGTTGCCAAAGTTGCATATATATTTTTAAAAGATGGCCAAAAGTGTTTTAGATGTATGATACAATAAACAAAGCTGCATTGGCAATAGGATACATGATATAACCTAAAAAGTTTCCTTTTTCTAATTCTTGTGATTTACAGAGATACATATCTATAACCTGCAATTTACACTTTAATTATCATCTAGAGAATGCATTTATTCCAAAGTGACTACCATATCTTGAATCAGATTGAGTAGAGTACAATGTTTAAGTTCTCAATGAATTTATGAGATCACATTCATCCTCAGTTTAAGGATACATTAGAACTCATCCCTTAATTAAAGCATTCATGTCAATCCACATTGTTGTGCTCTGTGAACAACTTTAGATTAGACCAGCCACAAACTCTAGAACCATTATAAAATCCTTTAAAAATTGCCTACATCTTTTCCTCCTGCTGCAGGCCCATGCCAGGAAGGGGGACCAGAATTGTTCCACTCAGTATTAGTCCTGCACCATCAGGAGTTATGCTCTTTTGTGCATAAGAACTGTGTGAGAAAAATACTGCACATAGAAACTACCAAAGGATAACAGGAAACAATCAGTATAATGTAAGCTTGTGCCTTAATATTTCCATGTTATGTCAATACATAAAAAGAGATCCTTAAAATACTAGTCTAAAAGAGTTTAAAAGTACCTCATAAAATTAACAGTCTTACCAAGTGTTTATGACATCAAACCCCAGATTTAATAACACCGTGGTTAAAGGAGGCTGTATACTTAGGATATTATTTACAGGAAGAAAAGACCAGTCCTATTTTTATGAGAAAGGTGTTTTTCTTGTTCAGGACAGCAGCTGATTATCATCCCACAACTTTTGGGATGTGTCAGACAATGAAAGAGGCCTGATGCTATACTGAAATCATTTGCATTTGTTTTGTAACTACATCTCTATGCAAATGTACAGCATTCGGCTTAACATCAGCAGTTTTAAATCCACTAAGTAGAGACACTTTCTGAGAGTTTGTCAGAGGGAAAGGATTAGAAGACTTAAGCTTGACTGAAATGCTGGTGGAGTATAACTCATCTGAAGAAGTTTCAGGAGTTTAAAAAGTCACCTTTTTTTTTTCCCCTGAACTTTTCCTTCTACTCCAAAAACTATTTTCTGTACCTTGTGAGCTGTAGAAATGTTTTCCTTCTTTTTTTCTTTAGTTCTTTCCAGGTAATTACTTCTATTTACATTATAATAGCTTATCATTAGTCCATGCACAGCTATACCCCCGTCATCTAGATTCTCTACACAAACTTGCTTGCTCCATAACACTACTCAAACTCACTGTTCCTCTCTCACCTTTTTATAAGACTTATTTGTGCTTTCAGGAAATCTTTGGCCATTGATGGCTTGCTCAGCCCAGGGCAGCGTGAGCAAACACACAGGTACAATCCAACACAATTTTGTGGTAGCCAAAAGCACAATAAGAACTTCTCATTCTCCCTGGCCACCAGCCACCAATTCCCATCTTTATCCATTTTATGAGGATCTTTAATCCAGGTGATTTCATGTGAACAAGATCAGCGCAACTAAACAGACAATGAACTGGAGCACAGATTTGGGAATGTGTGACTACAGCAGAGGAGTCCAGGAAATCCAGCTTGGCTGTAGGAGGAGGAACATATGCACACATACACACTGAATTGTCTCTGTGTGTAAGTACAGGGAGCAGACACCATTTCTGGCTCTTCCCTGCTTACCAGAAAATTTTGAACTTGATCCCGATAGCCACAAAAATATAGCAGGTGCAGGTCTTTCTTAGCTTGGGACAGTGCTAACTTGTAGTTATGAAGATCATAAGGGACCGGAGTCATCACAGTCAAAGGTGACACAGGCCACAGAATATCATCCTGCACTTCTTGCATTAAGTGTTCGTTTGAGCTGTAAATTTTGAAACCTAAGTGACAAAGAATCTATAACATTACTGGAAAATATCTGCAAGTGTTTAATAACTTTCACTACTAAAATGTGAGCTTTATTTTTAGGTTGAATTAACTAAGTTTGTCCTGTTGCTTTAAATGATTTCACCAGAGAATGGCAACATCACATTCATAGCTGCGCAGATACCAATGCCACATCCACTGTGAGTTCTTCCACAGCAGCGAAGAGTTAGTCCAGGGATGTGAAAAGGAGAGGTTCACGCCCAGGCAGACAGTGCGAGGTACTGCTAGCAACACTATTGTGCTTCCACCTCTCCTGCCCCCACCTCCTGTGTGTGTGTGCCTCCTTTCCTTCCCTTTTTCCCCCACTCTGTGTCCTCTGTGCCATCTGGTATGCATATAGTTCCAGGAAGAACTTCATTGACTTCTTGGCCTGTATCTATCTGCTGTCATGCCTTGAAACCTGTGATTCATCCATGCAAGTGACTGGACGAGCCTCTGCCAAAGCCCAGGGCTTACTTCTGTCCATAGCCCACACATGAAAGAAATGCTCAAGTGCAGCTTTCCTTTCCTTGTGCCATATCTCATAACCCAGATCAGCAACCAACAGAGAAACCAAAGTACCACTTCATCAGCTTTATAATAGACAAATCAGAATAGAATAGAATAGAATAGAATAGAATAGAATAGAATAGAAACATGAAGTGCTAGAAAGTCCAGTAGCTCCTAAAAGGGAAGCCAAATTTGAGAAATTAGAATAATAGAAACCACTATTCCCTGTCCTAGCCACTTTTATATGTTGTTGGCAGCTAAAAACTCTTGTAAGCGATGTCAGTTGCCAGAAAAGATATAGTTGGCAAGATATAGATTTAGTTGGCAAGACACAGATTTTCTCTCAGAATTATTAGCTTTGTAGGTTTCATGAGAGCTGTAGAGTCACGGTACAGGTTTTGCAAGTGCAGTGATATGTCTACAAAGTTACGATCAGATAGAGCTCAGTAAATGAGGGTGGGTTTATCAAATGCCTTTGGCAGTGTCATAAAAAACTAGACTGTGCACCTTAAGCATCGCAGGCCTGTATTTCATTTTGCCCTTAGTGGGAAGATGCATTGTGCTTGTAGCCTTTTGATTAAGACACACCTATGAGCTGCAAAAGTGGCATCATCTCAGGATTTACTCCTCAGAGATGAGAGGATGTGAGGCTGGATGTTTTTCTTCAGTACTGATGCCATAGTTCAAGAGACCAGAACACTAGCACAAGACACAAGGTATTAGATCTTCTTTTCAGCATTTGCACTGCCCTTTCTTTTAGCCATTCTGGGCATTTATTTTAAGTCGGGCACTGTTTAAGGTGACTCAAGACATTGCTTTGTAGTAGTGAATATTGCAGCACTGCATTGTAGTTAGAAACCAGTAAGAAAAGGAAAAACATTCCAGACGGATTTTACTTTGAAAGTTGGAACATAGATTTATTCCTCTCTCACTTGACAATGGAAAATATTTTTTGATCTCTCAGGACATGATGAAAAATTAATGATCCGCAAGACAAACAGAAACACAGGTTCTGATCATAACATGACAAATGGAAGGAGTTTCTCTGCCTCATCCATAAGAACATTTCCCACTCCCATTCTTGTCCTTTTGGAAAAGCTCTTGTGTGAACCTGCTTGTACGAATCCCTAAGAGTGAAACAGTTTCACGTTTGTTCTAAGTGTGCTCAAGAGTAAGGAGTAGACACAGGCCCTCATTTCAGTTCCTCTGTGTTTCCATTACATGGCTACAGAGTAAAGACCTAAAAGCTAACATATCAAAAAGAAGAGGTTTGGTTTTTTTTCATCAGCTTAATCCTTTTCCTCACATCCAGCCCTCTGGATGTCCTCACAAGTACTAGCTGCAGCACAAACGATATGGCACGAACATAAGCCCAGGACCTCTGGAAACCAAGGAGAAAGAAAAGATGAGTGAAAACCCACTCCTTTTAACTACAGTCTGTACTTGTGCCAGCTTAAAACACCAACCTCATACACACAGGTTCTTCTCCCTGCTTGGGGTGTAATTCTCTCGGGTCTCATATGCTTGCTCTGCACATTCACTTCCTGTCTTCAGGAATTTTTGGCAGCTGTGAGCTGTGGTTTATATTCAGTAATTACTGGAGTGGAATTATCTAAATGTCCACAAGGAGATGAAAGTGGAGGTGGGGATTTACTCACCTAATCCAGCTCTGCTTTCTGAGAGAGAGAAGAGTTTAACTCACAGGTGTTAGTCAAAACTGGTCTCCATGTTATTGTAATGACTGGAACAGGTTCTCCAGTGCAAGCAGTCTGTTCCCCCATAGGAGGAACATCCAGCTGGCATAATCGTTTGGTTATGAGAGATGCTTCAAAACAGTTTGAGATCCAATTATGAGATGATGAAAACACTTAGGGGACATACAGGATGTTTAATTTCAAGAAATTATCTCCTCACAGGTAAAATGACCTGTGCTTGTTAGTAGAGTGCATAATGTCATCTGTGTAATTTAATTAAATTACTATTTCCCCATACACTTGCATTACATTATTTAGAAGGAATATGTATTGATGGATTGCCTCACTCACCAAGGGCAGAGCATGTTCCTGGAGTGCAGGTAGTGGACCCTCAGCTGTCCCTGGGAACCCACCCAGTCAGAAAACCCCCTCTAAGAGATCCCTCCCAGCAGTGGCAGCATCAGTGAATTGCAAGACGAACTTTGGATGATTGAAGAGTAAAACATGTTGGTCTTTTAATCCAGCTGCTAGAGTTGGATTGCTGCCTCTTGCCCAACCATACAACTTTCAACCCCATCCCTGTTCAGCTCAGTTCCTAGCCTGGATACATTTCAAGTGTGTAAATTATTTGCTCTCTGTAATGCCACTGTAAGCACACTGCTGTTTACTAGGCCTTAGCTGTGTTTTCTCCAGGCTTTGAACTTTAATGACTCATGCTGATATATGTGACGTGATGAGTGCTTTCTATATTTAATTATGAAAAAGATTTTTCTGATACTCTGCGATTTTAGTTTGGCAGTTGATAATCCTCCCAGGGTAGTCAGAGTGCTTTTGGAAGTGAGAGAAAAGGAAGTATATTCATACCTTAAACTAATTTCTGAAGAGTGGTAAAAAGAAAAGTTACATCCCAAAATAGACTCTCCCATCAAAATTCAGCCAGTAAGCATGCTGGAAGCAGTGCTAACCCTCTATGGAAGGCCAAATATCTCAGCCTCAGATTTAAGTTTCCTGAAAAAGCAGTCTCTTAGGCTGCAGGAGAGGCAGTGAAAGACTGAAGGGACCATAAACAGCCCTGTATGGAAGCAATGGCAGGAACAGTCTCCTTGCCACCACCTCAGACAGCAAACCTAAATCAGCCTAGGAGCCTTTCAAAACATGATAGAGCTACTGCTCTCACACTTATTTCCTCAAAGCTTATGAACAAAAGCCCTGTAGAGTGTGACTCATACTAACCTCACTCGCCATTTCTATCAGAATTCATGTCATGAGTTAAAACCACAGTCAGGATCTTCATCTGAAAGGTTATACATTTTTGTTATCAATCTAATGTTAGGAACCTAATCTATGTTTTAAATTTGCTTATCATCAAGTCATCTGACATTTGTGGATATCATGAAAACTATGGTCCTACTTAATTCAATAGCATTGCAACTTTCCATTTACTTTTCATTCAGTCACGTGTTGTGTACTCATCCAGGCGTGTCCTCCACAGACAACATCTAGCTATGATTTCTGAATTAATCATTTACAGCTCTCCAAGGTAGGCTTTGAAGAAAGAGCTGCTTGTATCTCAAAGGTCAACATAAGGCAAGGTTATGAATCCAAGGCTAAAGCTCTAATGCTGTTAATACCCCACCCAGCGTGTCTAAAACAGATTATTCTCCCAATAATCAGGTATTTGTAGACTTAAATTAACTTTTTTTTTACTCTGTGAGCTAATTCTTGAGACAGTAACGAGAAAAGTTTGTCCCAGCTTAGTAGAAAAACGAGAATCTAAAGACTAGGCTCTTCTGTCCAAGACCACCAGTCTACAGGTTGAAGCTGAGAGTCAGACACAGCACTCCAATGAAAGGTGACTTCTTAAAAACACAAATGGAAAATCAGACCTAGGCCATTTACTAGGAAGGATGATACATACCTTTCTGTTGTCACAGATGAAAAGTCAGAAAGATTAGATCAATGAGGAAAGACATTGCTTCTAACGGTGAAATAAAATTAATCACAGCCCAGTAACACAGAAACTCTGTATCACCACTATTCATCTTGGAGAATATCTGATCAGTGACTGGCATTATTCAAACAAATGAGTTGCAATGAATTTTGCAAATACAGGAAATAGATTTGGTATCTGCAAGTGCTGATTGATTAAGCTCTTTCAAACTGATATGGCCCATTTACCGCAGTATCACTGGGCAAAATAAGAATCCCTCTGAAACCACCTGAAATAGCTGGGGGTGAAGAACAAAAGGTCTGTAGCTCTACACAGATCTGCAGGACCGTGCAGGCTGTGTGCCTCCTCTTCCCTAAACCAGAAGTCTGATCTCAGTTGGGCCCAGGACAGCCCCAAGGATTTCAGGCTTCCCAAAATGCCTGTTCTTCTCTCCCACAGCCATGCAGCAGTCCATATCCACCTCCAGTTTAGGAAAAACACCACCAATATAAAACAGTCCCAGTCATACTGTGTTCTCTTGTGTCACTTCCATTTGACAATGACAACTGGGAAATGACACGTGCAACATAAGCCTGTAATTATAATCTGCCATTGCTGTTCAGACAAAGAAAGTACACAGGGAGGAAGTTTGTGCTGTCCCTCAGGTGAATTTTGGCTAAACAAAGTGACTAAATGGAAAACTCACCTTACACCTCGTGCAGCATATTTCCTTTGTCTGTTAGCACTTGGGACGCACAGCCAGCTTTCAGCATCTCTTCTCTCTTCACAGACATTTCCCAAAAAGTCTTGAAGGGTTCAACACCATATAATATAAATTGATTTTTTAATATGATTTTAGCATTCTACTGCTATCTTTCTTCAAGAAGTTCACGTTGTTGTCTGTTACACGCCACTAGAAATCAGCATTTTTTGACTGTAGCAAGCTGTACACATGCAAACAATTTTTCATCATCCTTGGAAATGAGTAACTTTGGTAAGGTCTTTAGAAAACATTCAAATGTGACCTATTTTTAGCCCACATAACATTCTGCTCATAGCTTGATTTTATCTTTACGTAACTAATGCACTGCTGACTGTAGGCCTTTAAACTGTTCATTCAAGCCCATCTGAAAAGATAGCCATCACTGATCTTTTCTTTTAAGCTCTGCAGATCTTCATAACCCTTCTCATGAACAGATTACATTTCAGCAAAGTAGAATTTTCTTTTTCTTGAAAAAATGTCCTAAAAGAAAGAAGCAGATAACTCCATTATATGACCTACATACTGTGTTAGAGATACACATAGATGGAAGCCACCATTCAAACAACTGTAAACCATGTATTTTCAGCTGTGAATGATAAGTGAATTATTATCTTGGCTGTGAAGACCGACACAGACGATAGCTGGCTACATTCTGTCTAATTCAAAGACATATTCCACAAGGCATACAAATTAAAACCTATTTCCATTTGTGTAGAAGCTTTCCCATTTTTTAAACAGCTTTTACATTTTGAAATACAATTCCAGCTCCTGTAAGTTTTGATATAGCAGAACACGTAGAAAAGTCAAGAATTCTATTCCAAATCCAAGTAAAACGAACACTGCCATCATGATACGTTTAGCACCACCACCTCCTTCTTCTGATAGGAAGGCACTTATGGCTCTCACAGCCATTGTGTTTCTTTCTTCTGTTGGTTTGCTTCTCTTATAATCCATGTAGCATCAATGAAGAAGGCAGTTTGGTCAGAACTTACTTAGTTTGTTCCAAGCCAACTTCCAAAGCCTGTCTTCAGAGGCCACTGTCTATCCTTTGTTTCTCTCAAATAAATTTCATTCTGTTTCCAGAAGCTCAGTTCCAATACTCACAAAATTTGTCATTTTAATTTAAATGTACAAGTATTTGTTCTGGAAATGCTTTAAACTGTCATTCAAGGAGTACCAAAGTGCATCAGTGCATGCATTTAATTTGCTGAATCATTCCTAACCACTATAGCTTGAAGCAGGAATAACCAACTCTTTGTAACCAATCCACTGTGTTAACTGAAGTTAGCAAATAGTTGTAAATACCCTATATATCCTATATATATATATGAGGTCATCATAGAATCAGAGTCATTTAGAATCATAGAATCATAGAATCATTTAGGTTGGAAAAGACCTTTAAGATCATCTAGTCCAACCATTGACCCTACTCTACCAGGTCTGCCACTAAACCACGTCTCTAAGCACCACATCTACACAACTTTTAAACACCTCTAGGGATGGTGACACAACCACCTCCCTGGGCAGCCTGTTCCAATGCTTGATAACTCTTTCAGTGAAAAAATTTTTCCTAATGTCTAGCCTAAACCTCCCCTGCTGCAACTTGAACCTGTTTCCTCTTGTCCTATCGCTAGTTACTTGGGAGAAGAGATCAGCTCCCATCTCACTACAACCTCCTTTCAGGTAGTTGTAGAAGAGAGCAATAAGGTCTTCCCTCAACCTTCTCTTCTCCAGACTAAACAATCCTAATTCCTTCAGCCGTTCCTCNTGCACTCAATCCCCTTGTCCAGATCATCAATAAAGATATTAAACAAGGCTGGCCCCAAAACTGAGCCCTGAGGAACACCGCTCGAGACCTGCCACCAGCTGGATTTAACGCCATTCACCACAACTCTCTGGGCTCGGCCATCCAGCCAGTTTTTAACCCAGCAAAGAGTACACCTGTCTAAGCCACGGGCTGCCAGCTTCTCTAGCAGAATGCTGTGGGAGACTGTGTCGAAGGCCTTACTAAAGTCCAAGTAGACAACATCCACAGCCCTTCCTTCATCCACCAGGCGGGTCACCTGGTCATAAAAGGAGATCAGGTTGGTCAAACAAACCACAAACAAAAACAAACAAAAAGACAGAGATTAAATTTACTGTCTTCACCTCCTTAGAAATTAATCACCTTTATCTATATTCACTACCATAGGCTCCCTTGATAATCAATAAATAAAAACCATATGCAAACTGCTGTCATCATCACGTTGCTTAGGATGAGATGGCACATTGAGAGGAATAGTTTATACACCTGTCTTTTAGACCTTTAACTTAGCTGAGATGGGTCCTACCTTTAGTTAGCGCACTGTATGTGAAGAAGAGGGAGCCAGACCCTTCTCAGTGGTGCCCAGTTAAAGGGTAAGAGGCAATGGGCACAAACTGCAACACATGAAGTGCTATCTGAATGCAAGCAAACATTTTTTTACTGTGAGATGGTCAAACACTAGAACAGGCTGCCAAAAAGAGATTGTGAAATCTCCATTCTTGGACATACACAAAACCAGACGGCACATGGTCCTGGGCAACCTATTCTAGCTGACCTTGGTTGAGCAGAGGAGGTGGACTAGATGATCTAGAAAGGTTCCTTCCACTACCACTAATTCTGTGACATTGCAAAGTTTTATTAAATAATGATTGCATTTCACCTTGAAATCAGTTTTGTGTTATGAGCTTGATATATAGTGTAATTAAGACTATGCAAGAATGAGTTTTCTGCTAGACACATTTCTGAAAAAGAGAAACCCCAAAAGAAATCTGTCTCAGCAAATGTAAATACTAGTTTGATACCTAACAATTAGTGAGTAAGACAATATGTAGAGAGCATCCAAGATCTTTCAATATCCACATGAAGTGTTATTTTACAGAGGGCTTGAAAGTAAACTAGAAAGAGTAGTTAACTCCTCCCACATTTGGAAATAAAGCTATCAAAATTTAACACAATGGTAAAGTACAGTGAAATCGCTGTCAATTTGATATAGTCTTCTTTCTTTTCCTTTTTATAAAAAAAAGGAAATAAATTATGTAAGAGATACAAACTGACAAAATTACAATTTCTGACATTTTTGACATCCTTATAATATTACGAAAGGACAAAACCTGATGGGAATGAATGCAGAACTATTTCCCTTCATTCTGCTGACACTTTGAGTTATTCATTGTAGTCACAAGTAGCCTCTTTTTGCACTATGTCACCATATCTGAAAAGATCTTGGATGAAACTTGACAACATTCTTAACTTAACTCTACCCAGTGTATTTTTTGTGGCTAGGTTTCTCAATTTACTTCTTCTACCAAATGAAAGGTCTGAGTCATGGGAGGAATATTAGAATATATTAATTCATGCTTTCAGGTATAAAAGCTTTCTAGTCACTACAGCAAATCCAGTCACTAATTTCAGGTACACTGAGCTTCAGCCTGTCTATTTTGACATAATTTCAAACCTTAAAATACAAGTGGACTGATTAATTAAAAAATCTTTGATGCCACCATAGATTTTGTCTACAGATTATACCTATGTATAGTTTAGCCTTTAGGAACCTTTTAGCTGTTTCCCTGCAAACATCTACTAATGAATCTAGCCTAATAATTACAACAACACTCATAGGGCAATATTCACGTTTATCTGAGGCAAAGATTCCCAGAGTCAAAACAAGAGGGGATAAAATCAGTACAGAATCGATGAAGGGGAAAAAAAAACCAACACACCAGACCAAAAAAATCCCTAGCATATCCAGTAATGACAAAAGAGGAAAAGAGGTGGAACCAGTTAACCAGCTAAAGAAGCATAGCAAATAACCCTGCAAAGAATATTAAAGCTTCTGTTGTTGCCCATACCACAGACTGATTATCCCAGGAACAACATGGCCCATTTGGGGTCAGAGGAGTTGACAAGGGTCCTGCACCTGGGTCAGGGCAACACCCAGTGCCAATACAGGCTGGGGGATGAAGGGATTGAGAGCAGCCCTGGCGAGAAGGACTTGGGAATACTGGTGGATGAAAAACTGGACATGAGCTGACCACATGCGCTTGCAGACCAGAAAGCCAACTGCATCCTGGGCTGCATCAAAAGAAGCATGGCCAGCAGGTCAAGTGAGGGGATTCTGTCCCTCTACTCCACTCTGGTGAGACCCCACCTGGAGCACTGTGTCCAGCTGAACAACCCCAACTCTCTTAGTCATTCTTCATAGGAAAGGTGTTCCATCCCTCTGATAATTTTTGTGGCCCTCCTCTGGACCCGCTCCAGCTCTGGAGCCCTCAGCCATACCAGCTGCCCCCCTGCCAGGACCCCGACAGTCGGGGACCAACAAGGTGCTGGCGTGGAGCGGGGTGCTGGAGTGGCAAGAGAAACCCAAACTGGCTTCGGTGGATTCCAGCACCGAGCTGAGGCAGTCGCTGCCCTGCCAGGTCTACATCAACGCCGAGGAGAACCTGAAAACAGACCAGTGACCGCAGAAGCTCATCATGCAGCTCATCCCGCAGCACCTCCTGACCACACTGGGACCCCTCTTCAGGAACTCCTGCATGGTCCAGTTCCACTTCACCAACAAGGACCTGGAGTCGCTCAAGGGGCTTTACCGCATCATGGAGAAGAGAAGGCTCTGGGGAGACCTTATTGCAGCCTTTGCCANCTAGATGATCTCTAGAGGTCCCTTCCAACTCTAAAAATTCCACGATTCTGTGATTTCAGTACTTAAAGGGGGCCTACAGGAAAGATGGGGACAAACTTTTTAGCAGAGCCTGTTATGATAGGACAAGGGGTAATGGCTTTAAACTAAAAGAGGAAAGATTTAGATTAGATATAAGGAAGACATTTTTTACAATGAGGGTGGTGAAACACTGGAACAGGTTGCCCAGAGAGGTGGTAGATGCACCATCCCTGGAAACATTCAAGGTCAGGTTGGACGGGGCTCTGAGCAACTTGATATAGTGGAAGATGTCCCTGCTTATTGCAGGGGGGGTTGGACTAGATGGCCTTTAAAGGTCCCTTCCAACCCAAACTATTCTATGGTTCTATGATTCTATTTCTTGAATTCTTTTCTTGTCCTGTGGTTCTGTAATTTAAACCTAAATGAAAATTAACCAGCAGGTAACACTGAACAGGTCTGAAGTCCTCCCCTGTTAGCACAAGATGCTAAGCAAGGAATGGCAGGAGAGTAGCTTTATGGGTATGGTCATTCCTAAGTAATCATGATGTGGCTTACAATTCCCTTTCCTCCAACCGCTACAACATGTTTTAACAAACATAAAATCTTTATTCAAGCTTTGTTCAACTTTCCATGACGAGGTTCGTAACAGCCAATGTCCATCTGGAAGCAGATGTGGCTTCTGATTGATACAAAGTCTGATTCTTCTGATGATTCAAATATGAGAATTTTTCTATTTTTAATAGGCAAATCCTTTGAGGAGAACAAGCACAATCACAGTGAAAATATCTGCTTTGTCTGCTAACCTATCAGAGACAGGAAAATCTTACCAAACACAGTACAGGAAAATTTGATGTTATGAATTATTATTTACTTATTAATTATGATTTACACTAACAGGGAGACACTTTCTGTAATATTAAAACCCAGTCTTATGCTTGGATATGTGTTAAAGAATGAAGGATCCAAATGTAAGAGCGTTAAATGGCTGCTCTCCACTCCTTTCTCAGGGGTGGTTTTGCCCATCTATTCTCTGCCTTTCACATTTACTAGTGATACATTTTATCTGTCCTGCTAAACAAAGCTGGGCAATCCTTTTTGAACATTCTGTAACTCTAATGCACCTTTCTTTGCTTTTTTTTTTCCATATTCCTGAAAAAATTAAGTATTTCATTTCAAGTGGAATAGAACATCCCGTGCAACGCAAAGTGACATTTTTGGGTGTTTTGCTTTGTCAAGCAAAAATTAATTTTTTTATTCCCTTTGATCTGTACTAGTTTTATTTTTATTTATAAATTCTACTGCTGAACCAATAAAAACAATTACTTGTCTTGGCCTAGTTTCATGTGTAAAGATTTTGCTGCCTCCTTCTATCAAAGAAGGGGTTCCCAACGCACTGGAGCACTATCACTGTTATCAGAATCTCAGAAATCATCATCTTTAACCTTATCATTGGCAATACTGTAAAAACGATATGATTTTATAGTCAGCTACAGTCTCATGAGGGCACAGTTTGGGAACAACCACTTCGCAGGTAGATAGCACTGTTTCTGAACACAGTTCCCAAGCAGATAACATACCTACCCACTATTTTAATAGGAAAAACAGGTGCTTTGTGGCTATTGAATATTCTGGGCCTGATTCAAACACAGGGTAAATGAGAACAGCTTCATTCCATACAAAATAGAGAGGTTTTGGAACATTCTAGCCCTAATAAAAATGGGTGAAGTTATGCTGAAGAAGTGTAAAAGGCTTGAAATGACCTTTAATCTTTATGGGATAATCCAAATCTGTTTTTAATTTAGGAATGCTATATCTCTGTATTTTACAGATGAGAGATTCAAGCCTACTTAGCCTGGAGATTTATTATATAGAGGTACCCATCTACAGCTGATGGCTTACACCACTGCAGCCAAAATGTAATAAAACCAGTATTTTGCCCAGCCATCAAAATCTACTCACATGTTCCTTAATCTTACAAGAGGATACACAATGTATTTTGCTACCCAACATCCACCCAATGATCACATGGCTGGGAGAAATCACTGCAAAGAATCAGGTCAAAAAAAGACAGGTCCAATTGCATGGCAGGATAGAGTTGCACCAGCAGAAAAAAGCCCTAGGTGCATAGGGTATTTGAGGCTCCTTTCTCTAATCTAATGGACAACAGATGTGCCTTAGTGAGGACAGGATTAATCCTCAAACATCCCATACCCCCTGCTATAAGACACAATGGAGCTCATACAAGGAGAAGAGTGCCCCATGCTGAATTTTCCAGGGATGGGATGGGATACGTTTCTTCTTCTGGCTGAGTGCAGAAGAAGGCATTGTAACTGCTTTTGAAGTGATGAATGGTGCATCTAACCAGCTGGAGAAAGCCACCTGCATGCCATGCGCTGGGAGACGCGCAAGTACTTGGGGATCAGTTAATAACTCCTTGGATTGACAGGGGCAGATTGTGCAGCCTTTTGGCAAATGGTGACTTCAAACAGTAGATTTGCATTTACCCTTAAACCAGGACAAGAGCAACTCCAACTTATGCATGTGTGTTTGTGTGTGTGTGCATAGACATTGCATTTTATAAACACCCTTGTTGACTCATTCCAGAAGTAAGGCAGGGGTTTCTTCATTGTGCAGTTTGCGCTGTGTGCCAGCAGGACAGGATGAATTGAAGACAGTATTCCAAGTAGCCTAACACATTCTTCTGTTGTAGTTAACTTTCAGTACAAAGCAGGAGGAAAACAAAGGGCTAAAGAAAGGAAAATTCAGAAAGATCTACAGTTCAGGGAACCTGAAAGGGATTAACTTGGTCTCCCAGGCATGATTCGTTATGCTGATCTGAGAATAAGACAACGTGGGGCTGTGGTAGCTGCCGACCTGCTAAGCCCCTTGGAAGTCTGAATTGGCAAATATCGCATCTCTTCCTGAATGACTTGCTCCATCTGTGTTTGCTAGCATCCACATTGACAGCTGCCTGCCATCTTGGCAAGAAAGGCGATGCAATTTGAGAATCTGCAGTGGATGTCTAGCGCATGCATACAAAAAAAGCCCACAGCCTTTAGGCCAACAAAGCCTGCTAGCTAGCCACTCCAGTAAATAAAGAAGTCCATGCATCCTAGTATATAAACTAATTCCAAAATCATTAGGAGTGCTTGAATCCATTAACACAGTGGTGGCTGAACATGTGTTTACTCAGCCAAGGTAGTGTTAAGAACTGAAGACTTCTATATGCATTAATTCCCAGTTAGTGGATTCAGATCTGGAAGGTATATAAAATTTCTTTTTAAAAAAGAGAGAAACATCAATCTATCTCACTCATGATCTACAGACAGATGATATTCCATAGAGTTAATAACTACCTGTCATTTTAGTAACTTTATCAAAACACCGAGGATATAAATTTCTTGCTATGAATGCACATCATTGAATATATAACAAGAGCATCAGAATCATAAGAGAAGGTAAGGAATAAAGCCGTGAACAAGGAAAGAATAAAGAATTGAGAATTCCACCCATCGCTACTCACCATTTGAGTAAGAAATGAGCTGCCAGAGAGGAGTACAACAGCTAGTAACACTGTTATGTTCATATAGGTCCTCCAGAAAGACAGAAAAACATTAACAATTGTCATTTATAACATGCTGCTTAATGGAATCAAAATATATTCCTGCCTATTTGTGATCAGCCCAGCCACCCTTTATTCAGAAATAAGGATACCATCAGAAGTTTTATACGGAGATTATTTACTGTTTACTGGGTATTTACTATATATTTTCTTTTGTGTTACTTCAGCTTTGCATGGTTACAGATTCATACATTAGGCCTGAGTTTTCTGATGGGATTTTAAAGAGGTGAAAATACCTCCTAAAACAACAAAAACCATCATGATTTCATTTTGCCTTCAGGTTCATGCATTGAAACCAACTGAAGCCTCGGGGTAGAAAAATTTAGGTCACATTTGTGCAAAACAGTTCTGCTGCCACAGTACTAGTTACTCCTGCTTGCATAACTGATATTTTCAAGAAAGCAAAGTAGTCCAGTTCTTAAAGAATATTTGTTCAAGAGATTCAACCAAAAAAAAATTTAAAACCAAAAGTTGAGCTCTATCAAGTGGATTGTCCCAAGAGGTTGCATTACAAACCAATAAAGATGTTCAGGCAAGATGCCTGCAGCATTACTCACTGGCCCTCTCACCCTTAACCACTCTGTGGGATGAAGCATTGACCTTGCTCTGTCCTGTGTGGCTGAAGGGCAACCAGATGACTTCTCCTGGAGGAACTGTGACTTCTCCTGGAGGAACTGAGCACCCTGGAAGCCATAGCGAGAGAACAGATCTTGGGTGTCTATCAGCAAAATGTTTGCAACTATGCCCAGCTTTGGGATGGGCTACAGAGGCTTAGGGAAGTTGCTCATTCCCTCCCACTCCAGAAAACAACTCGGGAGAGTGTCAGTTGCAGCTCTTGGGGAAACAAAAAAACACACAAACTGAGCAAGTTCATCCGCAACGCAAAGGCTGGCTTCAAACTATGATCTCTACTGAGGGAGGCTTCTGTAAAACCCACCAGTGAGCAGACTTCACCCTCCAGCCTCTTCTGAGCCCCTTCTCCTTTGCAGGGGATATGGTTTTTTGGCACAGCTGGAAAAAAAGAGTAAGATGCTGGCTTGAGAGGGAGCGTAGCTGAGGCTGGGAGGGTTGGTGCTGAGTCATCAGAAGCATCAGTTTCTGACAGCCTTTTGTGCAGCTTCCTGTGCCAGGAGAGCGTGAATTTGGCCCACTGTAAATACTGCATGGTAGGTTAGGATAATACAGTTGCAGTAGTCTAGTTTTATGCGCTGCCTCTCAATAAATGATACTGCTCCAGTGGTTTTCTAACAGTTCAGCAAGAGTTCACCAACTTTCATCTCTGTCATTAGAATATGCAGCTTTATTTATTTATTTGTTTGTTTGGGGGCTTGCATAATCCATCCCCCACACTCCCTCTACTCATGAAAAACTTTCAGACAATTTGCATAGTTAATTGACAAAATGTCGGCTTAGATAGTGTCTCATCCTTGAGCACTGCTTTGTTTAATATATTTCCCATTCCTACGATTACCTCCCTTAGGCATAAAGCTGAGTAAATAGACTGGCCTTTCACCGTACCTTGAAGGTCAACTAATTCAGGGTCTGTCAAGCCACTGGGTGATGCGGATCCTGCACCAGTACATCTTTGCTTTCTGCCCCCAGACATTCTTTATGCCTCCGTAAAAAGCCAACTCTCAGGAGCTAGGCATAGGGAGGTTAATCCTTATTACTAGTGACACTGGAAAAAGCTTATGACAGATGCACAGTGGGTCCCCTTCGGAAGACTGTGCATAACTGAGAGCATGGGAAGGATGTTTTGCACAGAACTGCCAGGAGGCTTAGAAACTGTATTAGAAAAAGGCTGTTTTTTCACTGCATAGCTCATTTAATGAACCTCTGTGCCTCAGGGTAAGGGAATGTACAGTATTTGAGCAGATAATCTATGTGACGTAACAAATTAACCTCTGAAAAGAACCTCAATAGTTATGCAAAGCTGTATCTTGCTTTCTTTTGAATAACTAAGCCCCACATCCCGAATAAAAACAAGTTCTTGTTGTAAGATAGATGGCTCGTGCTCTGCTATTACACTTGGTAGCAAAAATAGCAATGGGAAGAATGAAAAATAATGTTTCCAGCTTAGTGGGACATCATTGCATAACCAGCATGAATAAATAGGAAGGGTACCTCTTCAACCATCCTGCTTCCAAAAGGAAAGTTTTTATGGAACAAATTCATCTTTTAGTATAGATTGGTGTTAGTAAGGAGGGGATAAAACCACACAGTAGCTGGATCACATAGAATTCTAATTTGCAAAAGTCATTAGGTTGCAGATTTGTGCTGCGATCTAACTAAAGCACTTGCGGATTTTTTTCACTGTCCACTGGGACTGCACCGATGAGGCTCCATAATTCCCTAGTGCCTACCTGAGCTGATGGTGGGCATTGATTCTTTCCTCAGCAGTTGCTCACAAGGTGCCTGGACAGACACCTTCCAGGCTTGTTGTCCCTTGGACCATTTCTCTTTGCTCCAAAACGTGTCCTCAGTTTCACCCACTGCATATCCCTGCATGGCAGAGAACAACATAGGACCTTTCCTGCATTAAAGCCACTGTGATAACGCCATAACCTCTCTAACAAAACCACAATAAATACAGTTTGTCTTTACTCTAAGTGAATTCCTGCCTTCCAAAGAGCCAAAATATTTTAAATGTCAAATTAGGGTGCCCAAAATTTCATAAACAATCAGGCCTCAGGATTTCTAACAAAAGTGAATGCAAAATGAACTGGAGCTGGTTGATTACACGTGAAGGCTTGCAGGGAAGCAGTTACATTCTTTGTTTACCAGCTGTTAGGACTGCATTAGGACTTTCTTACATCCTAGGTAAGTGGTTTCATGGAGACAGTTTTCTGAGCAGTAATAAAAGTCTTGCTACAGCTTTTGACTCAGGGTAACCAAGGCAAAAATAGGCAAGAAAGGAAAACAATTCTGATAGCTGAGTAAAAGTTTAGTGTAAAATACAGGACTATTCTTGCTCAGGCCCCTTCTGTATTATTCAGAGTTTCCAAAGAGTTTTATGCTTAGTGAAGTGTTGTCGTTTTGGTGTAACTGAGTTTAAGGTATTCTATTAATTTCTAGAGCCATTAAAGTCTTTAGGAATTTCTTTTGGTTTGATATATCAAAAAAAGTTGACCTTGTAACAGGTTTGTTTACCTTTTGAAAGTATTTCTGTGATAATTTCCTGATGAGGGCACAGAATAAAATGGCCATTTTGTACCAAGCTAAACCAAGTACTGCAAGAGAAGAAAATAAAGACAAACTGATTGCATTCTTCATCTTTCTCAACATACTGAACGGGGAGATCCTGCACTTGGTTGCTGCAAAATATCAGCTTCAGAGCAATGTACGTTCTAGGGGATCATACAGAGCACAGGCTTTATACTGGGAACCAAAATCTCCAAAAACGCAGCACGCTTTAGATCTGTGCTTCAGGGTATTATCTGATCCTCATTAATTCCAAAGCTAAGGATTGGTATGAATAGCAGGAGGTCTAAAACATACAACAAAAATACGAAACGACTTAAGGTGAGGCCAGAAAGAGGCATAAGTTTCGGTAGTCAACCACTTAGCTTCCAGTTTAGGCATATACTTGTCTTTAGCACGTGAGTAATCCTATAGAATGCAAGTCTTTGCAGGCCAGGTTGTTAAAAGTCACACAGCAGTAGTAAATAACAGCTGTGGGGGAGCTGAGGAGTGGGAGACGAGCTGGACTTTAACCTCGTCACTCCTTCAAGAATGATTGTTCCCTGTCCTGACCTTGAACTAGTGTGATAGTCTGAAGGGAGAAATTCCAAATTTGTGGAGAAAAAGGAAACATTTCTCTGGCAGATTATTTTGTTAATAGCAGCTGTCTGAAACTGCTGGGATACTTGGAATGTCCCAGTAAGTCCCAAGAGAGAAGGCCTAAGGGGCAGAGGACAGGTGAGGTGGTTAGATGTGTGTATCAATGCCATTTCTGATGTGGCTGTCTTCTTTGGGCATTTGCATATTTGCTCTCTCTGATCTCTAATTAGACCTGGAACCAGAACTCCAAATGCAAACACGCCTCTGCTGAGAGCTGGAGTGTGTATTTGGCCAGAAGAAAATGTTGCTTCTGTCTCACCTCAAGTATAAACATACACATGCAAGTACAATTACAATGTAGAACAAATCTCATTGGAGGGAGAATTTCTTAATTTGTGCTGCAGCCTAAACAATCACCGAGCAAACACACTAAGGTCTTTTCAGCTTAGCTGGAATCAGCTTGGAGGGCAAGTAATGAATCTAATTGTTACGCTAGTTTCCATGTCAGCAAAATAACAGATGTACAGTATAACGGAGGAGGGGAAACTTGGTTTTTGTTTGTTGAGCAGGTGCTACATTAACTATCACATGGAAGTTTTTCAAGTGCCTTTGGAGCCAGTTGGAAGGGAGCCAAGTGCACAGCTTCCATTTCATCCTCTGGACATCCAGCTGTGCAGCTGCATAAGCCTCCAGAAGCAGCTGAGGCAGTGAAGACAGTGACACCTTGTCACTTCTCCTTCAACCATTTCTAACGTCCCACCACAAATACCAAACAAATAAAACACCCAGGAACTGCCCTCCACCAGTTATGTATACCATGACCCAGCTGCCAGATATGCCTATCAGAGCATGCTAGGCAGACCAGGCAGACAGCAAGTTACCCCCAGCCTCCAGCAATTACTGCGCTCAGCACATCAGGGGATGGAAATAAGTCTGCACATGTGTTAAAAGGACTTTCGGGAAGGATCACTGGGGCTGTATAGGCAACACAATGATAAGCTCTGTTGTAAAGAAATGATTTGACATGCCAGGCAACTGCAGTCCCGCTGGAAACCAGCGTCTGTTTAATAGCAGCGCATAGAAAACTTAGCCTGCAATTAGGCTGAAGCTGTCATCAACAGGCAGAGAGAGGCTTAGCACTGTTACAGGAGCTGAGGTGGCTATCAAGTGCAGTCTGTCTTCTCTGAAGGGTTCTTCCATGGCCAAAAGACTTGGAAACTCGTGCTTATACTTTGCACAAAGCTCTTCACCTAAACAGTGCTGAAGCTGTGGACAAGGGGGAAGTCCCATAGACAGGAAAGCATTGTAACACAGATTCCCAGCGTTCAAATAAAATATGACTGCAAAACAACCTGGAAACAGAGTTTGCAGAAATGTGAAAGGTTACAGGGTGTTTTTTAAGCTACAGAGGAATGGAAAGCTAATAGGTGCACAAGACGGGAGCTCATGCCTCCCAAGCATGCTCCTTGCAGGAGTTAACTTATTTGCAACAGCTGAAAAAAGGCAAAGTGAGTGGTTTTAAACAAATGCAAAGCTAAGTAAACTCAAACATCTGTTTTGATGTAATATGCATTCAGAAACTTAGTGGAAGCAAGACAACCTGTGCGACACTGATAATAAGGACAACACTGTACACAAATGATAAAGTACTGTCCAGTTGTGCAGTCCTATATTCTAAGGGATGAAAGCCAATAAATTTATTTTATTGGCAAGTATAAGGAATAGCTATATACGTATACATTGAATTTCTATACTGACATTGAAATATACACATCAGACCTGTGCCAGTAATTATGCAGGAGGGCAGATAAGAGAGGTAGACTTTAGATGTTACAACACAGTGTAATGCAGAAACAAAATTTTTAAACTCTGTAACCAGCTGCTTATTGAAGTAACTAATTGGTGAGGCCACAAGAGAAGAAAATACCCTTATTTTAGTAGTGAATGGTGCCCAGGCTCTGTTTTGCTCTGCACGACTATATTCATTATGCTCAGATTCAGCATTCGTGCTAGAACAAAAGAAAACCCCAACCTCCAACCCTGTAACTGTAGTAGCTTACTTTGGGGGGGGGGGAAGGAATCACTAAAAATTAGGAAGCTTATTAAATTAAAAGGAGCAGCTGAAAGGATAAAAATGCTCTACAGTTGCCATGGAGACAGTTTATAAAATAAAAATGAGATGTTCAGAGGAGACATATACCACAACCAAAGACTATAAAAACCTTAAGAAAAGTTAGCATAATTAAAAGGGAGAGTACAAGAAACTATTAAAGACATCATGACATCTTTCAAAAATAGAAGTTTGTGAAAGAAACAGAAAACTGAGAAGAATAAAAAGGCTGGTAAATGTATAATACAATGTCAAAAGAGATTCTGAGCAAGAGCTTGCTGATCACATAGAAGCTGTGTTTTTTCCAAAAATGCAAACCAGGTAGCAAGTGAGTCTTCAGAGCTCAGAGGTGACTGAAGTACAAAGGCACTCTAAGAAGCTGTATCATAAAAGATAAATGATTGATTTGCATCAATATTTCCTACAGAGATGTTTGCAAGGTTTCTGGTGGAGGGTAGTTTGAGGAAGTGTTTAAAATTAAAATATCAACAGCTTTAGGAAAAAAACAATAATAATAATAAAAAATTCACAGATAACATTGTCCCAGCTGTCCTAAAACAATCTCAGCCATGAATATCCTGCCTATTAACTGTGGTGCATAGCTTTGTCACTCAGCCTAGTCCTCAAGCTTGAGAGGTTTTGTTTGAAGAGTTTTAGGAGTTTTGTTTCAAGACTTTGTGGGAGGCTTCAGAGAAAAAAACCTGACAAACGAGACTGATTTCAGTACCAGGTATACTGTTCAATTACAGTAAGAATAGCATTAAATAATACAGTAAAATCAGTCAATCCAGCCTTTGGAAGAGGAAGCTACGCTGGACAAAGATACATGACATGACAACGTGCACTGTTGTGAGGGCACAGTGGGGCCGGGGGGTCCCTGGGGCCAGGGCCAGTGGGGGCTCCTCAGGGCAGAGCCCAGCAGGCAAGGCCTGCCCCACTGCCCCAGCCAGGAGCAGGGCAGCCGCGGGGGGGACAGCCCCGGCCCCCGGCATCAGGCACCTCCCCGGGTATAGGGATGGGCCGAGGCCAGGCCAGGGTTTGGGCCTGTGGGTGGGCCCGGCTTGGCGGGGCCCATGGCCGGGCAGGGCTGCAGGGAGCTGGGATCCGGCCTTGCTGTGGTGGCAGTGGGGCAAGGCCTGACGGCCCTGGGAGGCTGATGTGGGGTCCTGGGCCGTGGGCAGGTGGAGGAAGCCCTGGGGGGCTGGGCAGGGCCAGCCAGGCCCGGGTGTGCCCTCAGGGCCCAAGAAACTTTGCTGCAGGTTCCCTGAAGGTTCCCCTTTAACAGATTTCTTTGCCACAGGTTTTTTTTCATAACATAAAGATAATAACTAGCTAAGAAAAGTAGGGATAATAAATGGTGAGGGTTTTCATAGAAGATGGGGTCTGCCAGGGACACGGATTTCACACAGGGACTGCATTGGAAACTGTATTCATGTATGTTCATGTTGTTCATAAACTGCATGGAAATGGTGAAAGCAGATGTGGAAAAGCTCATTAATGATAACGTTATCCATCATATTCAAAAATAAAACTGTGCGTCTTTGTAACTGTACCTCACCACTGCACAGCTGTGATAGAACACTGTACTGTCTGACGGGGCAACAAATGAAATTCAGTGTTCGTAAATGCACAGTGACCGGCAGGGGACAAAAGCACACTGCCTGGACACAGTGCCCAGGTGCACACTTGCTGTCGCTGCTTGGGGATGAAATCCGAAAGTCCCTGTTGAAAGTTCTTCACAACATTGGTCAGATGCTGAGCAGGAGTCAGAACAGCAACCGGACTCTGTTAAATCTAGGGTAAGTACAAAAAATGTCAGTATGAAAACAAGATACAGAGGTGTCACGTGGCTTCTGTCTGAGGAAGTTAGGCCAAAAGTTTTCAACTTTGCAAAGAAATGATTGAGGGGAGAACTGCCAGAGCTTCATAAAAATATGAACAGCCTAGAGAAAATGAATTCAGAATGATTACTCACAATTTTTCATAAAACAAGAACTAGGAGAAACCCAATGGAATCAGGCAGCAAGTTTAAACAAGCAAGACCCCTTTATTTTTATGTATTAGAAGATTACATTGTAGAGCCCATTGCCACAGGATGTTTAGATGCCAATATAGACAGACAAGCATTAGATGGTATTAAACAAATTTATGGAAAAGTGGTTTATTAAACTTGAAGATACAATGCCATTTACTGCTCAGGGAGCCTGAAACACGGATTGGAGGAAGACAGCAGAATGAAATGAGGTATGGTGTGCAATAGATTTTTAAAATATATATATATAAAAAAATTATATACTGCTAGACTCTTTTTCTGACATTGCATTAAAGGTAACTGTGAGGGTATGGGACCAGATGGATCTTTGGCATGATTTGCAATAATGTTAATATACTTTTCCTAAGTTGATACAATGCTATAGACAGTGATTCTACCTATTGCATCTTCCCATTTGTTAGTGATGAAATGAGTTTCTTCCTTCCTTGGATGCTAATGTATTTCATCTCACATAAAGAAGTTCCACCCTTATGCTGGAGGCACTCCCAACATATTTTTTAGTTAAACTATTGCTGGTATCACTTTGCATACCTGAAATTTAATAGATGGCTAGCAGTGAAAGGGAAAAAGCAATTGTCCTTACTGTGAAATTGCACATTCCTGAATCCAATAAGGCAAGAGGTGTCAATTCGTAGCTCCTGAGGCTGCAGCTTCAAAAATATTTCCTTTTTTTAAAAACAGATTAATTCTTTCTGGGGTCAGTTCCTTGACCTACTTCACGGCCCAGCCACCTGGTCATTAGCATTGCTGTAACTATGTTTGCAGAAATGCGTAGCCAGGTCTAGAAGAAGGGGAAGGCAGGCCATCATTTAAGCAGCAATCTACATTTACATTGGTTGAAAAAACTTTGAGAGGAAAACAGGAAAATACAAGCAGAATGACTTTTTTTCTACACTGAGCAGTAGGGAACCTGCACCTTTCTAATCATACGAAGATATTAAATAGGCAGACATAAAAGGCAAGGCTTCCTGCTGCAGGAACGAAGAGGGAAACAGCTGCTTTTTGGAAGGCAGAGTGTCATCTTCCTGCAAGATACAATGCTACGAGATAACACACAGCATCACATGCGTTCTCCAAAGAGCATAACCAGATGAACTCAGGCAAGTACTGGCTCATATGGTTTGATTTTACTGCCCCAGCTAGCCATAACCTATTCTTCTCCTAATGCACCTTAGTTGACACCACACTTGACATTTTGCTACTCAAATTATTCAAACAAGCACCTTTTAATCCAGTGCTTAAAAAGTTTGAATGAACAGTAATGAAAAACTGTTAGCTAATGAAAAAGACTAGTTTGTCCCATACAGTGTAAATTAAGCATTCCTAAAGATCCAGTTCCAGCTTTCATTATGCCATGCTGACATTTAATGCTTTGGGATATGCTGAGGAAAATTCTCTTATTTCAAAATCCCTGCTGAGACACGGAGAGAAATTACCTTACTGACATCTACTCTTAAAATCTGCCAAGTAGGGCTATAAAATAATAAATATAATATAAAAAGATGCAACCATTAGACCTTTGATCTCATGTATACACACCAATAAAACAACTGCAAAGCAAAGCAGGTGGGCAGCTGTACTTTCAGTTCTGAAACCTCTAAAATACAGTCATTATCTCCCCTTGACACACTGACATACCTACCTGCCAACCTGCTAGACATTCATCACTGAGCAATATGCAACTGGTGCCTGTGTGGCAGATTGGACTTTGCCTGTCAGTTGGAGCTTTGCCTCTGATGGCATGCTTATGCTGTATCACAGTGCCCTGCAAGGACTATTCTTCTAGAAATGCATGTGAGGAGCATAGACAAGGTTTCTGCCATGGCCAGCGGTAATATCCTTTCAACATCAGAAAATGCCTACATTTACACTGCACACTCTCAATGGGGCTATCAAAGCTGCAATAACTTCTGTCATCATCTTGGCTCTGTTTCAGGTTCTTCTTCGCCACCTTAAAGCAGGTTCACATACTATTCTGTACCTTATCAATAAAGAACGTATGTTTACATTCCTCATGCTGAGGTAGTCAGTGGGGTTTACCTTGACATCTGTTTCTACACCAGTCAAAGACCTAATTTTCCCCATTTCTCTTCACAGCACAGAGCAGGGGTGTGTCTCTTGATGCAAAAGCAGTTTGTAAACAACCCCCCAACTTTGCATATTAATCTCACACAAGGTGGCACTCACTGAGCCCTTCTCCCAGTTCAGACCCTGAGACCAGGATGTGTCTCAGAGAACAAGCCTTAAGATGAAGCCTTCAATTTACAAGACACGGCATTCCCTGAACTCTTACTACCCAAAGAGATAAGGAACCCAGAATAATGGAAAAGAGGGTGACTCACTGTTTTACCCCAGCCTAACTTAAATACCATGATATCTAAGCAGTAAGCAACTGGCCCAGCAAGGGGTTTGAGTGTACCACATTCTTGGTACGTTGGCCCCTTATAGTCAGAGAAGCAGGTGCCCCAAGGACTGACTGAGAAGGACTAAAACCCTTGCTTTGAAGGCAGTAAGTCTATACATGGTCACTGCAGATCATCCTACTGAGCTAGAAAGCAGACTAGCTCCTCAGGCACTGGATCTCTAACTTGCTTCAGTCTAAACACACTCCTGAGGAAACTGCCAGTTTTATTTATGCTGTAAACAGTGGCTGAAGCAATTCCTAAAAACTTAGCCATATGCCTGTTGCCATAATGGGACTCCCTTCTTTGCTCATGTACTCCAGTATCTCCTCCACAAAGGAGGTGAACAATCAACGTTTAGACTCATTATAGTACAGGCTGTTGTATATTAAAATTCATACCCATGTTTCAGTCTGCAATGGTGAAAAGCTGCACAGCTCAGTCACCTGAGGAAACTCCAAGCACAATGCAGAAGCTCACTGAAGATTTGGACTGATGAAATCTGGAGGAAGCATTCACCCTCCTTTCAAAAGCATCAGGGGATAACATGATCAAAGGAAGAATGCTCCTTAAGCTGTTTATCTTTTCGAAGAATGACCTGATGACGTTTAATGGGATGATTAGGCATAGCTATGGTTTAACGCATATTTAAAAGATTATTTCCATGATTAACTGGTTGTCAGAAAGCAAGTATCTAATGACAATGGAAAAGGAATTTCATCAGTGCTTTCAAAAAGATTATTTGCTCTTCTGGTCTTGATACGCAGCTCTTTAATTGGGTCATCTGTTAGTGGTATCTCAGAAAAAGAATTGTGGGTTACTTTAAAATTGGATTTTAAAAATTACATTGAAAGAGGTCTCTTCTCAGGTAGGCTAACAAAATCAGCAGTCAAAATATGTGAATCTAGATAACAGAGGTGCTATAGTTTCTCATATCAATTTACATATGCCTTTTTGGAACAGGCAAGAGAAGGGAAGGAAGTAGAGAGCAAAAATGTACTTCTGCTGAAGTTAAATATAGATGTATGGAGCCTTTAGATTTTAGTCCACGGCTTCAATGCTTGAATTCAGACCACTGAAATTAAGAGCTGCTACAGTTTAGCTTATTAAAGGTCAGAGGATCCAAAGGACTGACATGCGTTGGGAATTATGCAAAAGAGCATGTCATGGTACACAACACATGATGAAGCCTTCAAACATGTGTACAGCTAGAGGCTGAAATGAAGAGACTGCTACAGCACAAGGTACAAGCTTTGCAGGAACATGTAAATAAGTCTGATTAACCAGGCACCATACTTCCAAAACTTCCTCCTTTTTTCCCCTCTTCCATCTGAAGTGTTGAAGTATCTTTGATCAAGGGGAAGGACACTTAAGGGGTCAGCTTCCATCTCAGATCAAACCCACAAACTTTGCCATTATTCAGCATTTACATAACATAAATGACCGGACTGATTGTATAGGGGATACCTAACTGTGTATCTCTAATGGAGCCACTTCCTTCAGTTGCTTAAGAGGGGCATCTGCATGGCTCCTTTAATAGTTCTCAGCAATACTGCTTAGCTGGAGATGTTGAATTCTCTGACATATTGAAGGGAAAGCCAGAGAATTGTGCCCTCCCCGGCAAAACACCTCCCCTGTCCATGTGTGCACGTTTTCCCACATGACAAGGAAAACTAGTCCAGAATTTGGCTTATGTTTTCCTATTTGCACAAGGGAACTCAAATAAATGAGCTCATAATGAACAATCTGCCAGCACGCACTGCAAACATATTATTTACACAGAACCACACACCAGAATACCTGCAAAATCAAAAGTACACCTGCAGCTTTAATTACATGAAAATTATGTCAACAGAAAGAAATAAAAGCACCGTGTTCCACCTTTTTATTTTAAACCTCATGTTTCATTTCAGTCTCAGAGGCTTTCAGATCCGGCAGTTAATTCTAAGGTTGGGTCTAGATGCTGGACTGATTCTAGGCTCTAGGCTGACTGAGGAAGCCAAAAAATAATATTTTTTCCCAGCTGATGGCCTCCCACACTAGAATACAGAAGTCTACAAGTGTTCCTGACTTATGACTTCTCTGTCATTTTTGGCTGACCCTTATTTTAGGTGTTTAGCCCAAATACTGTGTTGTGTCAAAAGTGATACCCACTGTTGCCTCAAAGGCTAAAGATGTTTCAAAAGTCACCTTGCTGTACAACAAAGCTAAAAGAACAGGGACAGAGTAACTTTCTTTCAGTACCCTTACAGAAATTCATTAAAAGAGAAAACACTTTTATCATTAAAACTGTATTTTCTCCTTGTTTTTAGCTTCCAGTTTCCATAGCCCTAATCCAGTCTTTGTGCCATTTTGGTGTTTATATATATCTTATAGGAGCTTATACAACCACTTCCCTAGAAAACAAACCTTCAGTAGTAAGTTCTAATAACATGCTACATATACAGACAAATTAGCAGCTTCAGCACTCAGAGGGAGGTATAACACAGCTATTGCATTTATTCATGTAGCATGTTTGTGTTGTCAGTCATAAAAGGTAAAGAATTTTCTATCTCCTTTCACTTTGTCTTCTTATGCAGCTAACATTCTTAGGTAGGTTTGCCGAGGAAATATTTTTTTCCTGCAAAAGTTTGTAAGATTACCAAAAATAAATTCTAAATTGGAATCAAAAAGTCAAAACAAACTTCAGAAATTGGTATTTTCTAAAAATACCAAAACAAACACTTGTTAAAAACTAACTTTCTACCTTTAATTGACTTTTAATCAAAAGTCTTCATGAACTGAGAAAACTAAAACCATGGCTTTTGCTACTGCCAACTTTTTTGCAATTTCATACCTTTGCAAGGAGAAAAATAGTTTGAGGAAAAAGTCTATATAGATATCTAGAAAAATGTCAATGTGTCTCAGCTTGGAAAGAACTGAAAGGACAAACTTTCTCATTTGTGCTTGCATTTAGTGGCCTCCAAACCAGCAATAGCCCAGAGCTTCAATGAATGCAGTCCGTGAGCCAGTACTCAAATAATTTTTCAGAGTGTCCTCACTGGCTGTAAAGAGCTAACAGTGGTATGGAGCTGCAATGGCTGTGTGGATGGAGAGTATGATGAGGCTGGTGAGCTGCACACCGACCCACTGTACGGGAACACACTTATACATTGAACTGTGCAACTGGGAGAAAGAAAGGAACACTCCGGCCATTTTAGTTCCCTGTTAAATCCACATTTTCCTTGCCTACAATTTGCACTTAAGTTGCCCCTACTCAATCTTGTAATGTTTCAGTTTTCTCTACCAATAGTCAGTTTTACAAAATACAATATGAAGTTGATTTGGGGTGACCATTGACAGTTTAAAAACTCATACTAAGGATGATTTTGCAATCTTCTGAAATATAAATGAAAATATTTTTACAAGCTTTTCCCTAGACTCCTATAAATACTGATGTTTTCAGGCTATGAGACCCACATCATAAAATCCTCTCCTTCACCTTTTTTCTCTGCAAGGATGGTACTTCAAAGCCAAAGAACAAATGGTTGAAGGCATATGCCTACCACAAGAAAAGCAGATTGCTGTTTGATAAAGTTGTCCTCATTACTCATGTTTAATGAAAATCTTTGGTTGGAGGGTTGGAGAATTTCTGTCTCTTCCTTCCTTCCTTCCTCCCTCCCTTCCTCCCTCCTTTCCTTCCTTCCTTCCTTCCTGCCTTCCTTCCTTCCTTCCTTCCTTCCTTCCTTCCTTCCTTCCTTCCTTCCTTCCTTCCTCCCTTCCTCCCTTCCTCCCTCCTTTCCTCCTTCCTTCCTTCCTTCCTCCCTTCCTCCCTCCTTTCCTTCCTTCCTTCCTTCCTGCCTTCCTTCCTGCCTTCCTTCCTTCCTTCCTTCCTTCTTTCTTTCTTTTTCTTTCTTTTTTTTCTTTCTTATTCTCTCCTTTTCTTGTCTCCTTCTCTCCGTCTTTCCACTGCTCCTTCCCTCAACTGAAAGGAACCAGCAAAATAGATTAATTTTGGTGATTTCCCTTCTTCCTCTTCTTTACTCTTGTGGAAACCCCTTCTCTGGAGTCAGTGCACACATCCCTGTGTTTGGCAGAGAACACAAGTCAGTATCAGGGTGGGAAGAGTGGACTATTCTCTTACCTACACACTTCTGCCTAGGCACATGCTGTCAGGGTCAGGCCTAGATTTCGTGTCAGTTCACATAGGCACAAGCTGGTGCTTCCAGAGCTGTGGCACTTGGTACCAGTTTATGCCTCCATAAGGCATCTCTTGAAATGGACACACCGCTGGCCTTGACTCTCCTATGGCTTCATGCTCTTGGACAGGCCTACTAACTGGCCAGAGAGGTTTTCAGAATCACTTTATTGAGAAGGGACTAGAATAAGAATTTGGGGAGCTGGAGGTAATTTTAATGCCCTCCTAATAGCAATCCCTTTGTCAAGGTGAGAGAATCAGTATTTGATATTGTCTGTGCTGGTCTTTCAGTTTACGTGAGGCTTTTGCTCTACGTGACACTCAGTTTCAAAGGCTGTCAACAAAGAAAGAAAGTCTTATGCCCCTCTAAAATTATCTGACACTTTTTTTCTATGTCCTCTTCCTCAGACACAACCATGGTGTCCTTATTTGGGCAAATTTCCTTCTATTGTTGTCAACAAGGGAGCAAGAGACCAGGACTAAGCCTTCTGCTGAGATGGTGGCTTCCCCTATGAATGGTAATTATTGCATGTCTAAGGCTATTCTTTTTTAATGATAACTTCTGACAGACTTGCGGTGGCATTTTAAAGTTGGATTTGGATGGCTGAGCTGTTCACTCCCCGAGCTTCCCATCCCACGCCTGCGGGGGACATTGCTAGCCTCAGGACAGCATCATCTAAGCTGCTCACAACTCAGCTCCTGTTTTCAGCTGGTCATGTAAAGTAAACCAGCTCTGATTTCAGTTTATCTTAGTGTGTTGCACAAATCACTGTGGCAATTCAAAAACTCCTTTACAGGATATCCCTAACTCATGGGCAACACCATACAGAAGATAGGCATGGCAGACAGCTAGAGGCTGTGTTCAGACATCTGATTTTAATTTACTGCAGTGAGCTGGGCAGAGTTCTTATTTCCATGTACTTGCATTTGGGAGTAGGTTGGATTTCCAAAAACACTACATGGTTCAGGAGCATAACTACTGTAAAAAATTAATCAGACTAGTGAGCCTAAGTCACTTTGGGACAGCTAAGAATTTCACTGATCACAGTTAGAGCACTTTTAATATCCTCCTCCATTTGCCTTTTAGCACAAGGACGCTCTGTTTTATTTATGCTTCATTTATTATGAAAAAACACCCAATATTTCATGTCGGCAAGATAGTCAGTGCATGTATCTAGTGGGAAGCAGCATTATGAAATCACTATTAGGACAACATTTTCATCTCTTCTAGAGGGGTAAGGGAGGATATCCCAAATAAGTGACACACATTTATTCAGACTCTTCCTCATGATGAAAATCATCAGCTGACTTTTATACAAAGGCAAACCCAGCCCTCATATATCCTCAGCAAAATTAGTGTTAGTATTGTCAGGGTTGAATTCAGTTCTGTGTATCTTAATGCAAACATATTTAAAGAATATGTGCACTCTGCATAACCACAGACCTACACTTTTGGTCTGTGACAAGTAAGGTCAACATATTTAAAAGGAAAAAAAAAAGAAGACAATAAAGAAGCTGCGTAAAAACACATCTTGTACTGACTGAAAGTCTTGAAATCCATTACACTGTCAACTAGGAAAAATGGAAAGCAACCCACTTAAAGAGGTCACCTAATGAACTGATTTCTCACACCTCTGAACAAAGAGCACTCAGAGAAAAAAAACTAAAATTGTCAAAGCACAGACACCAGCAAAGCCATAAGAAATAATTTTATTTTCCATTAATGGGCATTAGTTCTAAGCTCAAAGTCTTGCTGTGCTCCACAGCAACACAGAACTCTTCTAAATACCCCAGCAACTGCCTTTAAGTCTTAGGGCAGAGTAGGGAGGAAAAGACACACTATGCGTGGACCTTAGTGCTAACACTTGAACCCCTCCTTCTATCTTTCCACTGTTTGCCTTGTTTCCAGTGTGTGGTCCATGACACAAATTCACTTCATTGTTAGATCAAAGAAGACATTTTAGCTTACACCCCACAGGCATGTAGTTCACAGACAAATTATTCCCAGTTTCCACTTCTATACTTCAAATGTGTTAAGAATACAGCATGAAAGCTAAAAATAGTTCAGTGTGTATGCTGTATAAATACAAATAATGAGGGCTCCCTTCATTTAGTCCTCTCCAAATTTCAAGCTTTTAACAGTAGAGATAAATGACTTGGTCTTCTCATGAAGTTTATCAGCCTTGACGAGACTGAAGAGAAATTCATTCTGATTAAATGTCTTTAAGGGATCCTTGGTAAAGTGAAGCCAGTGGCGTTCCACTCATTTCCTACTGAACTGTAGCTGACCTCTTTCTACCCCTTCGCAATGTGCAAAATTGGCAACCTTCAAAAAAACCAGTTCCCCTAAGTCAAAGCAGAGATTTTTCAAACAAACAGCCTGATCTACAGGAGGGATTTTAGTGTCAGGTCATCTAATGCTCTCACAGGGAGAATGAGCATGCAGAGTGGAATTCCTCACCTTGCACAGCAAGCAAGACAGAGGTCCTCCCATTCAAACACAAGTCTTTTAATTCAGTTGTCACTGTGACCTTTGGAGGAGACATCTGAAATCTGCATTGATCTTAAAAGGGGACATAACCCTCATGATTCCCAAACTCTGCAGAATAATTTAAACCTTTTGAGTCCCATTAATGTAATCTAGAGGAGGTTTTCAGTGTTGCCGTCTGCACCTAAATGAGTCACCTTTGGCTCCCTTCACAGTCAATGGAGAGAACATAGTATTTCTAGTTTTGTATTTATCTCATGCTAACACAGAGGTGTGAATTAAATCACGTGGATCATGACCTAAAAGTGACTTTTCTTCACACAGCTATAAAAGCAACAAAGGGTGACGACTTCTGATGTAGATATCTACCTGAAATGTCCAAATTTAATTTTTTTCAGCCCAAAACTGTGACTGCATTTCATTCTGTTTAGGAGGGCCAGTGGTAGACTTCATATATATGCTCTTTGTCACCAAAGTACAAGTGCTGGTAATAAATGGAAACATGCCAGCTCTGAGGTAAAAAGATCACCCCAGGGGGTAAGGGGATTTTGCAATTCCATTTCCAAGGCCTGTCCACGAGGGCTCTGTGGTGTTTGGTTTCCATTACCACACCTAGCAATGCCACCATTTCTTATAGACAACTGACAATATAGTAAACATCATCATCCCTAGAGAGTTGATCACTTTCAGTCATTATCAACCTGTTAGGGATTTATGATGCACTGTTTTGTTGCATCATTTTTCAGATCATTCCCAGGCAAGGATACAGCCTGGAGGGCTGGGTAGACAGCTACTCAAAAACCTACACAGACAATGCAGGGTCACATTAGCAAAGTCATAACATTTCCTTCTTCTTTTGTATCTTCCATGTAATTTATTCAAGGAAATATTGACCACAAAACAGACAGGGTGTGCTCAGTCTCTTCTTGGCTTTAAGAATTTTGCTTTATATTGTATATGATGTAGTTTGCATCCAACTCTCAGCACAGACAAAGTACGATCCTTCAGAATTTCTTTTTATGAACAGATCTTAAAAACTGGATTTGGACCACCAAAGTCAACAGGAATATTGCAGGAATAGGACTATAAAATCACTGCAAAGACAGTAAGCAAGCTTCTCCATTGTATGCCAGCTTATTTGTTGTGCCTTGCCAATCAGTCAAGAGGGATTTATGCATTGCTGATGAAGAGCAGCCTTAGCTAGTAAATCTGGCATAATATGAATAAGCATCTGTTTATAGCTAGAAAGAAAAGCCAAAATGTTTCCTAATAGCAACCCCTTTAAAAACATTCCTATTTCATTTTAAACCAGACAGAACCATAAATCTCTTCTTCATACCTAAAACTACTTCTAGACGATAGTTGTCCTAGTGGCTTCCCTTAGTTGGTACAACTTAAGCATTACAGTTATGATTTCTTGGACATTTACTAAAATATTGTTTTATACTTGTAGCACCACAAAGCAATCTAGCTCTCAAGTCTCACCTGCAGCAAGATAGATGAAATGACAGTTACTCCCATGCTTTCACTTCTGCTTGTGTCTACCATCCGCAAAATCATTTTGTAAAAGAAAATTAACTACAAAAGTCCACACGCAAGTTCATTGACAGGAATATGTGCAAGCCCTTCCCCTGATTGCAGCAACATAATACTTTTCACATAGTTGTCCTTGTGTGCTGCACCTTTATGCACACTTTACAAATGAGAAAGCAAGGCACTGTGAAATGAAGCAAAATGATCTGCGCGAGGTCAAACAGGAAATGTGCAACAAAGCCAGGAAGTGATCTGTTGATTCCTGAGTTCCAAGTTAGCACCTACCTTCAAGTCTAGCTCTGGTTTTTCACAGTGCTGCCAGTACAATATTTAAGCCTTGATCCCTTACTCCCTCGTGGGTGAAAAGCAATACATACCATTATTTCTATTTTTAAAATTCAAGACCAGAAGAGGAAACCCTGCACAGAAGGTAAATATTTCAAAGGTCCTATCATCACGCCTCTTCATCACTGACGAAATGATGAGGCTGGGACTCAGCATGATCTGTACTTCTGACAATGAAGGAAAAAAAACACCACAAGAAGGACAGTACTTTGGAGTCCAGTGATATCTATTCCTGAAGCACATCTATCTTGCTCATGTCACTCAGCTCACTGGCAAATATAAACTGTGATCATCTGCTAACAGTTAGCTCTGTCTAGACAGAGTGTGCTCTTCATTAGCTAATTGTTCACACCTCTCCCCATAGGCTGCAAGATGGCAAGAGGACTAGAGGCAGAATGTATATTCGTGCAGCACAACTGACTCAGTAAAAGAACAGCAGGCTTTTTACACTGCACCGTTAACCTGCCAGTTAACTCAGCAGTTGGGTAGCCTCCATCAGGACCTCAGAAAGTCATCACTTCAAAGACTTATACAGGTGTCTGCATCACTCACTTCATGTATGTGGAATTTGTGGGGCTTGGACACCTTAGGAGTCCTTCCTGGTGCAGGACTTGTCTAATTTTGAGGGTAAAGGGGGGAAAAGAGGAACAAAATTGTGAAGACACTGTAGGACTCAATAGCTCAAGCTAAATATGATATGAACATGTCCCCGTAGATTTCTAATTACCAAAATGCTGGATGTATATCATAATCCAATATTACTATGTTTTTTCCTAAAAATTAAAGAAATATTGTCTAAATTAGCTCCTCTGAAGCATTACAGATTCAGGAACACAATCTGCAAAATTATTCCTCTTTATACAGGAGTTTAGTTGTATTGAATGGATTATGACTGGAGTTAGTCATAAATGTCTCAGTGAAACAATTCATTTTGTTAGAACAAAAGCATTTAATGGGAACATACCTGAGGGAAATAAGGAACTTGAATTTAAATCTCCTCAAGCCTAAAAGGTACTCCTTACCCTGGAGGAGGATTTTCTTACAGTTACCTGGTGATTGTAAAAACTTCCGTTTATATAATAAACAAAAGTACTTTGTTTATATAATTAAGTGTGGGAAGAGCTCATTACCCATCAGTCATAAGACTGATGACCCTGACTTGCAGCCTCTATTGGGTATAACTGGTGAGTGTGGAGGGGACATTTCCTGCTGCCCATCTCACTGCTGGCCATGCCAGCTTTCTGTCCTCACAGGAGCAGTGAGTGCAATATATGCTGGCTGCTCAGCCACCCTCATTTGCAGCCATACATACCCGCAAACAACCATTCGTTTCCATCTACATTAGCCAGCATGGGAGTTAACACCAAGCCATGGAGTGAGACAACACCCATCCTGCTGTCTCTGCTATGCAGGTCTGGTAGCAGCATGGGGTGGGGAGCTGAAGGCAGTGGTTTGTCATTAAAAACTCAGAATGGCCATAGGTGCTGATGTATGGAAGAGGGACAGAAAGCAACTTGAACATGTATTTCACATATTCTGTCTGTATTGCCCCTAGAGTTGCTTCCTGTCTGATATGAACATTTTTTAATCTCAGCATTTCACTTGAGAGAAATTTTCTGTCTCCAGGTTCTAACTGTGTTAGGTCAGCATTAGTGCCACCGAAACCTGAAGCAGGCCCAAAGTTTATTAAATATTCCCCTGAAATAATAAGGAAAAAGCTCAATAATATGCATGGCTTTATAATATTAACAGGGAGGTAGGAAATTTCATTGGTCGTGTCAAGTTTTGATAGGTACAGACTACTTTGGAAGGAAAACAACAGCAGCAACTATGACTGGAAAAATACATTACGGAAATAGAGTAAGACTCTTCACCCACCCATAAAAAGCCACAGAAAATTAGGACCAGACACCATTTGTCTGGCACACACAGCCACTGTCACAGTAACTGGCTGACTCCTGGAATTTCTACACCAATCTGATTGACTAGCCAGTGCAATGCTATAGCATGCCTCACGCCATATTTTTCATCATAAATGCCTCAGAAATGTCTGTTTCAGCACCCGTGCTTTTCATGAGACTGTCATTTTACAGTGCGCAGTTAACCTATCCTCAGTCAGGTCTCAAAGGCACTTCAAAGCTCTGTACAAATGCTTGTGTCTTCACTGTTTCTGCATTCACTATGTGTGTGTTTTGAAACCGATCCTCCCCCAAAAATGCAGCAAATGCATGGGTTTTTTATAGAAATAAAATACTGCATGAGTTTTAGGCCTTGTCTAGAATAAACTATACATGCCATAAGTACCTTGTCCCTAGTCTTCTAATTTGCCATCTAGCTTGCCTCTTTGCCCATCTATGGCTGTTGCACCTTCTGCTTGTTGAGATTAACGTACCATATTTGTGCATACATGTGTACACAGAACATACTGCATATGCATTCTATACACATGTGGTTTAGATTGATACAGGGAAATGTGCATTGCTCCTGATCAGGAAAACATCACATAGCAATGTTATTTATCTACTTTAGCATACCTATAATTAAGCCAAGAGATTCATTGTATGGGAACCAAGAAACTTAAATTGTATATTATTTTCAGTTCTTTGATGTGAGCGTGAATTTTACTGACGTAAATATTTTAAAGGTTATGCTCATTTTATAATAATTCCATTTTATTTGATCTTTCTTTTAGGGTGTTTTCTCCTAAAAAAAGAAAGGAAATATAAGAAAAATGAAGAGTAAAACCAATTATTTTTAAAAGTGCAAAGCAACGAGGCTTAAATAATACATTGGCATTTTAAAAAAAAGAAAACTTTATCCCATTTAAGCAGAACTATGCATGTTCTGTATTTGATACAATGGGAAACTGCTTTTGGCATTCATACAGAGGTACAAGAGCAAGCAGGTATGTTATTATAGAGAAGGTAGCTCCATTACATGTAATCTGATGGAGTCAACATAAAAACTTTTTATAGATTCTGCTTTGCTCCAGCCAAGCTGTGCACAAAGGAAATTCTTCCTATGAAACTTTATTGAAGAGACTGTGGTCATGGTTCCTCACAGTGTATAGTTTGCTACTGCCCTAAAATACCTGGTAATAGAAAGAACTATTAAAATAGTTAGATGTAATAGAACACGCCTGGAATACTGTTCCAACCTGCAGAGTTCAAACTGACTTCAGGAAACCCTATAATCAAGAAAGATAGGACTATCCAAAAGGTCACAAAGTGGTTTCTTTTTTTCTAGCTGCTAAAATCATTCTTCTTTAGCTATTGGCTGAAGGAGGGTAACCTTTGCTTAAACACCACTCTCCTTCCAGAGCAGAAGTAAAACATTTCAAATACAGACCCTCTCTATATGGGCAATCTCTTGAACATGCCAGAAGCGTCACCCAATAAGGACCTTGTCCTTCATTATTTGACTACTACTAAATCATCACCTGAAATTTGAAGCCAGCTACTGAAATGTGTAATCACAACTCCATGTACTTCTGTCCTGATTCGGCTTGGCTTTGATAAAGAACAGCCTCTATCCTTCATTACACTAAGTCTCAGTTTCAGAGGAGAAGCCAAATACCAGGATAAACATAATTTATGTTTTATTCATGCAAATCCCCATTTTGACAGCTGGGTAACTAGGTGCATTTCATTTTTAATAAATTTAACAAAGATAAGCACAAAATTAATATCATTTGTAGGGCAGGCCTAAAACCAACTAATTCAAATGCCTGAAGTGAAATGACAGGGAACTTCAGATTCATGACTGACAGCCTGTAGCTTACACTGAAGTCAAACCTGATCCTTGGTCTTATAAGGAAATAGTTCCCAGAAATGCATGCATTGTCCCTGGAGGTCCCAAGAATTGCACATCATTCTCTTGAGATGCAGTCAGCACCCCTCTCCCATCCTTTCTATATCTTGTAGTTTTTAAAGCTGAGAAGACTAGTTCATGCAAGGGAGATTTAAGACCCAAACCTTCTCTCCTGTAATTTAAAGACTCAATAAGAATCACCCGTTATTGGACAAGTGCATCTTTTGCACTGGCAAGTTCTACCTTTTTTCAGTCCATGAACTTCTGTGTAAAATGCCTTAACTTCATTGAGTATTTCTCTTCATAGGGTAAATTCTTCCTGCTGCATTTACCATTCTATGGCAAATTAATACTACAAATCCTTTATAATTAGGATTTGGTTTTAAGCCTAATTGCAAAAGAATGTATTTACTTTATCTTGAAAGATTACACTATGCAGCTCATGTTTTGCCAATAATAATAGAGGAACTTACCCTCTCTTCTGACAATTGATCAAACAACATCCTACAGTTTGTTTATACACTAGGTTTTTTTAGCAGATTTAATGACTGCATGATAGAACCTGGTTCACTTAAATCACTGTAAATCATTCAAATATGCCTACATACTTAATTAAAACAAAAGTGGTCTGACCAGCTTATCATATGTTCATAAACTGTCATAAAATTAAATCAGTGTACAAACAATATGTGGACTAGTCATAAGTAGAAGAAGACAAAAAAATATCTTAAACCCCTTCCCTGTAAAGGTATCAATTTTATCTGGACTAAAGCTCAGCTTCTCGTTCTGTGAACACAATTTGTATATTACAAACTCCACGCTCAGCAAATTATGTACTTAGTTTGCCAAGTACTTGCAATCATCACATTTTGGAATGTGCTTTTCTGTTTATCAATGGTCTTTAAGAAACGATCCCAGGCCTCAGCACCTTCCCACTGAAGCCGTTGACAAATTTGCTCTGATTTCAGTAAGGTGTCCACATTCTTATTTTTTGCTGCTGTATATGCAGTTTCTAGAACTGCTGAATTATAAAATGTATGGTATGAAAAATTATATTTATGTTCAATAAATTAGTTCCATATTACTCTAAGCTGCCTTTATGCATTGTCATTTTTATTGCATCCACCACTTTTTATAGCACTGCACTAACCGTGCTATGTGAGAGCAAGTCCTGGGAAATGCTTGACTCAGGAATAAGATAGAACTTGTACCAGAACTCAAAGTCCATATGGCACACAAGCTTGACATCCCAAAAGCTTGTTATGCTAAGAAATTATAAGGCTCTTTCCAGTAGTTCTTGTTAAAAAGACTTTTCTTTACACTGACAGGCAATTTTAAGCAGCAAACATATTTGTGGGAGCTTGTCTGTTAAAGGATGGGAAAAAAGGGTTACGTTTGACAAATTCCTCATTTCAAATCATGCAAATAATTGGCTCCATGGGGTGCTTATTCTAGAGAGATTTTTCACAACCTGAAAGAGAGAATTGATCGACTTAAACTGTGAGGTAAAACAGTGAGAAGGAACGAGAAAGCAAGTCCCATAGAAAATTGGAGAAATCTTAGGTTTGCATGTTTTGCAGTAAGCACTATTGAAATTGCAATCAAACTGAAGAAAACATTCAAAGGTTTGTTTTTTCTCATCACTTCTGTAACACATGATGCTCCCTTAGGCAAAAATCTTCTTAGAGCTGCCATACCGTAAACCTTTCCATCTTACTGCTGTCTCACTGAGGTGACTTGTAAAAGGGGCAAATCAAGTCTGGCTGAGCAATTATTAAACAAATCTATGATTTCACAAGAAATGTGCTAGGACATATTCACTTGCTGCTTTGTGCTGCTGCAATAATGCAAAGCAGTCGAATGAGCAGCTGAACGTAGCAGAATTTGAGCCTCTAATCTGAATTAAAGACCAATTCATTGACAGTTTAATCCATGTTATCTATTTTAGCCAAAGGTTCGCTTGGATTAAGAATGTACTGTTTTGGGATTCAGTCATATGGTGAAAACTCTGTTCCCCATGGAGAAAGTCTCTGTCTTTTACTGTTTCTAGAAGTGAGTACACTATCACTCCAGTGATTTCTGTTGCAGCATTATACCAGGCTCTGTGCAAACACAGGGGAGTTAGGATGGAATCCTGCCTTCTCAAAGATGAAAAACTTTCATTCTCTGTTCACTATTAATAGGAAGCAGAGAAGGTGGGGAAGTTGCAGGAAAGGAAAGGGACGGTAAATTCTGGTCTTCCCAACTGAGCCTAGATAATCTCTTCTTTAAATAAAGAGTGAGCAAAGAGCTCAGATTCCTGTGTTTGGAAAGAGGTAAGGGGAGAATAAAGTGCCTCAGTGTACTCCCAGGTATTGCAGAGAGGAGACCATGGGAGTTGCACCCTTCCCCTTGAGGCCACCTCCCTTTCAAGAATAGGTGAGCAGAGGTCCCCAAGTGTTGCTGGATTGATGTGTAATAGCATCAACATTTATGTTTTCAATTTTTTTCTTCACAAATAAAGCAGGACAACAGTGCATATTGGTTCTTTGGTAAGCTGATGTCCACATCAGAAAAACATAGAACTGCATTGACAGAGGGCATCCTGGGGCGAAGGCACAGACAGCAGACCTACCTTTCTGCTCATGGCTTGCAATTTTAATGTAGTTAAACATAAAAATTTTGCCAAACCCTTAAAGTTCTTTGGGAGGAAACTTCCCTATGTCTTATGAGACCCACTGAGTCTACTACAGCTAAAAGCCTTAGGCCATAGGTCATCTTACCTGATTCACAGCCTGGCCTCTTTCACACAAAGTAGGCAAATTTCTACCTAACGTGTGTAAAAATTTCAATATGGGCAAGGCAAGGTGAAGCTTTAAAAAATCCTAGCTGATCAAGATTTTTCCATTGCTTTTTATTTCACTAGGTCTCCTGATATTAAAATGGAGCCATTTTATTTGCACTAGGACTGTGAACGTGTACGAGTTCAAAAACATTGCATTGTCTTTTTTTTCCCTAATGCGTAAACATGAAATGATCCTTTTCAGTCTTTATCATAAATCACTTTCCTAGAGAAAGTGCATGAATACTGTGATCATAACCCTGTCCAATGAGTAATACTACCTCCCTAAACTCTGATGAGGTTCTAGGGATCACTGGTCAGATGGGCTTAACTGATCAGCAAGAGTCACTGATTTATTTACCTCTTTTATAAGAATACTGCACCATGTCTTCTTTTCAAATCAATCAGAAATCATTAATAGTCACTGTATAGCAGAGCCACTGTTCCCTACACTGTTCAGTGTATGTCTTTAAACTATAAGCACACCTTCAGGTTCCAGAAGTACTGAATACTCTAGGAAGGGAGAGTGAGGTAAGGTCCAGAAAATACCAAGATAAAGCTGAGTCCTCTCAGGCTCACACATGGATTTCTTATGTAGCCACTGGTTGTATTATCCAACATGAAAACCTGCAGGGGCTTGCACACAGTCCTTCACACTCAAGGATGTAAGACATGCGATGATGATAATTCACGTTTAGATAAGAAAAGCATTACGTTCACTCAGTCTGGGTCATGTCCCAGGACTCCCAGATGGACTTTATGAACTGAACTGATCAGACACCTCAGGCAGCCCATGGTAAATATGTTTGGCCCTTTTGACTAGGTTACCATCCAGGGCAACTACCAGGCAATCCATGCAAAATTCCTATTTTACCTGCCCAGTGTTCATTCTTTCAAGGACTTTTTCCATGATGAAATGGGTTCTTCAGAGACTGGCATACTCTAGCACCCAAATTATTTCCACCTTGCAAGAGACTCGAGATATACCTAACATAAAACCAAAAGCCAGTACAAGTTATCCTCCTAATACAGGTAAAGCCGAAAAAAAAAATACCTGTCTTTCCTAAGACACATCTGCAAAGGGAAATACTTAACGATGGTAATAATTTGCCACTACTGCAACTTAACGAAATGGGTAGATCAAGCCTGCTGAACGTCAGCATCTTGAGGATTAATATAAATGTTCACATCAATCAGTGGTATTTATTTTCTCCTTCCACAAAGAGAAAAGATGAAAGAAAGAAAATGAATATACTGAAAAGCCTAGATTTAATATGAAGGAAAGCTAGAGGATTGTTCTGTAAAGTAACCCACTAATTCTTAAAGAACATTCCACTCTTTGTACGTAGAGGAATTTCAAAGCAAAACAAAATAAATCTTTTTTTTATCATTCTCAGAAGTATAAAATGTAGTATCTGACCACATTCACAAGAGTTACGTTCTTTTCTATTTTATGTTTCCATTATTTTGCATTATTCCTCTAAGAATCAAATTTAGCAACACTGATGGTTTAAGTTCAGCTTAAAAATAAAATTCAGCAAATGTCATGGCAGCGTACCAAACATTTAATGTCAGGTTCCCTTATGTTCAGCACTTTGGTAAAGCTTCCCATCCATCAATTAGGCAATTTTGGAATATTTTACTTTGTAATTAAAAAATAAATCTCTTGTGCTTGGTATTGTTTTGTGGGAAGAATTGCTTCTTCATAGATTGACCTCAATATGCATACTTGTATAAGTACACGTGTGTGCATTTTTTCATTTTTCTGGTATTACTATCATCATAATTAAGCAGTTTCTTTCTGTGAAGACTTCGCACTTAATACATAGTTGTGCGAGTGGACCCATGCAGAGGGCCAATCTATTTCCCAGCAAGTCTACAAAACTCTCTAGAGTCAGCCTGCAAAGGCTCTAATCACAGGACTGAAACCTTAAATAAGTGTGAGGAGGCCACACCAATTAAGGCAGGAAACGGAGTGTTTAACATTACCCAGGGGCTCAGGAGGAAAAGTGGGATGACTTGAAAAACAGAAGGAATAGGAATGCACGGGTGGAGTGAGCCAAGGAAGATGTCGCTGCCGCTACAGGCTATGAGAAAACGGCAAGGAAGAAAACACCCAAGCCCCACGATAACCTTTAATGCTGAGCTCAGTGTAGAGGCCTTGCCTGCGCCGAAACCTCTCACCAGCGCATCAGGAATCAGCCAACGTTGTGTGAGTGACTCTCGTGGCAGACATACTTGAAATCAGTATGACTGTGATTTTGACCTGTATTCACAAAGTCTATCAGAATATAGCTTCGTACAGACACGTAAGCACAGCTGTACAGCTGCAAATATCTATTAGACACATTGCACATTTATCTTCAGCTCAGTATAATTGAATGCACAGTATCTGTACGCTGACAGCTGGCATCCAGGGCAAATAATTACACACTGCTTTCATTAGACTAGCCCTTTGTTAACATAAGCTGGCAAGCGTTATATTCATTAAAATATTAGCTCTTCAACATCACACTTTTAACTGTTACATTCTTCCGAGTTTGTTTGCTGTTGCGACAATTTCATTTGAATAGGAATTCATTCACGGTTAAGCAGCAGCAAAAACCTTTTAACTATTTGGGTCAAGAAAACACACAGCCACAATAATTTGTTTCAATATCTATTTGTTTATTTTAAGCCTTTAAGATGAAAATTTTCCATGAAGTCTGATTGCTTTATCAAAACAGCATGATTTTGAGCTATCTGGCATCCTACACATTCTTGAAATTTCAGAATAATGAACGGTATCACCACAGACTACGGCAAGTATAATCTGTAAAATGTTTTTTTTTGCCAAATATATTTATGACTTGTTAATGTTTACTGCCATACACTGTACACTTCAAAGCACAGAGCTGGTCCTGGAAAGTTTTACAGCATGAGGTGTGAAATCTGAAATACCACAAGGACAAACAGCTCAGCCTAGAGTTGTCTGAACTCATACAGCTCACTGACTGTAAACACAAAGGACTATCCATATGAAACCAAATAAGAGCAAAAAAGACTGCCATGTCTTATTGCTTTTGTTTAAACTATTTTGCAGTGAATGGGATCTTTAATAATTTAGTATGCAGGCAGCCCTCTTTTTTTGCCATTTTATTCCATCCTGCCTTACTTGGGGTGCTCTGGTCTGTGTGTAAACAAACACAGGCTTTTTTCTAAAATCATAAGGCAAGGGCGGATTAAGGAGGCGGGTAGGAAGCTGGCATTAACACAGCCCAGTGCTTTGCAGCTCTCTGTAAGAAAGTCTCTGGTGCTGGTCAGTTTTTACTGTGTACATCAGAACTGTAAGTCATTGCATCAGTGGGGCATGGATGATGTGAAATCATATCGTTGCTGGATCAGGGCCACTGCACTCCATAATTTGTAGAATCACATTTGCAGCAGGTATAATTCTGGACTGCTAAAGCCATTTGTATATAGTGACAGCTTCTGCTTACAAACTCATTTTTCATGCCCTCTTTTCTTTAAAACTATATCACAGTTTCACTGGACTTCTTAACTGCTTGAGCTATAACATTTAGGTGAGGATTTATCTTCTTCAGCTTCAGCATTTCTCACTAATAACATTAATGCCTGGCAATCTCTTCCAGCCAGTGCAATGAAAACTGTCTGGATGTACAGCATACAAAGTATTCTTGTGCAGAAACATCCTCCCAGTGCTCATCGGGCCAAAAGCTATTTCCTTTCTGTTTACTCACACTCCATAGAAATGAATGAACACTGCAATGAAAGGAAAGACTTCATCTTAAAGGGCAGCCTGTCATTAAATTTTATTTTATGCTTTTTTTTCCTCTCTCAGTTCTCCATCCTAGTTCTAAAATATAATTCCCTAAACATACATCATTTCAAGAATATCCACTCTAACTATAAAGAAATGCTATTGTCTAAAGTGCTTTGGTAGGGTTGTAGTATGTGTGAACTGAAAACTAAATCATGCACAGTATAGCATGTGCTTCTCATACTGTTAATAAATAAGTGCAAATGTATACATAATACTCTGCATTCATAATGTCTGAGACTGAAAATGCAAAACAATCAGGCCAAATCAGTTTGTTTTAAGAAGAGACTCCAGTTTCCATATGAATTTCCTGTTCTGATCCATGTGGAGCGTGTTGTTTGTTCCAAAATCAAAACTTACTGTAATATTCTGCTTCTCTCATGTTTCTCTCTTTTTAAGGCTGGTTGTTGAAATACAAACAGCATCCTGATTCCTTCTGCATCTGACAGGTATATGAAGAAGTGGCACCCATAGTGGAATTCCTCAGTTTCTATAGTTAAAGTCAAAAGCTTAAGGCTATTTAACACAATTAGAGCCAGATGCTCTCATTCACGTACAAAATTCCTTTGATATCCATGAAGAGCAAAAAAGAACCTTGTTTTCTTTTTATAAGGAATTTCAAAAGGTCTGATTTCTAAGGCTGACTTCTAACTTTGTAAGGGGTCTCACAAATAAAAATACTTTTTCATTCAGAGTGTCCATTAACATTTAGCACTTGTCTCCTTGTTTTTTTGGAAACAATGTAGAGCACAAATTAGCAAGGGCAAATAAACAGGACTTTTCAACTTCTTTATGCAGTCACAGGGAATACACTAATATGGCAATATTTTGTGACACTGTCATGGAAAATATAGTTTCAGACAGAAAAGGCCACTGACGTAGGACACTGCTACTCAAGTTGTTCTAATGAGAATTTTGTCTTACTTAATAAAAGACCACCTCCCATTAAAATTACTAAGATAAAATGGAAGTGGAAGCCACACCTGTTCCAAGCATTTTGCTTTTACTTCCATAAATCCAGAATAATCAGTAGAATCACATCAGTTCAACATTATGTAAGAGAAGACTCAAATCTAGTGTGCCTGCTGGGAAATAAGGGAGTAATAATTAACAGCAAAGAAAAATTGATGCAGAGATATAAAGCAGCTTCAGGTAAGTAAGGGGCTAAACTCTGGAAAATCTATAGATTTCAAGCAGTTATCATCTGCCCAACAGTTTACTTTGCTGAAGTGTCCCAGGCCACTTCTCCCAGACAACAAAAATGGACTATGTGTCCATGTCTCAGCCATTTCAATGAAAGTTTGGCCTACGTTCAGTGGATAATGAAGGCAGGGTTATCTAAACCATGAGTTTGGCAGTGGTGTGGCTGGGGCTCCCAGCTGCCAGTTCCCCAGTGGAGAAACAGGATCCAGCTCAGTGGCCAAGTGAACAGCTTGGGGCAAAAATGTCCGAAACTGCCTTAGGGAGACCAGGCAAGCTTATTTGCTGGAGTCCTGTAAAACAGAGATGCATATGAATATGCGAAAACCTCTGTCAAATGATGGTATGCTTAGAGATGGGCTTAAACTGCTGTGGATCACAACCTGCCCATATTTAAGGCACGATTTACGTAACCCAGACATAATGCTTCTGTAGGTGCTAGCTAGAATCAGTTCCCATATTCAGTATTGAAGCTACAATCACACTATAGCAATGCTATAAAACTATTTTAAATACACAAAATCTATTCAATTAAGAGTATTAGTTATGCTTAATTAGGTTCATGCTGGTCTTGGAGGGTTTTTTGGTGGGGTGGCTTTATTAATTGGAACTATTTCTCATCCATGCTGAAAACTAAAGCAATATTTATTTACTAAATCCAGCAGCCATTGGTATGGTAGGGTAATTATTCATTTCAACCTGCAGCTTAGAGATTGAAGAATTTTGCAGGGGAAAAAAGGTACATTTAAAATGCCACAGGGCATTTTCAAATAGCCAGCTTATTAAACACTTCTAATGGAATAAAGTAAGCAATAGCAAGCTCCTTAGAATGGTAAAACATCAGACAGAAATAACTATGTCTATCAGCTCAAAATGTATCTTGTAGAAGAATTACAACTATGTCTTCAATGAGATTTTATAACTACAGCTTGATTCAATGTCATAATCTGATTGCTTATATGAGTTGGAATTTATCAAGTCACAAAAATCTTTTAATGTTTTAAAACATTTAACAGGGTCAGAAATAAAAAGTGTTTGAGAAAAAAACATTTCTGAATTTTTACAGAAACTTCACTTAGAAGGGGGATGTATAATTGTCTTGTTTTGAGCTTCCTACTTGATTTTCATTTCAGAATTTCATTCTGAATTCCCTTGTTTTATTTCTAGCTCTTCTGTGGGAAATCCCAGTCCAGCCCTGCCCCATGCCAGCCCTGTTCACATCCTGCCCTGGATGCACTTCCACTGTGTGAGGTCCCATTGCTTCAGACCGATTTACAGAAGTCACAACGTGACCTGCTGCGGGATCCCTGTTTATTAGACTCCAGGCTTCAAATAGATGCCTTTATTCTTTGACAGGAGGAAAAAACATTGCACACTGGACACAAGTTCCCAGGCCAGCAGATATATGCCAGCATTAGGTGCACTGTCATCTCTGGGTAAAGTCATTACCTCAGAAAAATGTCTCTCCCCCCTCTTACAAGATTAGGAAATACTTTAGTGAAGCAGTAGTTTAGAAAAGGAAATGTTCTGTGTTACTGCTGGGAGAGGAGGCACAAAATCTTGAACTCTGTCTTCTACAGCCGCACACCATGTCAACAGAAGGAACAAATGATGCCATGAAATTGCCTGAAAGCTTCAGTTTCCCATGAAACAATTCAAGGTTGGCTCATTTCTAATTTTTTTCTGTAAAGAAATGTCGTGGTTTGAAAAATGACTACTGTTTCCTCAGCAGAGAAACAAAAATTACCATTTCCACTTTTTTTTTTTTTTTTTTTTTTTTTTTTTTTTTTTTTTTTTTTTTTTTTTAATATGGCAATAAGAAAGCTTACTTCTTTTGTGCTCAGCTGAGAAATGACTGGGGAATTCTGTGGTTCAAACACCCAGCACCTACAGAGAGAGGAAGAAAAGTCTCTCAAGAAACTGGAGTCAACTCAGCCCACTTTGCCAACTGGAGAGGATATTTGCTTGCAAGATCCAGGAGGTGGCATTTGCATGTCTCCAAGTAATACTTCACAGGAAAGAGCAATTTATCATGTAAGGTGATTGCTCATCACAGCTCCCAGAAAGATAAAAGTATGCTCATTACTTTCACACACCTTCATGCTACTACTGCCACCTTGAAAAGGCTCAGTAGGCCAGTTGTCTTAGATACCAAAGTGCAGGAAGTTGTTTTGGGCATGGAATCCATTTTCACAGAGATACCTGTATTAGCACTGAGTTAAACTTCAGAGGGACAGACCTTCAGAGGCACAACTGTCTCCAGCATTTCCTCCACTCAGTGTCCTGGCTGTTGCAAATCCTTTTCATGAGCCCCAAACTCTCCCACATTCAAAGCACGGGGAATTCAGCAAAGTAAACCCCATCTTTGGAGCCAGGCACCCAACTTTTCAGCTTAACCATCGTCACTTTGCTGAAGTCCCTTTCTGGATCTGGCTCATTACACTCATCTATACGCAACAACATTTCATAAAATTTCTCCATCAGAACAGTAACATATTCTTTCCCTTTAAAAAGTAGGTAACAAAACTTTTTAGTATTTCAAGAATGAGAACAACACACATAACTGTGTGAAAGAAATGGAATAACGTTTTTTGACATAACCCTCTGAGCCACCCAAGGCATTCATTATATCTAATTTAGAGTCAGGATGAGTGCTTTACACAGAAGTTTATTTTGCACTTGAACATGTGTTATTTCATCAGCATTCTCTTCTATACTCCTTTTTTCTCACTGCCCGAATGTCAGTGACTACATATAGTGGAAGCAGTGAAGAATCAAAGCCCTTTATCCTGCAGAAGCATTTGTAGCAAACGAGACTAAAACGTGTGGAAAGGTCCAGGGGAGCTTAACGATTTCTTGACATTAGGATCTAACAACTGGTTTGGTTTGGTTTGGTTTTGTTTCGCATAACTGAATTGCAGCCCAACATACTGTAATTCGAACCTTTCAGAGGGGGAGGCTGACCCTTTCCTGGGAATGGCATTGAAACAATTCACGCCTTGAGACCTTTTAAGATGCTTAAACAAGAAATGCATGTAGCGAAGTTCACCCTTCTTGTGGAATTGCCTATCAGAGAGCTTGCACATAACCACTTCTGCTTCAGAAGGATGGCGTGCAGCCATTCAGTGCTACCAGCCCACAAGGTTGAACTTATGTCAACACAAATCCTACTCAGTCGAAAGGACTCCATATCCTCATCCACAGCTCATGGGGGACCACTCTCAAATATTTAAATCAGGTGCCCATAAAAATATAGCAATAAACCACATCTTCATGAATTCGCTACTAGGTCTGTGGTACTTGTGTAGCTTATACGATGTCATTTCGTTTGTATAGAAACGGGGATCTTCCTTAAAATAGGTGATAATAATTCATAAAAAACAGTGTTAGGGCGCTGGAGATGCAGTTCTAAAAATGTTTTGTCTTTGCAGCTTACTCGCTTCTGTCTCCATTAAATGTTAGGCTCTTTTTAAATCCTTTTGACTTCATCTCTGCATGCAGTTCTCACAGACTACATGTCTCTGGGGCTGAACCAACACATTCAGCTCAGCGAACTTTCCTGTAAGATTTTGACACAGGTGAGAGGGAAGCAATTGCATCCTGTAGTTTATGTAGATACTCTTAAATTTGCCAGGCACTGTAGTCAGCAGTGGGCAAGGGAAAGATCCCACGCTTTCTAAACTTGGAGGAAATGTGTGTCTATTCAACATCCAAATCCACATCTGAGCTCTACCGAATGTGTCTCAGGTGGACAACTAAGGACTATTTCCTTGTTGCTTCGGTTTTTAAAAAGCAGTAAAAATGTTGCAGATGATGTGGTCTTTATCAGACCACAAAGGGCAATATGGATATTTTAATCCCCAATAACCCAATAGCCCTTCAAGCTCCTCTTGGCCTATTGGCTAAAACTATGATTTAAGAGAAGATACACACAAAATACATTTGGTTCAGTATACCTTGCAGAATAAAACTCAGCTTGCTATATGTAATTTCAATAATATAGGTCCAGATTTCACTCTGGGATTTGTTCTGGGGAGCACCAATACTGTCCTGACAGAATTCTTAGAAACAGCCATTAAGGAATAGGAGTTAAGTGGTATTTGAGATGCTTTTGCTTCTGTATCACCTGCAAATGCAGAGCTGAATAACACAGTCCCAAACACTGACCTTTACATGTTAGGAAAGGAGCATCTGACCGAGCCCATCTTCCTGGCAATCACTGCTGCCGGTGTCTATAAAGCCACAAAGAAAGACTAAAGGTGTTGTGATACTGCTGCAGTCCCTGTTAACCATCCCTCAGGTATAGAAACCTGCATCAGAAGCCGTGAGTTCATCCCAGCAGAAGCAAAGGCTCCAGATAGCACCATGTTTTGCCTTTTTTTGGCCTGTTTTGAATCGGAACTGTTAAAACTCTCCCTGTTCTCCTAAGTAGCAAAGTATTAGAGACATAGGATATCCTTGTGATGCACATAAAAAGTGACTCAGCTAAGAAAAGCACTGTTGCAATGAGAGTGACAGGTATCCTGGAATGTAATGATGAGATGCTCTAATTCAGTGACCATACACCCACTGCGATCAGAGAAGTACCCTCGGCTGGAAAGCATGCCCATGCCCAGCACCGCGGCTGCAGTCTTACAAGGAAAATGCAGAATTGCAACATTCAGTTGTGCTGCTAGGGCATTTTTAGTCTCTGCAATGATATGACTGGGGCAATTAACTTGTTTAAAATCTTGAAAAGCAGTATAAAAATCACCGGGCTTTTCTTACTTTAAAGAAGGCTTTTTGTTGCTATTGCTTGCAGCACTGGATTAGCAGAGAATACGAATAAAAGTTACGTAGGAATAAATACAGTCTATTTTGGCCCAGGAAAAGGCAACAGAAAATCGTAAAAAATTCTATCCATAACTGAAAGGGTTTTGCTCTGTTTCTTGTGGAAACTATTTTGCAGCTGCTGACCATTTGTCTGAATTAACAACAGACCTTTAGTTCTTCTTGGTCTGACAGATTGTGTATGCTGGACTGCTCCATAGGATTTTTCCTATGCATCGTGGCAGTGGATGTGCACATTAAATTTTTTGAGGGGGAGGGGAAAAGCCAGTCAGATATCATTTGTTGAATATTATATTCAGGGAGTTTTGAAGATTTCCAGTGTTACAGAACATTTGTAAAGCAGCTCCACTGACTGTAAATTTTATTTTGCATTTAACTGTTCCATGAACATCCCAAGGAAACAACTGGTAGCCTGTGGAGTGTCAGATTAAATGACTGGTATTTAAGCTTTAAAAATGGTCATTAGACTTTCCCATTAGCCTTTTCTATTAGTTCAGCTGCACCAGGCCTAGCAGCATAGGGAAACCTGGAGTAGGCATGTTGCCATAGTACCATATTTAGCACCATACTAATTAAATTTGCTGAAAGTAAGAAATTCTAATAATTGATACAGTATCGAGAGTGAAAGATGGAGCAGGCCTCCCAATATTGATAACTGTGATTCAGAAGTGGATGTTTTTATGTGTATGTGGTGTAGATAAAAAATTTGTCACACCACCACCCTGTCTCATCCCCAGGATATATCAGTATATCAGTGGCAGGCTCCTTATCTGTACTGGGCAAAACAAAAAACTGTATTCAGTATTGAATTTACGTGCTGAAGTAAAACAACCAGTCCATTTCACGCATCTCACAATGGCACAGATGCTACAGTGCACAAATACTGCCATAATCTACCAAAGCTCTAACTTCTGTAAAACAGCACAAACCATTCCTCACAGCCTTTACTAACATCTACATGGCGGTGTTTCTCCACTTGCACAGACTCCTCGTCTCCTTGGTCTTCCTACTCTTCCCATTACGCATCCTTTGGCAGAGCTGTTAGAAACCATTGTTAGCAAACAAACTTGTACCCTGCATGTTTTACTGTGCCTTTTTTAATAGTCCAGCCTGGATCCCAGTCTGTGTCCCACATCATTATGTCCAGCATAAAAAATTTGCAAGGCAGCCTTAGACTTCTGGTCCTGAATGAGGAGTAGGACATTAAACCATCACTCATGGCAAATTATTTTGTTCACTTCTATTGTCAGAGGATGACTTCTGCTTATGCTTGTTCAGAGCTGGAAAAATGCATCTACCTCTTCTCCAAGGTTTTGGCTGGGTTAAAAATCAACAACCTTTAGTAGAACCCCACCTGGCCAGAGGATGATGAACGCAGAGCAAGTTCACTTCTACTTGCAGAAGACCTCAAGGCTACTGCCTCACTCTGTTTTACATTTGCTGTCTTCATTTTTCTCTTTCTTTCATCCCCTGCTCACTTATGCTGGTCTCTAGTACCCTTTTCTCACGCTGATCCTTTCCCATTTCACATATATTGTAGTTGGTCAGGACAACAAAAGTCTTACTACTGACAATTTATTTAGTACATTAAACAATTGTCTTGTGCTTTTTGTCATAAAACCAAGTGACCTTTTAAAACATCTAAGGGTTCTCACTCGCATGTGGTAGGGGATTAAAGTCAGATGGTTGAAAGATGCATGATGCTGTGTCATCTGTCTCACCCTTTCTTGGAGGGGTGCTGCCCTCCCCGGCATAGCTGGGCAGCTCTTGGAGCAGACCTGGAGCTGCTGTAGTGTTTATAGCCAATTTATTAAAACAAGCTGATTTCAAGACCTGCTTCATGAGTCATTCAGAGAACTCTGCTACAGGGAGCAACCTCCAACATACAAGCTGGGCAGATGAGGTCCCTACTTCAGCCATCCCATTTATAACCCACCACAATGTGTAAGCTAAAATCCTCAACTAAGTACTATGGAAAAGATGTAACCCAGCACCAGTCGCACGTGCAGCTAAAAAGCTGCAGAATAACACCTCTCTGAGTGCTTTATGATATTGCACAGGTAGTACCAACAGTGACATGAGGAGAGCGTACCCATTGCAAATTAGGGGAACGACGGTATTTCCAAACAGTAAATCACATCTTACATAAAAGCATGTGAGAGCTCTATGTCAGTGTGGAAGATTTAATTACACAAACAAACAACTACAAGGAGACGGGACATAGAGAGCCACATCCTGCCCATATGGGAGAGCATGCTGGAGCCCAGAAGAGAGGTGTGGTTGCCTCATGCCAGCTACAGGAACCGTTCTGCTGGGGCAGCAAAATGTTTCAAAGCAGGAAATTCAGAGCCAATCTCAGAGGTTTCAGCAGGCAACTGCAGAGCATGTTCCACGGAGCTGTTTCCCTGTGCTTCTTTGATGAAAAGTGAGCAGCATGTGCCCCCAGCTGAGACGTATTGCTGGCAGTAGCATATGCATTTGATAACAGCAGCTTTACCATTCCAGTAGGGAGAAAGGGTTTTTTCCAGTCCAGGAAAATCAGCGAAATGTTTGTTTTTCTCCCAGTTGGGATGAACACAGAACTTTTCTAGATCTTTAGAGGAGTGGGAAGGATGAGAAGGAAACAAAAAGATCTTCTCCTCTCCTGAAACAGGCAAAAGTTAAGTTAGGACACTCACCTGGAATGCTACCTTAGTTGTCAAGGCCTCCAGTACATATGGCACTTAAATCCTAGGTGAGAGTTAGCCTATCAATCAATCAATCAATCTAAGGAAAGCAGGTATCCTATGGGACCTGTTGCATTGTGTACACCCTATGAGAGACAGGTCAAAAGACATAGCTTGGTGATCAAAGCATGGTGGAGGGTATGTGAGAGAAGCAAGATTTTATGTGTAAAGGTCCCGAAAAGAGACATACAAAAAAAAGATGAAAAGCAGGGCAGCGTGGCCCTTTTTAGCTCCCTCCCATAATGTTTTGCCTCCTTCCCCCAGGACAGAGTCTGGCACAGTAACTCTGAACGCCTGACAGTATGTTCTGCAGGAATACAGCTAATTACTGAGACATGAGTAGCCGCATTTTTGAGGCTGAGCAGGGAACACTTCTGGGTCCACATGCATTAATACTGCTGCACGTATTTCTGCAAGACAGGAAGCTGAGGTGGCTGAGCTCGTCACATTCCTGAGTACCAAATATTTCTGAGCAGAATCCCAACAAGCCTGCAAGGCCATCTCCTTCTTTTAGACTGAAAGAGTTGTCAAAGCAAACCAGTCCCTGTGCCACCAGTGACTCCAACAAGCCATCAGTAAACTAAATGACAAAACCAAGACATGACTTTAAGGCTGCAAACACGGCTTCAGAAGTCTGTGCCAGGGAGCCAGATGTTGCAGGAAAAACATCTGGGGTTTTTGATTGCCTTTAAGAACGAGTAGGAGGAGAATTGTGATGTGGTATGAAAAATAGCCTGCTGCATAGTTTTTGGATTAATGACAAAATTATCTCCTTTAGAAGACTGTAAAATGTAAGAATTTTAACTCATATAGGATGGCTTAACAGTAAAAAAAATATACATTGTACAGAAGTATGGAAAACCCTGAAAAGTTTCCAAATATGACATACCTCAAACACAGAACCCAAAAGAGTTTCATAAGGATATTTAAAGAAGAAAATTTTCCTTTCTATCCATAAGCAAAGAACATGCTTTCAGAGGGATGAATGGGGGGAGGGAGGAAGGGAAAATGGGGACAATTCAAATGAAGCAGCCCATTGCAGTTAGAAGCAAACTTTAATGTATACATTGGGTCTCCCCTTGATGTTAGTCCTGAAGGTGTAAAACAGGAGTAGGCCTGGCCAGGGGGCATTTCTGCCGCTTTAATATATTTTTTTTTAGATCCTCAAAACGCCCTATTGTATGTACACCAGGATAAAACAGAGACCTCTGAAAAGAAAGGCAGTAAAAATTTCCTCTCCACCCTTACACAAAGCTGGTGCTAATGAAAGCATGTGTACTGTGGGGAAAGGCAGCAAAAGCCAAACCGAAGTTTTCTGTGGTCCTCCCACCACCCTGGGCTGTTCCGAGGGAAGGGCTTTGCCACCAGTGACAGCTCGAAATCCCAGCCTGCCCAAAACAAGTACCAGGGATCAGATTTAGAAAAATGCCGTGCTTTGTGATTTAAGCTAGTGGGAACTGCACATTGAACATAGAAAGTTTTGTAAGGTACTGTCAAAAATCAGTTCCTGAGGAACTCCATTTGGACACCAAAAATCAATGGATACTTTCAGTTCAATTTTTCTGTGCTTTAGCAAAAATAAACCGTCCAACTCCACAAGCCTGTGCTGAAAAAGCAGTCTCACAGAGCAGTGAGGGAAGGCCAGATGGAAATTAGTAATTCTGCCTTTAAAGGAGGCTTACAAAGCGTGCAGCCACACACAACAGTGAGCCGAATACAAGCCACGGGCTGCCTGTCTGCACCGTGTGCGCTGCCCATCCTGCTCCAGGAGTACTGAAGAAGCCCTTCTGAAAAAAAAGCTAGAGTGTTTAAGCCATTAATTACTGTGCAATAATGTTTGTGCATAAGGGAACTGGCTCTAGTAACAAAGCAGTCACAGTGGTAGCATGGCCTAACTTTTAAATTTTAATAATATTCTTTCAGCGCGGCATGTTTTGTCATCCACATGTTCTGTACGCTAACTTCAAAGAATTACACGGAGTAGAAAATAGTAGCTTCAAGTAACCTTTTCAACTGTGGGAAAAACTTCCTCTTCAAGAAATGAAATATAGCACATTTTGCCTTTCTAAACAGTTTTTACTTCTTCCACCTACTTGGTGCAGTTCATGTTCAGTACAGCATGTCTTACCCACCACATTCAAACTGAAAACATCTTTTTAATAATAAGAATCACATTTCTTTAGCAATGAGTATCTACTGTATTTTTCTAGTATTCTGGGAGCAGCTCTCCTTGCCATGACCAAATTCTTTTCTTCTGTACAAAACTTTTTCACAGAAATTTAAACAAATACATTTTGTCACTTAATTGTGTTGTCCAGTATTCAGTTGCAGTATCAGCCCCAGGTATTGCCCTGTCTAACATTTGTCTGATGGGAACATGCTTCTCTTCTGGATTTTGAAACACATTTTGGTATCTAAAGATGCAGACAGGAGTCCAGGCAGATTTGACATGTCCTGCTACGTTTGTGCATAATATTTCCACTCACAACAATTATTTGTCATCTTCAGGCAAGTCAGAAAGTGCTTTACAACCATACATCAGAACTTTGCTGCTTTTTTCACCCCAGCAATACCTTAATTGATTTTGGAAACCCTGCAACGTACTTCTCTTCATCTTAGTCATCTAAATACTTCTGTAAAGCTGACTCCAAGTGACTCTTCTGACTATGTAAAATTGAGGCTGATCTTGCTTAATATTTTCACTTAGCATGGAAAATAGAAAAATGATGATGAAATTTGCTAGTAACACACAAAGTTAGGGACAACCTCAAAACAGAAGAGGACAAGGAGATCAAGCAGAAGTAACTGGACGATTTTGAGAACTACAGTAATAAAACAGAGCACATATAAAAGGCACTAAATGTAAAGCCATGGATTTAAGAACAAGTAACAGAAACATGCTGTAAATTGGGAAATTAACTTCTGATAATGTTAAAAAAGGGGGAGAACCTGGGAATACTCACTAAACACAAAGCTCCCCAAGAGCTTTCCCCAAGAAGATTATGAATCCTATTACATATATCTGTGGTCAGAAAAATGTTCATGTCAGTGTATAGATGGTCTACTGGCATGTTATGCACAGCTCAGGTCAGATTTGCTCAAGGGAAGGGCATGATGGTGAGAACTGGTTGCATGGAGAAGACTTCCAGGACAGTCTGAAGGCTAGGAATCCCATCGTCTGAGGTGGGCCCAGAAAGGCTTGGCTTGCTTAGTCCAGTGAAGGAAGGCTGAGAGTGATGATGACTGATGTCTACAAATACAGCCAAGGGGAAATATAAATTATTATGCAATTTAAAAACAGTGTTGTCACAAAAGCAAATGAGTAAGCACTGTCTGACAACAAATTTGAGCAGAAAGTTATGTTCTAAGCACAAGCAGTCTGAGCTGCTAAAAAAGCCTCCCGAAAAGGGTATCAGATGCAAAAATCCTAACAATTTTTAAATGGAATTTGGATGGTTTCTGGAAAGAATCATATGATGTAATTTGTGATTGCTTGCAACTGCAGAAGACCACACTCACTAGGTAGACCTTTGGTGGAGCTTCTCTTATGATATATTTCCGTTGCTGAAAAAATAAACAAGAGCCAGGCCCTTACATGTGATCAGGGTAATTCTGTTAATTCCACTGAATCTGTGCCAGCTTATGACCACTAAGCATCTAGCCTTTTCTGTGGATTGTCTCCATATATATTTTAACAACAGATATACTGGTAAAAGAAACAATTGCTGTTAGTTAAAATCTTTTTGTAAATCCTGCCTGTTACAATATAGTTCAGTTAAACTGGCTTTAGTAGCTTAAAGCAGAGCAAGCTTTAGCAGACCACTTAGAATACTGTTTATTCCACCCAGAAAGATGGGGTAGCTGGTGTGTTAACACAAAGCAGCTACATCCTGCCGGGAAGGGAAGGGACGGGAAGGAAAGGGAAGGGAAGGGAAGGGAAGGGAAGGGAAGGCTACATTTAGTTGCTTACATAGTGCAGACAGGACCTAACTGTCTCCTCGGATAGTGTCTGTGCTCAAAGAGTAGAAATCTAGACGACAAACTCCTAGTGAATAAAATTCAATGTCACAAAAATGTATTCCTGGAGCAGCTGCTGTCCCACCCTCACTGGAACAGGGATGCTGGCAGCATCGCACCTCCCCAGCAGACCTGATGCAGCACTGCATGCACCTCTGCCTGCTCACATTGTACCAGACCGCTGTAAAACAGCTCTCTAGCTCACAGCAAGTGAGGCGTGAGAGCTCCTTCTGAGCTTGTTCGTATTTACTTGTGGAAATACAGATGTAGCGACAGTAGAAGACGTAAAGCAAACCCAAAGTAAACTCCCCTGTCTATCATGGGTACAGCTGCTAGATAAGGATTACTCATCCCTTTACACCTAACATGAAGGAGGAGTGTATTTGTATCTTCACGTACCGTTGCATTATGTAGGGTGAGCAGACATCATCAGTCATCAACAGCTGAAAAAGGGAGGGTATGTCCCAACCTTACAGCCAGGCACAAATTTGTGTCCCTTTCCTTGTGCTATCTTTGGTGCCCACTGGTCCTTTCTGTGAGTTGACCTAATTGTGCTGAAAACTAACCTATCAAAAATGTGTAGTATGATATAGCCGGGACTAAGAAAGGCAGAAAGAGAAATGATGAGGGTGGGAAAAGAGTTAGAAGCATGACTCACATTTCAGCAGGAGTGAGCAAAATGCTACAGACCTCACCTGAAGGTAGAACCGTGGCCTTCAAAAGACGACCTGCACCTTGACTATAAGCACGTGCCAAGGGTCCTGGTGCATTTTTCCATTTTGATAACTGTTATTTAGGAAAGTCCCAAAACAGTTAGTCACAAAAAAAAACCCCACTTGATAATAACAAGGTTGGTGGCCAATCATTTGCAGCAGCTTAGATCCAAAACAGGTCTGTAAAAAAAATGATCTGTCTAGATTCAGGTCACCATTTCCAAAGGCTTTGACGCTACTACTACTCCTTTGATCTAAGGGTCTAGCTATTCGTAGGTGTTTCTAGCTGGGAAGAAAAACTGTTGATGAACTGGGGTTTTCTTTGATGTGACCTTGCTTAGAAGAAATTCACAATGCTTTGTTTCCCTCTGCATAGAAAATCTGCCAGATCAGAAGATGATGGCACTGTATCCCCATGCTTTTAGCCAGAGCCTTACCCAAAGTGCTCATATTTGCCCTGCTCCCCCTCACCTTCCCTGTCTCATGCGTTGCCGCCTCTTGCTTCTCCAAGAAAGCTGTTATTCCTACAGACACACCCCAGCAAAGACTCCTCAGAGCCTTCCCCAGTCATTTGAGCTCCTAAGCAGCTTTTCATTTCCCTTAACTTGGAACAGAAAATACGGGCTTAACTGACTCTTGGAGCTCCTTGAAGGGAACAACAATGATTAAACCTCCTGATACTTCGGGACAGATCTCTGAAAACAGCAGTGTGATCTCAGATAAAAATGTTCTTTTGCCATTTGTGGGCAGGGGAAGTGATAACTAGTTTTTAAATATTTGTGAAAGTGGAGGCAAGCCTGTTGACATCCTGAGACTTCCTGGTTCATATTCAGTAGCATGGCTAAGGCAACGTTCTCCTGTAACACTTTGGACACCTGGGTGCTCATTAAAGGGAAAGCATTTAAGAGACTCAAATGGCTGTTGTGCCTCAGAAAACAGAACTAAAGTAAATCTGTTATTTATTAATGTCTATGCCAGCAGTGAAATGAGTACTGAAGGTCTTGACATTTCCAGTTTAAAGTCTTTACTATTTTCCCACATCATTATTTTTATTAACACTAAACATCTGGAAAACTCTTAATAACCAAACCTTAGAATTGAATTCCATTTTCCAGCCTAATAATAACTCTTCTGCCAATCCTGTTTACCCTATAAACACTCCTCAAATTGTGTTACAGTTTCTATCCTTCCCTCTCCTGCCAAAACCTTGTACTCCTCCATACTAAACAGTAAGTCCATCTCTCCAACTTGGCATCCTGATCTATCAAATTATGCTGATGTTAATAACACCTCTAAAATAGTCATAATTGGACTTCTTCTGCAGCAGTTAGCTTCACAGAAACCTTTGGCCAGCAAGAAAAGGCCCGTGAGAAATTCTGGGAGGAAGCAGGACACAAGGTTATAGGAAAGTCCCTGCATATCCTCTCTGCATTTAGGATGCAAAGGATCCTAAGCAGTAGGATGTTAGCAGGAAAATTACTTTTTTCCCCTCCAATAGGTTTTTTATAGTTTCTTGGAAACTCATACAATCAGCATTCATTTCCCTGTTTACACTCAAGCAAAGCTTAGCAGCATGTGCTCTCAATGAGATCATCTCATATCAGTCCTGAGGGCTGGCTCTCCCAAGGGGTGAGATACATTGACCCTCACCAGGGCGATACCTCCATGTCAGTTCCTAAGACAATTAGGCTCTGAATACAGGACTAGTAAAGTTAGTTTAGGAGAAAGTCAACTGCCTCATAAGAAGATTCAGGTTCACTGGTTAGCAGAGCAAGAAATTGCCAAATCTAGTAAACAGGAACTCACAAGGGATGGATTTGTCTCAAATCCCACCCTTCTGAGGGTTTTATAGAACCTCAGCCCTGAGCATCATCCAGGGCCCATGGAAGACTGGAATTAACAACCCTGTACTCTCTCCTTTTTAAATATGATGTACAGTAAAATGGGGTTTACTGTCTATCTTAGGCCAGGGGAGGGAGGAGCGGAGAAGAAACTAGTGTCTCTTTTTATAGGAGAAGATCCCTAAACATAGGGCTGCAGCTATTCAGAGGCTGAGCAGAGGAGAGGAGGGAATATTTGTAACTCCTATTTAAACTGTAGCCTTCTGCAAAAAAAACCCTGCAGATAAATCAGGATAGAGAGAAGGCAGGAAAAACAGTGAGACCTTCTGTGCAAGTGATTAGGGAACTTATGTGAGGCATGTGGCATCAGATCTTTTCCACTCCAAAAAGTGTTGAAGAGTGGGTGGACAAAATGTGTAAGTATGTCTAAAACCCTTTGCTGTATAGAGACCTGTGAGCAAAACTCTGAACATGCTTTTTCACTGTTGACCAATTACCTTTCCTTAGCTACAGGCAAGATAAATAGACACTTCATCACCCCAAAGTAACATCTTCACATAACTTGGCCTTCAGTCATTCACACAGTTTTGAAAACAGCTCTCCTAATGGCACGTACAAAAATCAGACTTTATGTAGGGCCAAATTCTGTGCCTGGTCATAGCAGTAATCCTCTTACTTAGGTTCACTGGTAGTGTTCATACACACAGCATCCAGCCCATAAAAAAAGTGTTAGTACTTAAGAACTGAAACGCAGTCACTGCAACAACCTCACGTAGTTATCTAAAGGAAAACAAAAAAGAATATTGCTTATAGCAAGGGGAAAATGTGCTTGCAACAGTTATACTTGTGTGCCGTGAATATGGGAAGTCTGAATAACACATTTGATGAATAACAACTATATTTAAAAAACAGTGTATTCCAATTTACTAATCTGTGTGAAAGTGAAATTGTGGGAACAAAAATATTATGCTAATATGAAACCACTTCAAGAAAGAAATCAGAAAATATGTGTAGTTAATCTTCCACCCAGGAAAATGAAAGCATGAGAACAAACACTAACTTTTCTCAGAGACAGCTGATGTTGGTGTAAAACACTCACACATTAGTATGTTATTTTCATTTAGAATTATGTACTGAGCTGTTTATATAGCCTATGATTCCTGTTCAAATCTATTTAACAGTAATAGCCATGAGCTTTGCTACTCTTCAGGAATACCGTACAATGGAATTATTCTAGCGCTACAAAATGGGTCATTCTTGCTATATAAATGACTTCTACATGTGCTAAATCAGGCTGCATTAAAAAGAGCTGATGAAAAGAGCAATACCTCTTCCTGTTCTTCTCTGTTGCTGCCCCAAAAGGAAGGAAAGGAGAGGGAAGGGAAGGGGAGGAGATGTGGAGTAAAGCTGTGGCTTTCAAGACTTGCACCTGCAATTCAGGACATGTATTCTACCCACCTGATCTTAGGCAGGAGCAACTATACCTGTTTGTGAAAAAAAGAAGTCAGAACCTTTTAAGGGGACTAGAGTTTAAGTGCTCTAGAGTTTATTCCATTCCTTTTATGGACTCCAATAAAGTTCCCAGGGGTTTAGGAAGCAGATTCTGGACTAGCAGAAAAAATTTTGGTCTTGAAGTTTGTACAATTCAGTTGAGATAACAAACTTTACCCAGATTTACAGCAGTGATAGTTACATCAATCTGGGTCAAAATGCTTGCTACAAATAAAGCTACTTTCCACTTTTACATGAATTTGTAAGTTGCTGTTAAATTTAACAACATACTGCAGATATCAGACAAAGGAGATGGAGAGCAGAGGAGGAAAAGGTTAATTTTTATTTTTTTTTAATCCTCTTCTTCTAATTTATTAATCTTCATTGAAATCGTTTCCAGGTGAATGGGTTACCTCTGGAAAGAAAACGGGGATTAAAACTCCCACCATACTGTCCTGTCCCTTGGAGCCAGAAAAAATGTCTCCAGAAGTTCCCGCAGTGCTGGGGGGGCAGGGAAGAGGCCAGGCAGAGCAGAGAAGCACACGCCTGTGAGTCTTTGGCCTCACTACAGGCTCCTTTCCTCCTTTCAGCATATGGACCACACCGAGCTGTGCTCTCCCTCCCAACTGTGCCCAGCGCATGATATCATGAAGAGGAAAAGAGGTTGCATGGCTCAAAAAAACCATCAAAGCTGCAGCCCAGAATGGCAGCCTTTGCCCTCTGCATGCCCTGTGCACAGTAGCCTCCCGGGTTGTGTGACCCAGTGTGTCACTGTCACTCAGACCAGAGAGGCTGCTGCTTCAGAGGTGGAAATGGGCAGGGCTGATGAGTGACATAGATGTAGACACACTGATCTTGGCTGCTGTGGACACTTCTGGGAAGAAAATACAAGCCAGGTGTCATCTTCTTTGGTGGTGCTATGATATACAAAGTGGGGTTAAGCAGAGTGGTTTGATGGTGATCAAGGGACTCAGCTGTTGTGCACCAGAAGCCTGACACCTCCTAGCCTGTGGAGAATAGCACAAAGCAGCACAAAGCAGCACAAAGCAGCACAAAGGTTTTCCTAAGTTTTACCATGGGCGAAGCCAGATGCATGGGAAAGGTACATGTGGAATTCAGAGCCATGAATTAGGTATTTCTTGAATGTAATCTATGTAACTTGTCTTAAATGTCCACCACAGGATGGGAAAAGCTGTACTCAAAACTAGCCTTTTTTTTCTCAATTGATAACTAATACCACAAAAAGATCACTTAACATTAAGCCCAGCCACAAAATGTCGTTCTAAGTAACTTTCTGGAGCTGGGAAGTGCAAGGAACTAAGATGAGATTTTCAAAGCCCCAGAAGCAATTTTTTTAACCCTACTTCATATCCAGTCCCTTTGGTAATGTGACCTCTTTGGTCCATTTGGAAACATCAGTGTCTCAGCACTCCCGTTTGTCTCCTTGAGGAGATGGTCTGAGAGGAAGGAGGTGCTGAGGGCATGCACCAACCTGGAGGAAACCCTGAGTAAGCATGGCAAGGGGCAATGGGAACCAGGGTGCTCCTCCATGCCAGGGAACTCCAGGAGGCCTGACGTGGATCTAGAGGATTCCCCAGAAAAGGAGGAATAAGCATGAGTGTTATTAGCATAGACAAGTGATCCGCAGAGGCCACGCTAAGGAAAGTTGTTCCATAACTGATCATCTGAAGACCAGACGTACCCGCTCTTACAGAAGCAGACCACAAAGAAAGACCATGCAGCAAAATAAGCAGTGAGGAATTCCTTCAAGGACCATGTTTAATGAGGAAAAAAATGATAATGTTTCTAGTTTCAGGTTCCACGACAAAAAAATAGCTATATATATAGGTATATGCATATGTTTTGTATATCTATTTCTATGTATTTTTATATCTATTAAAGCAGGCAAGGTAATCTCAGGTACTTACAACTTCTTGTGTAAGTTGTAAGGAAATTTGTCAGCAGGTAGATAACAAGAAAGGCAAGGGCCTGCCCTTGAACAAGTAAGGCAAATGGGGCTGTATATGTTCTTTACACTTCTCCTCGCCGCCCCACATAGAAATCGCATCTTTGCTCCCCCCGGTTACCATGCTGGGGAAACTGTGGGTCAGAACATTTGCTGCTGTGTAATCTAACCTTCTCCAAGGAAACTTGCTAGGTACTCTGTAGAAGAAAGTGGCAGTCTATTACTAAAATGGATTCTACAGCCCGCCTTTAAGTTTAGCCTAATGAAGGTATAATTTTCTAGCATATAAAAAAGTTTTTCTTGCATAATAAGTCCACCTTGAAAAGAAAAAGGTTTTACAAACTTTACAAATTACTAAGTTTCTAACCTGTTTTGAATGCTTTACATCAGGTTGTCATTCCACATTACTGTTTCTCAGGTAGCAAAAGTGTTTCCTGCTGTCCTGCCATTCTCACTTTCCTCCCAAACTCATTTCTATCCCTTACCTAACATTTAATTCTCCCTTCATCTGTGGCATATTCCAGGGCTACACTGACAGAATGTCCTATGAAATAATCGGAGTTAGGTGGATTTTTTTAAGCATCCACAGAGGTTGCTTTTCTTCTTGTGGTTGTCCTGTTCTGTTCTGTTCCGTTCTGTTCTGTTCCTTTGTAAACCAAATTGTTTCATTAAGAGATTCCCACTTTGTCTTACCCTTCAACAAAGCAGTTACTTGTTTGCTTCTGTAGAAATGGGACCTTTTCACTAATGTGGTTTGTTGCACAGCCCTATAAACAGAACAGTAACAGCAATAAAGTGCAGACTGAAAACAGGAATAAGCAGTTAGGGCTGGGGAGTTCTTATATCTGGGAATGTCTTATATTTGTTCTATTGCCCGAAAGAATGTTGCATGGAACAACTTCCTTGCTTTTTTATATTCTTTGCGGCTGAGATGATCATGAAGGTAAACTTCAGCTCTGGATGTGCCTGAACTTTGTGAAAAGCTGGACCCAAATCAGTATTTCCAGCAAGTTTAACTGGAATGGTGCTTCAAGTGCTCAGACTCTTGCTCTGTTAGGAGTTTCAAGATATTCCCTTGACATAGGTTCCATTTAGATCACTGGAGGTTGAAATTTCAAAAACAAATTGCAAATATGACCTACAATTTGGACTGAAATTCCATAATCTCTCTGCAGTTGGAATAAGTGGTCACAGTCACCGAAACTACATTTTCACAGTCTCATTGAGCTGATCCAATTGTTGTGGTTGAGCAGTGGTCATGTGCATATCGTTCCTCTGCTGCCCTGCTTGGAGAGGTAGTCCTGCTCCTTCACGTGCACCGGCTCTGGCATACGTCTGACCCTACAGTGAGCCCACACTTTGGGGACTGAAGCAGAGAGTGACTGTCCCACATCAGTCAGCTTTCTGTCAATTTAAATTTCTAAACTGACTCACTGTAGAGTCATGAGTGCTGCCAAAGCCAATGTGAGTCTTCCAGAAAAACCTCCAGGCTTGACTGGGAGACATCACAAAGTAGAAAGCCATCTTCTCTTTGACTGTCTCTTCTGGTGGTCACTGGCTCTACCTGAAGAAGAATTGTGTCATATTTCCAGTTTCCCCTACCCAGCCTACCTCATGGTCACTGATTTGCACTGCGATGATGTCAGAAAGTACTCTGCAGAAAGCTATCCTGCATTTTTTCAAAAGAAGGACTGTGAATTAAACTGGGGAAATGGGTTTTACCTCTGTGTTCAGTATTCATGAGAACCATAGTTTATTCAAGGTTCATAGGCAATGTTAAAATTGGAGAAGATACTGAAAATAACCGCAATATTTGTTTGAGGGATGGATAAAGTGTTTTTCAGTGAGAAACTTCAGAAATCCAATCTATTTAGTTTATCAAAGATTGAGAGGTACAGTGAGTAAGTTTCTTCATGAGGAGATAATACTTAGATCTTTAATCTAAATATTAAGAAGATCTTTAATCTAGTGGAGGGAGGTTTACCAAGAATCAGTGGCTGAAAGCTGAAGCCAAACAAATTCAACCTGGAAAGAAAAGCCCTTTTTTTTTTTTTTTAGCACTGTGAGAGCAATTAATTAATGGGGTGCGGGGAACTGCCAAGGCAGCGGTGGATTTTCTTTTCTTGATGTCTCCAAATCGAGACTGAATAAATTTCTGAGGAAGCGCTTTTGCCAAACACCAGTTAATGAGCACAGTACAAGGGTAACTGGGTGAAATGTATCGGTCTGAAATGTACAGGAGGTCAGAGCAGATGATCTAACCATCCCTTCTGGCCTTAACTTCCATGAATCTATGAAATATCCTAGATTTGTTGGCATGCAGTAGGATTGAAAAAGCAAGCCTTTGAGGAAAAAACTATTTGCGATTCGCCTCAAGAAAGTAATCTTCTGGTTCATGCAAAGGAAACCAGGTTGATCTGTATTAATGGTGTCTGGCAGAACATTTGCTTAGTTGCTTGCCAAAGTTTTGGTGAGGGTTTTATTGCCAACTCTAGGAAGCGATATGAATTGATATAAAATATACAAACAGCTTGGTAACCTTCTCATGGGAGTGAAGTATATATGATGAACATAATTTCTTTATTTATTTTCCCTTCAGAGAATTCAGGAATTTGGCTCTTCCCAAAGTGTAGCAATCATGCTTAAGCATTTTATAGACTTCTAGTGAGAAACTGCCAAGCCCTAGAGACTTGTCAAGGGCAGAGGTTGAATATTAATCTTCACCACTGTCATTTCAACTGCATCTGAGCTCTCTCTTCTGATGTTTAGATTTTGTTTTAACCCCTTAGAGGGACTGTAAAATAATCCCACCATGTATACTCCCTGGAGCAGGTACTGCAGGTAACTCTCATCAGAGTGCTGTGGACAGTAACACCTGAATAGCAACTCCCTTGGCTGTGGGTCCATATCCTATCATTTCAAGCAGGGATGTTCTTGATCCTTTCTCAATAATGTAAATACTTTTTTTTTTAACAACAACATTTTTCTGCCACTGATTTTGTGCCAACCCTTTCAGGGTAACTTTTTTCAAACACAATTATACTAGGAATAAAAGTCCCCAGACATTTCAGCCACTTATCCCTGATTTACCATATCTGGATAACTTCCTAGGATGCTTTCCAGAACAGACACTGATTTTAAAACTTGCACAATGTTTAAGGGAACGAGTTCTTTATTATCCTCAGAGGTATACACTAATCTTTAATCACATCACAACTCCTGTTGTAGTTTATGTCTAAGCTGTCATCCTCAGAGGCCAACATTTTATTCTTTTTTAAAGACATAGACCCATAAATTAATAAACATTTCCTGTCTTTTTGGCTGCCAGGGGCATTCTTGCACCTTTTTTTTTTTTTTTTTTTTTTTTTTTTTTTTTTTATTTTTTTTTTTTTTTTCTTTTTTTTTTTTTTTTTTTTTTTTTTTTTTTTTTTTTTTTAGTTTTA